>CM041780.1:63138958-63481458 GCA_023374045.1 Limonium bicolor | reverse complement strand
ATGATGAGGGATCTTCAAACCCCTTAGCAACTAGTCAACCCACTATGAGAGGACCCGACTGAGGTAAGTAATGTCCCGAACATGAGAGTATTCGAGACGTTAGGGAAACCCTTAAATCTGAGAATACTAGACGGTGGTAATTCCCTAAGCTAGTGGAGGTTATCGAGAGAGATACTTCTAGGCTAATCCATGAGATTGTAAGATACTCTGAGAGAGGAGTGTTGGGAATTTGAGTGATCCGGTAAAAATGGACATTTGTATACTTGAGGAGCTAGGAGTATAGCCCTTCGTATTTGTAGGCCCGGTGGCGAGTCTTGGGTATGACTCCGCCCGGTGGCCAAAAGTAATGAGTATTGAGTATTGCGTATGTATGAGTAAAGTAATGAGTATTGAGTAATGAGTAAGTATGAGTATGTAAAGAGTACCGTGCAATGAGTAAGGAGAAGAGTATGGGTACTGAGTAGGCGAGAGCAAGTGATGAGCACTGAGTAAGAGCAAGTAATAGTAGTGGTGAGTACGTAGTAGAGCATGAGTAAATAATGAGTAAGGTAGTGAGCGCAACGTGAGGAAGCAACGAGTAAGTAAGATCAAGCTTGGTGGAAACTTTGCGAACAAATAGCTAAATGAACGGTTGACTGACAACTTGTCTTCCTTGGTAGGTAACGAACCATGTATAGGTATGTAAGTATTGTGGATTGTATTGTTGTAGTATTAGTATGTATGTATGCATGTAAAACGAACTCCATGTATATCCGACCTAAAGTAGTCGGCGTACCGCGGTTAGCACGCGGTATATGTGAATTTCATATGCAGCAATTTTGTTGAGCCCCTAGGGGCAACATTTTTATTTTTACAGGTATTTGAAGCTGACCGCCGTTCGAGAGAGTAGGACGGGGTTGCTATGTAAGAATGGGTAGTTGAGTAATAGGGATTGTATTTGTAATGTATTGCAATTTGGAAGTCCAAACTGTATCGGTAATTTAAGGATTGTAGTAGGCTCGGTATAGTGTCGTACTGGAGTTGTAATTGAATTATGGTTGAATATGCAAGGGAAAGTAATGTATTGTTTAGAGTACTCGGTATGTTCAATTCATCAGACCGATAGTATGTAGTAGTGTAGGTGGCCTTGTTAGTCACGTGGGTGACTAGCGGCATTGTACACCCGACGTTGAGTATGTATTATCTGCTATGAAGGTAAGTATTTGTACAGTAATGACGGTATTAGCGGTAGGGGTGTTACAACCCCCAAGATGTGTCGGATATAGTGATCCAAGCACACCGTACATATAATCCCCCTAGCCCGATCAAAAGTCAGGTAGGTAAGCCTTGGTTAGACTTGCGGGTGATTGTAATCCAAGAAGGGAAACAACCATAACATAAAGAGGATCGAATCTGATTCAGATATCGACTCCCGTACATACACGCGTGACCGGAATGACCGGATTCCTCACCCCCCGATTATTCACTTGTTAGCAGTTCCTTGTCAGAACTTAACACATCGATTCGCATCATAGGTGTTCAAGTCCAATTAGGCACACAAGGGAGATGGGATACACTTTAAACAACACAAACCACAACCAACTCATACATAGCTGTAACACCCCTATTTAAAGTAAATACAGCGGAATAAAAATCTCTAATGGCGATTACAGATCATCAGGTTCCAAACACCCGGTACAAAACCTCACCAATTACTACTTACAAGTGTTACAGTCTGAACTCGTGAAAACAATGTAAACATAACTTAAAATAAACAAAGCAACTCTCCACAATTCCTAATTCCCATCCCAATCACTCATACTCTTCATGGCCACCAGTACGAACAATTTCATACCTGCAAGATGAAACCAAGCAGCCCACCCCGGGAGGGGTGAGTCAGTTCCCTGGAATGGAACTGGTACAATTCTCTAAAACAATAATTAAAACATAACTCTTAAAATAAAACAGTAACTTGAAATTAAACTCTTGAAATAAAAACATAAAGGAGGCACTTCAAAACAATCAATCATAGAGAAAAGAGAACAAGGCAAAGATAGAGATAGATAACTTTAAAACCAAAACGATCACTTAGGAAGTCACACCATATAGTTAGTAAGCATCCATCGTTAATGTTAGAACCAATTCTGGTTAAGAAGAGAAAGACTCAAGTAGTCACAAAGGACTAGGAATGATATGAATATCCCTAGCCCGTGGTAGACAGTTTATGTCTCCACCATTTCAGAAAGTTGATTCCCATAGACAAACATACTCAAGAGTGGAATAAAACCAATTGGGAGAGATGGCCCCCACCACCAGTCAGTTGTCTCAAGGACGAGGTAAACACGCCTCCGTTGTCAGTTGTCACAAGGACGAGGTAAACAGACCCCCGCTGTCAGTTGTCCTCATGGATGAGGTATAGCAGACCTCCGCTGCCACCGACCCGTTCTCGGTCATCGATGAAAAGTGTGTGCACCACTTAATAGAAATAATCCATTCCCAATAAGGCTGATCAAAAATCGACTCATGGATGAAACAATACCCATAGTCCAAAGGAAGAATTTACCAATATCCGATATTTTCCTATATTCCCAGTTACCCCACTAGATCATTAACTACACAAGTGCAATACCAAAACACTCAGTCCTACAGAGTGTAGAGGCGTAAACCCTAGGTAGTTAATATCTAATGAAACAACTAGATAAGAGGAACCAATAACCATGTAAGTTGTTCATTCAAGCTCAGTCAGTCACATCAAGCTGAGTTAGTCACATAAGTAGTTTCCTTTTGAAATCCATCCAAGATCAGTTGGCGTTTTCCTAAAACATTCCATAAAGTCCATTAGCAAAAGTATCTAGGTACGAGAAATTGCTAACTGGGAAATTGTAGGAAAACTATATACATAAAAAGAATAAAATAATAACTAAACCTACAACTCTACTACGGGTAGCAAAATAAAACCCGGTCGGAGTATAGTGTAAATATATTACGACCGAGAGTATCGTACCCAAGGGACTTATAGAAAATTAGTCCTAATCCGGGCAAAAGCCTATTCTATAATAACAAGGGGGGAATTGAAAATGTAATTCTAATCTAAAGTAACTAACTAAAATAAACTAACTAAAGGTATGATTCGGGACTAGATCAACCCAAGCACCACTATGAACATTTAATACATAACAAGTCTCTGATATCACCCGAACAAATGAACGTGCCGGATATCCTGCCGGATAGTTTATGCACGGCATATTCAAAGACATTGAATGTGTCGACAGAACTAACCCGGCACTAGACCCGGCCAGAACGAAATGTGAATTTTTATCCCTTTCGAACCCCGAAAACAAGGACTCACTATCCAAATTCGAACCCAACAATGTCTCGTCAGTATTCGACTGAAATAATGAAAATGGATAAGGTTATTCAACTCTTTCGGTGTTGCCATCTACACTCTGCATCTAACAACGTTGGAAGACCACTAAGATTCCTTAACCAAAAACACTCTTGTCTTTTGAACCTCAAGTGAAATTTAGAAGATAGGAGAACAAGTAGCAAAACTCATTCTGCCTTATATGGAAATCTGAATCTTAGAAAAACTTGGGAATATATATACTGAATGATCAAAGTGTTTACAAGGAAGAAATCATCCCTAACCAAACTAACAAGGATCTCTACTTCACCATCCACCCCAAATAAGGAGGAAATACATAAAGGGAGAAGGAGATTGATCAAGCCTTCACCCGAAAAGGAAATCTTCTCTTCTTCTTCGTGGATAGATCCATAGAAATGCCTTGGACACCAACAATGGAATGTGGGCGTAAATGAAGCGGGGATGGAGTGTATAGGTATGTAGGAATGTCTCCAATTGTTGCCTTCTTCGGCCTATTTATAGGCATCAAAATGTCTCTTGCCGGGCGTCGTGCCGGATCCCCAATAGCCGGCACACTTGATAAATGCGCCCAACTGTTAACGGTCGAAACCGTCAATTCCGCGCGAAACAGTGCCTATGCCGGGTAGGAGATACCCGGCATCACACCCGGCACTAGCTAAATCTCCACGGTCAATAACGGCCATCGTCTGGTCAACCGTGGCGACTCTTCACTTATGCCGGATGGGATCTACCCGGCATTAGGTCCGGCAAGGCCTCTTTTCTGTTCTGTGCTTTTGCCGTGCAGAAACGACCCGGCATGGAATCCGGCTTCAACTGAACTTTTGCCTAAAAAATCATTCCTTGCACAGAAAACTCATAAAACATAAATATGTACAAATATTATATTTTAACACATAATAAGCATAAATAACATAAATATAACTTTATTTAGATAAATATAATACTAAATCTAGTGCATAAAATATGATAAGTCTGCGGCTTATCAAGGCCCTACACTTACCTTTTGCTAGTCCTCGAGCAAAACAAGATTAGAAAGGACTAATTACCATGCACAAAACAGATAAACTCGAGAATGAAATGTAGATAAATATTTCCAACTATACTACTCTAATTCATAAGTATCACTTACTCTACCTTATTCTATCAAAACATACTAATGGGTATAAAAAGATCTTCAAAATCGATCAAAAACTTTTGGGCTATTTTGCATAAGGGATTTTTGTAATCTCTCCTTTTTCCGGTTTCCATCATTCAGCTCTATTTTTCAAGAGTTTCTGAATGTGGCCAAGACTCTCATCATGGTTTTATGAATCAGCCCTATTTTGCAAGGGTTTCTGAATCAACCATGATTTTTTTCATTGAAGAACGGGGAATTTAGGAGAAAAATAAAAGGAAAAACTCTTTTCTTGCTTTTATTCTGAGGCATTTTGCAACCTCAAGGAATATATGCTTTTCCTTTGGAAGAAGATTTTTTTCCTTCTTTTTTTTTTCTTTTCTTCTTCTTTCTTTTGCACAAAAACCCTTTTTTAGATTTTCACCCAAAAGATTTTTCACAATTTGAAAAGAAAAGAAATAAATACCCAGAAATACATAAAGGAAAGAATTAGGAGAAAGATCATGTACTCATGTTAATAAAGAGAATCAAAAAGTTAAAAACATGAATCTATAAGTCATTAGAGAGCTTACCTCTTGAGAGAACAAGCTTTTAGTCATTCCTAATCTCATCTTAATCAAAAACATGCAAAAAGTTTAGTAAAACATCGATAAAACTCACAACTTATGCATATTAATAAAAACTTATTTTTTTAAGGGGGGTCCCTGCCCTACACTTGGCAGGAACACTGTCCCCAGTGTTCGAAAGAAAAATAAAGAAAAAAGAAAAAAAGATAAAGAAAAAAGTGACTCCCCTGTGATGAAAGAAGACCAGATGAGTGGGGCTGCCCTACACATAGCCTTTGGCTACTTGGCAAGTGATCAGAGATATCGATAGAGGTTATGAACGATCTCGCATACTCCCATTGATAAATTTAGCGTTAGAGACGGGAGTTGACCAAGTGGTCATGGTTGAGCAAAAAGTTGCTGCAGCGACTTATGCTCCGTGAACGGTCAGATCTCATGTAATTTCCACTTCCTCAGGTGTTCAAAAAAAATCTTGGCATTCAGTGCTCTAGGTGTGTGGTTGTGCACTAACCACATTCACCTGCTAAGGAAGAGAGCTCTTGTCAAACGCCTGCTGTATTTGAGTATTTGTGTAGGGAGTGTGCTTGAACTGAATTCACCTAATTTACTTTGGAGGAGTACACAAAATTATAAATTAAACAAATTATAGTACGAAAAATAATAATAAGACAGGAAGGTTACCAATTCAAGAGAGACAAATAAAAAAAATGATTATTTTTTTTTAATATGCCGGACACAATGCCGGGCAACTCGTATCCGGCAATGGACTTCTCCCATTAATGCCGGATTGGTTTTACCCGGCTTCTTGCCCGGCTTATTTAAACTCGAAGAGAAAATAAAATAAATCAAAAAGAAAGAAGAGATGGACAAAACGACAAGTTTGTAATAATAAATAAAAAGATATTAACATAATTAAATTCGTAAAAATCAAAAGAAGAAACAAAGTTGCGTATGCCGGACGTGGTGCCGGGTGTTCGAAGCCCGGCATTGGACTTCCTCCAAGATTGTCGGGTGGATTTTACCCGGCTTTACGCCCGGCGGGACCAAAAATCGAACATAACTTAGTTAAAAGACATTGAAAGGTAAGGGATAATAAAAAAAATAAAAAATAAATGTAAGAGTAAATAAGGGATTGTAGGAGATTACTCCTAATTATCCCTACAATTAGCGACAAAAATATTGAGAGAATTTGAGCATGCCGGGTGACATGCCGGATCAAACCCGTCCGGCATAGGAATTCCTCCGAAATGCCGGGTATAGAACACCCGGCACAATACACGGCAAGTTCAAACTTGAAATCTAAATTAAAGAATCATAGTATAGGGACTATTAGGAGAGAGAAATAACGAATGGGAGTAAGCAAGAACAATTTAAATTGCCAAGAACTCAATACTGTAAGAAATTTTGAAAAACTTGAACATGCCGAACGCAATGCCGGGTAAAACGTATCCGGCATCAGACTTCCTCCGATTTTGCCGGGTGACAGACGCCCGGCACTCCGCACGGCACATTCAAGTCTGCAAAACTAAGGGCGAAAATTAAAGAATCAAGGAATCAAAGAATAAAGAATAAGGCGTTTTACCGAATTTAGGACTTGGACTAATTCCAAGTCCCCGGCAATGGCGCCAATTTGCTAACTGAGAAATTGTAGGAAAACTATATACATAAAAAAATAAATAATAACTAAACATACAACTCTACTACGGGTAGCAAAATAAAACCCGGTCGGAGTATAGTGTAAATATATTACGACCGAGAGTATCGTACCCAAGGGACTTATAGAAAATTAGTCCTAATCCGGGCAAAAGCCTATTCTATAATAACAAGGGGGGAATTGAAAATGTAATTCTAATCTAAAGTAACTAACTAAAATAAACTAACTAAAGGTATGATTCGGGACTAGATCAACCCAAGCACCACTATGAACATTTAATACATAACAAGTCTCTGATATCACCCGAACAAATGAACGTGCCGATATCCTGCCGGATAGTTTATGCACGGCATATTCAAAGACATTGAATGTGTCGGACAGAACTAACCCGGCACTAGACCCGGCAAGAACGAAATGTGAATTTTTATCCCAGTTTCGAACCCCGAAAACAAGGACTCACTATCCAAATTCGAACCCAACAATGTCTCGTCAGTATTCGACTGAAATAATGAAAATGGATAAGGTTATTCAACTCTTTCGGTGTTGCCATCTACACTCTGCATCTAACAACGTTGGAAGACCACTAAGATTCCTTAACCAAAAACACTCTTGTCTTTTGAACCTCAAGTGAAATTTAGAAGATAGGAGAACAAGTAGCGAACTCATTCTGCCTTATATGGAAATCTGAATCTTAGAAAAACTTGGGAATATATATATACTGAATGATCAAAGTGTTTACAAGGAAGAAATCATCCCTAACCAAACTAACAAGGATCTCTACTTCACCATCCACCCCAAATAAAGAGGAAATACATAAAGGGAGAAGGAGATTGATCAAGCCTTCACCCGAAAAGGAAATCTTCTCTTCTTCTTCGTGGATAGATCCATAGAAATGCCCTGGACACCAACAATGGAATGTGGGCGGAAATGAAGCGGGGATGGAGTGTATAGGTATGTTGGAATGTCTCCAATTGTTGCCTTCTTCGGCCTATTTATAGGCATCAAAATGTCTCTTGCCGGGCGTCGTGCCGGATCCCCAATAGCCGGAACACGTGATAAATGCGCCCAACTGTTAACGGTCGAAACCGTCAATTCCGCGCGAAACAGTGCCTATGCCGGGTAGGAGATACCCGGCATCACACACGGCACTAGCTAAATCTCCAACGGTCAATAACGGCCATCGTCTGGTCAACCGTGGCGACTCTTCACTTATGCCGGATGGGATCTACCCGGCATTAGGTCCGGCAAGGCCTCTTTTCTGTTCTATGCTTTTGCCGTGCAGAAACGACCCGGCATGGAATCCGGCTTCAACTGAACTTTTGCCTAAAAAATCATTCCTTGCACAGAAAACTCATAAAAACATAAATATGTACAAATATTATATTTTAACACATAATAAGCATAAATAACATAAATATAACTTTATTTAGATAAATATAATACTAAATCTAGTGCATAAAATATGATAAGTCTGCGGCTTATCAAGGCCCTACACTTACCTTTGCTAGTCCTCGAGCAAAACAAGATTAGAAAGGACTAATTACTCATGCACAAAACAGATAAACTCTAGAATGAAATGTAGATAAATATTTCCAACTATATGACTCTAATTCATAAGTATCACTTACTCTACCTTATTCTATCAAAACATACTAATGGGTATAAAAAGATCTTCAAAATCGATCAAAAACTTTTGGGCTATTTTGCATAAGGGATTTTTGTAATCTCTCCTTTTTCCGGTTTCCATCATTCAGCTCTATTTTTCAAGAGTTTCTGAATGTGGCCAAGACTCTCATCAATGGTTTTATGAATCAGCCCTATTTTGCAAGAGTTTCTGAATCAACCATGATTTTTTTCATTGAAGAACGGGGGATTTAGGAGAAAAATAAAAGGAAAAACTCTCTTTTCTTGCTTTTATTCTGAGGCATTTTTGCAACCTCAAGGAATATAATGCTTTTCCTTTGGAAGAAGATTTTTTTCTTTCTTTTTTTTCTTTTTCTTCTTCTTTCTTTTGCACAAAAACCCTTTTTTTAGATTTTCACCCAAAAGATTTTTCACAATTTGAAAAGAAAAGAAATAAATACCCAGAAATACATAAAGGAAAGAATTAGGAGAAAGATCATGTACTCATGTTAATAAAGAGAATCAAAAAGTTAAAAACATGAATCTATAAGTCATTAGAGAGCTTACCTCTTGAGAGAACAAGCTTTTAGTCATTCCTAATCTCATCTTAATCAAAAACATGCAAAAAGTTTAGTAAAACATCGATAAAACTCACAACTTATGCATATTAATAAAAACTTATTTTTTTAAGGGGGTCCCTGCCCTACACTTGGCAGGAACACTGTCCCCAGTGTTCGAAAGAAAAATAAAGAAAAATAAAGAAATAAAGAAAAGAAGTGACTCCCCTGTGATGAAAGAAGACCAGATGAGTGGGGCTGCCCTACACTTAGCCTTTGGCTACTTGGCAGAGTGATCAGAGATATCGATAGAGGTTATGAACGATCTCGCATACTCCCATTGATAAATTTAGCGTTAGAGACGGGAGTTGACCAAGTGGTCATGGTTGAGCAAAAAGTTGCTGCAGCGACTTATGCTCCGTGCGAACGGTCAGATCTCATGTAATTTCCACTTCCTCAGGTGTTGAAAAAAATCTTGGAATTCAGTGCTCTAGGTGTGTGGTTGTGCACTAACCACATTCACCTGCTGAGGAAGAGAGCTCTTGTCAAACGCCTGCTGTATTTGAGTATTTGTGTAGGGAGTGTGCTTGAACTGCATTCACCTAATTTACTTTGGAGGAGTACACAAAATTATAAATTAAACAAATTATAGTACGAAAAATAATAATAAGACAGGAAGGTTACCAATTCAAGAGAGACAAATAAAAAAAATGATTATTTTTTTTTGAATATGCCGGACACAATGCCGGGCAACTCGTATCCGGCAATGGACTTCTCCCATTAATGCCGGATTGGTTTTACCCGGCTTCTTGCCAGGCTTATTTAAACTCGAAGAGAAAATAAAATAAATCAAAAAGAAAGAAGAGATGGATAAAACGACATGTTTGTAATAATAAATAAAAAGATATTAACATAATTAAATTCACAAAAATCAAAAGAAGAAACAAAGTTGCGTATGCCGGACGTGGTGCCGGGTGTTCAAAGCCCGGCATTGGACTTCCTCCAAGATTGCCGGGTGGATTTTACCCGGCTTTACGCCCGGCGGGACCAAAAATCGAACATAACTTAGTTAAAAGACATTGAAAGGTAAGGGATAATAAAAAAAATAAAAAATAAATGTAAGAGTAAATAAGGGATTGTAGGAGATTACTCCTAATTATCCCTACAATTAGCGACAAAAATATTGAGAGAATTTGAGCATGCCGGGTGACATGCCGGATCAAACCCGTCCGGCATAGGAATTCCTCCGAAATGCCGGGTATAGAACACCCGGCACAATACACGGCAAGTTCAAACTTGAAATCTAAATTAAAGAATCATAGTATAGGGACTATTAGGAGAGAAATAACGAATGGGAGTAAGCAAGAACAAATTTAAATTGCCAAGAACTCAATACTGTAAGAAATTTTGAAAAACTTTGAACATGCCGAACGCAATGCCGGGTAAAACGTATCCGGCATCAGACTTCCTCCGATTTTGCCGGGTGACAGACGCCCGGCACTCCGCACGGCACATTCAAGTCTGCAAAACTAAGGGCGAAAATTAAAGAATCAAGGAATCAAAGAATAAAGAATAAGGCGTTTTACCGAATTTAGGACTTGGACTAATTCCAAGTCCCCGGCAACGGCGCCAATTTGCTAACTGAGAAATTGTAGGAAAACTATATACATAAAAAGAATAAAATAATAACTAAACCTACAACTCTACTACGGGTAGCAAAATAAAACCCGGTCGGAGTATAGTGTAAATATATTACGACCGAGAGTATCGTACCCAAGGGACTTATAGAAAATTAGTCCTAATCCGGGCAAAAGCCTATTCTATAATAACAAGGGGGAATTGAAAATGTAATTCTAATCTAAAGTAACTAACTAAAATAAACTAACTAAAGGTATGATTCGGGACTAGATCAACCCAAGCACCACTATGAACATTTAATACATAACAAGTCTCTGATATCACCCGAACAAATGAACGTGCCGGATATCCTGCCGGATAGTTTATGCACGGCATATTCAAAGACATTGAATGTGCCGGACAGAACTAACCCGACACTAGACCCGGCAAGAACGAAATGTGAATTTTTATCCCA
This sequence comes from Limonium bicolor, assembly GCA_023374045.1. Taxonomy (NCBI): domain Eukaryota; kingdom Viridiplantae; phylum Streptophyta; class Magnoliopsida; order Caryophyllales; family Plumbaginaceae; genus Limonium; species Limonium bicolor. The sequence continues at coordinate 63,470,488 of CM041780.1, read as the reverse complement.
GTTTTGAACCCCGAAAACAAGGACTCACTATCCAAATTCGAACCCAACAATGTCTCGTCAGTATTCGACTGAAATAATGAAAATGGATAAGGTTATTCAACTCTTTCGGTGTTGCCATCTACACTCTGCATCTAACAACGTTGGAAGACCACTAAGATTCCTTAACCAAAAACACTCTTGTCTTTTGAACCTCAAGTGAAATTTAGAAGATAGGAGAACAAGTAGCGAACTCATTCTGCCTTATATGGAAATCTGAATCTTAGAAAAACTTGGGAATATATATATACTGAATGATCAAAGTGTTTACAAGGAAGAAATCATCCCTAACCAAACTAACAAGGATCTCTACTTCACCATCCACCCCAAATAAGGAGGAAATACATAAAGGGAGAAGGAGATTGATCAAGCCTTCACCCGAAAAGGAAATCTTCTCTTCTTCTTCGTGGATAGATCCATAGAAATGCCTTGGACACCAACAATGGAATGTGGGCGGAAATGAAGCGGGGATGGAGTGTATAGGTATGTTGGAATGTCTCCAATTGTTGCCTTCTTCGGCCTATTTATAGGCATCAAAATGTCTTTGCGGGTGTCGTGCCGGATCCCCAATAGCCGGCACACGTTAAATGCGCCCAACTGTTAACGGTCGAAACCGTCAATTCCGCGCGAAACAGTGCCTATGGGGTAGGAGATACCCGGCATCACACCCGGCACTAGCTAAATCTCCAACGGTCAATAACGGCCATCGTCTGGTCAACCGTGGCGACTCTTCACTTATGCCGGATGGGATCTACCCGGCATTAGGTCCGGCAAGGCCTCTTTTCTGTTCTGTGCTTTTGCCGTGCTGAAACGACCCCATGGAATCCGGCTTCAACTGAACTTTTGCCTAAAAAATCATTCCTTGCACAGAAAACTCATAAAAACATAAATATGTACAAATATTATATTTTAACACATAATAAGCATAAATACATAAATATAACTTTATTTAGATAAATATAATACTAAATCTAGTGCATAAAATGATAAGTCTGCGGCTTATCAAGGCCCTACACTTACCTTTTGCTAGTCCTCGAGCAAAACAAGATTAGAAAGGACTAATTACTTGCACAAAACAGATAAACTCTAGAATGAAATGTAGATAAATATTTCCAACTATATGACTCTAATTCATAAGTATCACTTACTCTACCTTATTCTATCAAAACATACTAATGGGTATAAAAAGATCTTCAAAATCGATCAAAAACTTTGGGCTATTTTGCATAAGGGATTTTTGTAATCTCTCCTTTTTTCCGGTTTCCATCATTCAGCTCTATTTTTTCAAGAGTTTCTGAATGTGGCCAAGACTCTCATCAATGGTTTTGAATCAGCCCTATTTTGCAAGAGTTTCTGAATCAACCATGATTTTTTTCATTGAAGAACGGGGAATTTAGGAGAAAAAAAAAAAGGAAAACTCTCTTTTCTTGCTTTTATTCTGAGGCATTTTTGCAACCTCAAGGAATATAATGCTTTTCCTTTGGAAGAAGATTTTTTCTTTCTTTTTTTCTTTTTCTTCTTCTCTTTCTTTTGCACAAAAACCCTTTTTTTAGATTTTCACCCAAAAGATTTTTCACAATTTGAAAAGAAAAGAATAAATACCCAGAAATACATAAAGGAAAGAATTAGGAGAAAGATCATGTACTCATGTTAATAAAGAGAATCAAAAAGTTAAAAAATGAATCTATAAGTCATTAGAGAGCTTACCTCTTGGAGAACAAGCTTTTAGTCATTCCTAATCTCATCTTAATCAAAAACATGCAAAAAGTTTAGTAAAACATCGATAAAACTCACAACTTATGCATATTAATAAAAACTTATTTTTTTAAGGGGGGTCCCTGCCCTACACTTGGCAGGAACACTGTCCCAGTGTTCGAAAGAAAAATAAAGAAAAATAAAGAAATAAAGAAAAGAATGACTCCCCTGTGTGATGAAAGAAGACCAGATGAGTGGGGCTGCCCTACACTTAGCCTTTGGCTACTTGGCAGAGTGATCAGAGATATCGATAGAGGTTATGAACGATCTCGCATACTCCCATTGATAAATTTAGCGTTAGAGACGGGAGTTGACCAAGTGGTCATGGTTGAGCAAAAAGTTGCTGCAGCGACTTATGCTCCGTGCGAACGGTCAGATCTCATGTAATTTCCACTTCCTCAGGTGTTGAAAAAAATCTTGGAATTCAGTGCTCTAGGTGTGTGGTTGTGCACTAACCACATTCACCTGCTGAGGAAGAGAGCTCTGTCAAACGCTTGCTGTATTTGAGTATTTGTGTAGGGTGTGCTTGAACTGCATTCACCTAATTTACTTTGGAGGAGTACACAAATTATAAATTAAACAAATTATAGTACGAAAAATAATAATAAGACAGGAAGGTTACCAATTCAAGAGAGACAAATAAAAAAAATGATTTTTTTTTTTGAATATGCCGGACACAATGCCGGGCAACTCGTATCCGGCAATGGACTTCTCCCATTAATGCCGGATTGGTTTTACCCGGCTTATTTAACTCGAAGAGAAAATAAATAAATCAAAAAGAAAGAAGATGGATAAAACGACATGTTTGTAATAATAAATAAAAAGATATTAACATAATTAAATTCGCAAAAATCAAAAGAAGAAACAAAGTTGCGTATGCCGGACGTGGTGCCGGTGTTCGAAGCCCGGCATTGGACTTCCTCCAAGATTGCCGGTGGATTTTACCCGGCTTTACGCCCGGGGACCAAAAATCGAACATAACTTAGTTAAAAGACATTGAAAGGTAATGGGATAATAAAAAAAATAAAAATAAATGTTGAGTAAATAAGGGATTGTAGGAGATTACTCCTAATTATCCCTACAATTAGCGACAAAAATATTGAGAGAATTTGAGCATGCCAGGTGACATGCCGGATCAAACCCGTCCGGCATAGGAATTCGTCCGAAATGCCGGGTATAGAACACCCGGCACAATACACGGCAAGTTCAAACTTGAAATCTAAATTAAAGAATCATAGTATAGGGACTATTAGGAGAGAGAAATAACGAATGGGAGTAAGCAAGAACAAATTTAAATTGCCAAGAACTCAATACTGTAAGAAATTTTGAAAAACTTTGAACATGCCGAACGCAATGCCGGGTAAAACGTATCCGGCATCAGACTTCCTCCGATTTTGCCGGGTGACAGACGCCCGGCACTCCGCACGGCACCTTCAAGTCTGCAAAACTAAGGGCGAAAATTAAAGAATCAAGGAATCAAAGAATAAAGAATAAGGTGTTTTACCGAATTTAGGACTTGGACTAATTCCAAGTCCCCGGCAACGGCGCCAATTTGCTAACTGAGAAATTGTAGGAAAACTATATACATAAAAAGAATAAAATAATAACTAAACCTACAACTCTACTACGGGTAGCAAATAAAACCCGGTCGGAGTATAGTGTAAATATATTACGACCGAGAGTATCGTACCCAAGGGACTTATAGAAAATTAGTCCTAATCCGGGCAAAAGCCTATTCTATAATAACAAGGGGGAATTGAAAATGTAATTCTAATCTAAAGTAACTAACTAAAATAAACTAACTAAAGGTATGATTCGGGACTAGATCAACCCAAGCACCAGTAACACCCCAACTCAATCCAGATGTGGTCTCGCAACTTAACATATATATAAACATGTCACAGCGGAATTCTTTACAATCCAGGACCTTGCCACGGTCTCGACTACAAATATACCGAACATTAGTACAACAAGCTTAACCATTTACATATCCTTCTTACAACCCCCTCACATTATACATCTTACTAACTCAAATTGCCATACGAGTGTACATGCACACTCGTAGGCCACACTTAACCGTAACACTTGTATCCTCTTCTTACTCTTGCGACGGCCGCCTTCTGATGTACCTGTGTAGTAAAAACAGCCCCAAAGGGGGTCAGCACGAATGCTGGTACGATCCCCTCATGGCCCCCAAGCTAACGTGGCTACGACGACTAATTGTCGATAGCATGGAGGTTGATTAGATGCACAATATAGTAAGTGCAGTAAACAACAACTCAGATATGAACAATCAAGGTCAAAACCAATGAACGACTTAAATGCGTTCCCTTAATTAGAGAGTTAATTATTTAACTCCTTAAGTAATGTTCCCTCTTAATCTTAGTCCAACCTTATCTCACCTCAATCTTAGTCTTATCTTAATCTTAGAAACAACCATCCTTAATAAGGAGTGGATGTCACTTATCTTAATCTTAATTATACAAACCATCCTTAAAGAGGAATGGTTGCAACTCATCTTACCTTAACTTAATCTTAATCTTAACAATACAAATCATCCTTTAAAAGGAATGATTGTAACTTATCTTAATCTTAACTTAAGTATGCCAACCGTTCTCTCATTGGGAACAGGTTAGCCCTTAGTTCGTTGTTTATTTTTGTAGGGCTTGGTTAACCCTAGCCACAGCAGGACACTTACCAGCAATAAACAACATTCTTAAATTTTGGGGATGTAGGCTTGATCCCCCACGCCATCTTAGAGCCACCTACCTTGGACTGGTGTCCAATAGCCGAGCCGGTCAACCGACCCAAGGCTACTAGTCCGAGGACTAGTCCTTAATCGGAAGTCGAATCTGCTATAGATAAACCGCCCCCTTTCCTTAGCATGCATGACCAGAGATCGGTCCCCGGGTTTCCTCACTCATGTTCCAGTTAGTAGTAGTCTCAAGACCATGTTTGTTGGTTAACCTCTTTCGGTTATATCGTCCCTTATTAGGGGGCGTTCCTTAGTCTCACTCAATTCCTTACTAAACATTGGTAGTAAGTTCTCACGGTATGTTGGTGTTAGTTTTCAAACATCACACAACAATACAATATATATAATATGTTCCGGTTGCATGCTTTATCTTGTTTAGTGAGCAACAAAACAAATAGCACACAAGCCAGGGACCCTCGTTAGCAAGCAGGTCACAAGAGAACTGTACGTTCACCGTTGGTCGTTCGGCTGCTTACTCTCTTCCGGAGTCCAACTCCCAAGTCCTAAAACATTCATTCATTTTAGGTTGTTAATCACTTAACTTAATATGACTTACTTAACTTTTTTAACTTACTTAATTCCTTAATGATCCCCACCTAACACCTCTTAGGTCTTACACTTATCTTACAAACTTAATCTTAAACTTTCAAGTTTATACTTAACTTACTTAATCTCTTAAGTTCTTAGGGTCTCAATCATTACTACCCTACCAAAGGCATACCTTATTACCCATTGCCATTCTTAGAATTTAAAATTTCTCTTTTTTTTTTGTTTTTAGGCTCGACCGGACTTACCGACCGACTTGCCAAGTCCGGTCCATTCCAGTACCCTTTACCGTTGGAAAATTCACCCGACCGGACTTACATGTCCGGTCCTATGTCCGGTCGATTCCAGAGACTTATTACCGTACAAAATTCATGCCCGACCAGACTTGACAATCCGGTCCCATGTCCGGTCCATTCCAGAAACATTTTCCGGTAGTGTAACAGAGCCCGACCGACCTTGCAAGTCCGGTCCTAAGGGCGGTCGGCTCTAGAAACTTGTTTCTAAATTCTCTTTCAACTCCAAACTTCTCCTCATATATTCTAATATGTTATAACGTCATTTGGGCACCTCAAATACACCTTAAGCCCTATTTAATACCTTAAATCATCCACCAAGATCCACCTTAGTCATTATGCATTTTCCTTGTAATAATGCTAACACTTGTAGTGCTTCCCTCTAGGTTTCTAGGTGGTGTTCACCTAGTGTAACCACTATCCAAATGTTCTCTTTCACCACTATAACATCATCTCCCAAGCATCTCTCACTATCTAAAACTCTTTTTTATGCCTTTACTTAAAGTTCCTTCCTAAGCTTAAGCTTCCATCCTCCAACACTTATTTCCTTCCTAGTTGGTTACCAACAGTTGCCTAAGTCCTACATGCTCAATTACATTCTCTTGATTCTTAAATCCTCCAAGGTAATGCCTAAGTCATATAACTCATTACCACATATCTCACCCCTTTTTCATCAAGACAACCTCTAAAACTTCCTAGTATCCTTAGTCATTGATTCCCCTTAGAACATATTCAAATCACCTTAATCATTACACCTTCTCCTTAATCTTATGCACACTTCTTATATTCCTCATCTCATGATTTTGGTGTGCTCAAAACACTCACCATTCTTCTAACTCCTCCTAGACATCTCTAGTCATTCTAAACCCAAGGACTCCTTAATTAACTAATCTCCACTTAAATTCCTTATAATGATTCCTAGTAAATCCTAGGTCACATTAGTTCACCAACATCGCCTAAACACTTATTTTCTACTCAAATTTTGCCATAGCACCTCTAGCATCATAGCATGCCCAAACACATTATTTCCTCATAACCATCTCACACACCTCAAGTTCTTTCTCATCATACCTCATCACCCAAACCAACTCATTCATACAAACTCAATATATTGCAATAATCTTAAATTGCATAGCACTAAGGCTCTTAAATGACATGGCTCTTAGGCCCTTAAATGACTTAAACTTAAACACTGACTTTCCCACATTATAAGCTTTCACCTGCAAATACACTCATATCTCATAGTAGTTATAATGCTCTTAAAATCCACCTTAAACTTATATTACTAACTCATTCTCATTAGCTCCTTAATCACAAGTTCATAAGCTTGTTTAAGTTCTTTTTCTAGGTTATATAACCCAAACACAATGAAGCTCTAAGCCACATTGGTACTTATCTAAAAACTCATTCCTTAATCTTAAACCACCATTAGGTAAGCATTTTACCTTGTTTTCTCAAGCTTATCTTAATCTCCTCCTTAGACCTTCTTCTTGCATAGATCTCGGCCACCACTTAAATTCCCCTTGCCAATGTTCTAATCAATATTCAAGGACTCATATGAGTACTAAACAATACACTAACCTCAAGGAATAAGAACCTAGGTTAGAAATGTGTTCTAAGGCATAAAAGTGGATGATTACCTTTGAAGTCTCAAGGTAGACTTTGGCATTGAATGAAATAGGACCTCCACTAGTCCTTGGTGAATAAATCAAGCTAGAACAAGGCATAAAAACAAGTCCCCATGAGTAGAAATTTTCGGCCATGTACAAGAGATGATGGAAACATGGTTTTTCTTACATTTTCTTTACCTTAAGAGAATGGAGAAGCTAATGAGCTCTTCAAACTTGATTTTCCTCCATCAATGGAGTTTTCTCATGGCACCAAAATGGAGCTTTGAAAGATTTGAAAAGATAGAAAGATAGGTCTTGACCTAACTAAGACAAATATGCAATTTGTTTTGGATTTGGAGCTTGGAGTTGTATTTGGCAAGTGATTGAAGATGGAGAACCATGGAGAAGCAACACTCTCGGTTTTGGAACAGAGAGAAGAAGAAGAAAATCGTGGAGGAAGAAGAAGAAATGAAGAAGAGAGGAGAGAGGTAGGCTAATAAGGATATTTGCTTTATAAAGGCAAATAGTAACTTTCTTACTTATCTCTTCTTTTTCCTTTTGCTAGTCATGGGACTCCCCACATCAAAGCCGGCCCCCTCATTATAACCAAGAATTTATGGTCTTGTTTGACCAACTAATTGACTTAAGTTGATTAAAACTTAACTAGTCACTATTGGCACTATTCACTAATCAGTGCACATATTTCTGAAATTTTTGATTTCCCATTGATTTAGACCTCCTAATGTGATACTAATTAGTACACATTTGATTAAAGAGTAATGATGGACATTTAGCCACTCAAAACTCAATTCTAAGACAATTTCTCAAAAATGTGCTTTAAGACTTCTTAAAGCACTTTGTGTTTTAATGTTTTCAAGTTTGGTTTTCTTTGCTAATTGATTTAAAATGACCATTAGAATATTATAAGGTCTTATCATGCTATTTGGGTACTCACCCAAGTCTCTCCAAGCTTAGAGCACGTTTTTGCCCTGATTGCCCTTAAGGCACTTTCTTGTGTTTTCCTTGGTTTAAATTATCTACCAATCTTTCTAAGGCATATTTTAGCCTTAATACATCATGATTTGATGTTTACTTAGCATACTTAGGTTTGGGGTATTTCAATCTACCCCCTTAAAGAACTTTGTCCCCAAAGTTCCCATGCATCTTTCTTATTAGAATGCATGTCTTACCTCATTCCTTAGATCATATAGATCATACTTATGTATACTTAATCCCATTGGATCATTGGATCCACCATATTCTCATACTTAAATATCACACAACATGCTTAAGCATGTGCAGCACTCAAAATTCCTTTGGTTCCTTTTGATGATTAAAACATTCACATAACTTCCAACGTATTCTCCCATGTCACCGGTCCGTAGACAATGGCTCATTCGTCCTCGTCACCATGGGCCAGAATACAAAACACGCTGCTCTCCCCATGTCACCGGTCCAAAGACAAAGGCTCGTGCGTCCTCGACTTCATGGGCGAGACTCAGTAAAAAGGTAATCCTTTTACGAGGTCATGTGAGGAATAATTCCTCTAATTAAAAATACAAGCAACTCCAATTTCATTTTTATCCCAAGGTCTCTATCCTTAGTGTGATTTAATTGTGACCACTGGTAGGGAGTTTCAGGAATCATCCTACCCTGATGTGATCAGCATCAGTGTAGAACCATCCTTCCACTCCAATTTGTGTTCGGTTTCCCTTGATCCCTAGAAAATCAAATTCCACCTCCCACGTCATTTTCAAACATCCGAATAATTCACTCATGTCCAATTTTCTATCTTTTTAGTTCTTCTACTCATAATCAATCTCCAAAGTGTGGACTCATTCCATCAACATTCCCAATTCATCTCTTAGAATTACCTCAAGACTTAAATTCCTACTAAATTCTATATCAGTCTCATACCAACTTCCACTGTCTCATACCACATAGCATTACTATATCCTAACTCATAATCATATCAAATTGCATCTCATAATGTTATCTTATTCTTATCTCACACATAGTCTCATATCGACTCATACCTCATATATATTCCTTATTTCTTAATTCTCTTAACTTGTACTCACACCGGAGTTAACAAGATAAGTACTTAATATGTATGGCATTCACATCTTCTGTGTGCAATAACCATGATTTATCTCAAAATGTTTATGTAAAACATATTCTCATATTCTTTTGTGTGCTATGCACACCGTAGTTTATGTACTAAGTACTCAAACATACGATAAGCGGTTTTCGCTCTACCCCCCTTAAAATGGATTACGCCCACGTAAGCAACACCATCACATTCTTGAACATAAGTCCAAGGTGTCTAATTCTCACCAAGCATTCTAGCTTCCATGCCATCTATCTTACTTATAATTCGATCAGAAATGACTTAGTCTCTGTATCGAGGATTCTTAACGGTACTTATACCGTATTCTTAACTTACTTTGGTCTAATCTCAAAGTAGTGGTCTGCTAGCTTCCGCTGCGCGACTCTGATAATCTTAGGCTTAATTGTCTCAATGGACACGGTTATCTTTAATATACACGGCCTTTTGAGTTGTAATTCGTCTATCCAATCTCCTTGAAGATCTTATGCTCATACTCTTAGTATTTTCTCGAATGTCTAAATTGTTCTCCCCAACTGACCTTTGGTCTGAGGATGATTCTTAGTCTGAAACTACTGTTTAGTGCATAATGCGCTTTACAGTCTTAATCCCTTACATCTTAAGGCATGTTCAATGTCTGTACTTAATCCGTGCTCTTCGCACTTCATAGTCCTTAATTATTTGTTCTCTGGTTCCTCTGTGTTGCTGGTCAACTGAATTCTTCTCTTCGGCTGTCTGTGGTAGTAGCTGCTCTTGTGTGATCTTGCCTCGTTGTCCGTGGTACGGAGTCGACTACCTCCCGTGTTCTTTACACTACTCGTCTATGCATGGGGTACCTTACTGGTACATTACTACTTACCCAACTAACTCATAATGAGCGTGTCAGGCCTGCAAGCCCCCGTGGGGTGCAGTCGTCCCACGTCTCGTTTTAGTAAACTCATAGTGTCCGTCACACGTTTAGCTATTGCTAATTATGAAGTATTCTGTTGTCGATCTCCTCTTTCACCGTTCCATAATAACATTTATTGTTCTTCTTGAAGTTAATCAAGGGAAGTCTATTTACTGTGTCCTTGGTTATGGTACGCTCTAGTTCTTTATGTATCCCGTACTGATTCGGTCACTTAATATCTGAGGTCTCTTCCCGTAGAGCCTCTTATCTTGTTCCTCATGTTTATGCTACTAGGAATGCACTTCCAGTTCCTTAAGGAATGGGTAGTGTGCTTCCTGTGAAATCTTACCTAACCAGGTCCAGACTACTGGCATCACTGCTCAGTTCGTCTATCATCTTATTTCCTTACTTATGCTGGTCTTAACTCATAAATCTAATTGCCTCAGTGTCAATATTTGACGGCTCATTCATAATGGTCGCCTTACCGCGCACCATGACTTAATCCACTTATCCAACTATTGTTCTCACGACCACTACTACTGTGGTAGTTGGCCCTTACCATGTTGCCCATTAATGGTGCAACCTCTTATTCTCTTATTCTTATGTCTTACCTTATTCTCAATCCCTTCTTGGTGTAGACACACTGGGAGTTCTCTCATTCGGGTGTATAGCGGTTGTGTCACCGTGCTGTAAAATAGCTGACTCTCTTAATATGAAGATGTTCTGCTCCAATTCTCAGATCCGTAAGTAGGCTAACTCCTCTCGTATTCTTTTATCCTTATGATGCTGCTTACCATGTAAATTAACCGGTTCCTGAAGAAGTCATTCTCGGAACCACAAGCTCTTCTGAGCATTGGTCACTTGACGAGTCATAATGTGCAATCTCAATTTTATCTCTGACCATTTCTAATTCTTACATCCTGGGTGTTGGATATGGGGTCTATCTGTGCATCCTTCCCTATTATTCAAGTGTATCTGATTCGTTCTAAGGTAATCTCAAGTTTACAGTTTCCATTCTCTAATAAAAGTGTATTTCATCTCTAATAAGTGAAAGCCCTTTTGAGGGTTCATTCCACTCATGCCTCACAACAAGGAGAGGTATCCCCACCCTAAAAGGCATGGTTCGTTCTCCGCTCCTGTCCTTAGCATTAACTCAATATTCTCATTGGTACCCTTTCTTGGTAATATCTTCCCAATCCAAGTTATAGGTTTGGTAACCGTTCTTATCTACAAATTGTAGTTCTTTCGTGGCTTAAACAAGCTCTCTTATAACTTACTGCGCCTCGGCTCTGATGTGGTTAACATCCTTAGCTCGTAGGCTCTTAATGCTTAATGTCTCAGTTCAATATTTGCACTTCCACTCATCTGCAGGTCATTCTCTTAAGATTCTGGTCCTTTGAGCACTATCCACCGTTAGGTTACATACTAAATGTAGTATCGGGTTTCATGGTAAGTTGCTGCATCCTGCTTCCTGCTATGGAAGTTGTTCAGGAGATCTGAGGTTACTTAATGTCTTTGACACTACTGTCATTTTACTAGACTTATGTCTTTTAGCATATAAGGATAAGTTCGTATTAGGCGTTTGCCTTAGGGTGTCCAAGTTGGATATCATCCAGTCATCTTATACTTCCATCTCAACGCTTCGTTCAACTTCCGTTGACTATGCCACCCGTTGATGATCAATCATACTTGGGTGTTAATGAGTTAAACAAACAGTATCAGCTGTCATTCATCAGTTATTTGGCTCGACTATACCCGCTCTGTGTGGGTAGTCCGCTGAGCTTCCCTCTGTCGGGATTATACATTTTTAATCCTCAGTAGGTTATAGCTTATGTTCATTTCTTTTACCCTTATTTTTTGGGTTTTCCAATCTCTTCATTGAAGAATGTTGTTATTGATGTCCTTAATGGTCACTCTGAGAGTCTTATCCCGTTTTCGTTGTAAGTCAATGCTTCAACAGTCTCAATAGTATCTTATAATACATCCCTTGTATATCATTGCTTATATAGTGTTTTTTTGCTCGCAATACCGAGCAATCTCTTAGGTTTTTCCCCTTGGAGTTTGAGATTGGTGTTCTTACCATACTGTCGGTTGTTTGTTGTAGTGGGTTTTCCGTTGCTAGTATTTATATGGTTTAGTATTTCATCTAAGCTCAGCTCCCTGCTGGCTGATGTGTCGGTTCATCTCATCATGGTCAGGCCGTCAGGCCCTTCCAAGGTCCTATTATTTTTTTTTCCTGTCTTATGGATTTACAGTCCGGTATTAATATATACTACACTGTAGCGTTCTCTTATTTCGCCTTAATGGCTTTCGTGTGGCTTAACCGTGGTAGCACTTGCTATGGCAAGTGCGCCATGCAGGATGGGTTATTGGTACAAGATACATCGGTAGTGATACTCCCTTCTAATTTCCACGTAATTGGTAGTCCTCGGGACTCCCTCAATGATCTCTTATTTTGGATATTCGACCATCCGGCAGTTTTCCTTGTATTTGACATACTGTCATTATCAGGGCGTTCCTCTTTCTGAGAGAACCCCTTAATATTTTCTTATGTCTTAATCCTCGCTCCTGCCTCCACACATTCTGTTGTGGTTATTAAGTAATAGTTCTTCTATAGGCACTACATTGTAGTCCTATTTCGGTATACAATTTATATGAGTTCCCGTTTAACTGGACCTTCCAGTAATCTCAATCCTCATGCTCTGTATTATCCTACTGTTATGCTCCTTCGGACCACTGTCCGTACTCATGTCGCTTCCCTTTTCCTTTCTATTGCACCCGTAGTGCTTTCCTTATCATTGGTATTGCGGGTTATTTCGACTGCGTAGCATGTCGACCCATGTTGCCGGTAATTACCGTTCCTTTATTGATAGTATTCCATAGGTAGCGCCTGTTTCTCTGTTGTGCTCCATTTAAATCTCCCAGTTCTCCATAACTGTTGTACGACAAGTTGTTTCTCATATTGCTTACTGTTAGCTAACTGCCAGATCGGTTTCCCGAGTAAGAGAAGGCTTCTTCTCTCTGGCGTTTGTTCCACATATTTAGGGTTAGGGATGTGGAGGGCGGGCCTAGGCACTATGGATATCCGGTAAACAACCGGGGAGTCCTGGCTAACGCACCTCACACTCTATCTCTCAACCCTTAACAGTAACTCAATCTCAACCTCATCATTCTCCTAAGTTCGGTATTTCTTGTCTTCAGAGCGTAACTACGCTCTGATACCATTTTTGTAACACCCCAACACTCAATCCAGATGTGGTTCTCGCAACTTAACATATATATATAAACATGTCACAGCGGAATTCTTTACCATCCAGGACCTTGCCACGGTCTGACTACAGAATATACCGAACATTAGTACAACAAGCTTAACCATTTACATATCCTTCTTACAACCCCCTCACATTCTATACATCTTACTAACTCAAATTGCCATACGAGTGTACATGCACAACTCGTAGGCCACACTTAACCGTAACACTTGTATCCTCTTCTTACTCTTGCGACGGCGCCTTCTATGTACCTGTGTATAAAACAGCCCCCAAAGGGGTCAGCCGAATGCTGGTACGATCCCTCATGGCCCCCAAGCTAACGTGGCTACGACGACTAATTGTCGATAGCATGGAGGTTGATTAGATGCACAATATAATAGTAAGTGCAGTAAACAACAACTCAGATATGAACAATCAAGTTCAAACACAATGAACGACTTAAATGCGTTCCCTTAATTAGAGAGTTAATTATTTAAATCCTTAAGTAATGTTCCCTCTTAATCTTAGTCCAACCTTATCTCACCTCAATCTTAGTCTTATCTTAATCTTAGAAACAACCATCCTTTAATAAGGAGTGGATGTCACTTATCTTAATCTTAATTATACAAACCATCCTTTAAAGAGGAATGGTTGCAACTCATCTTAACCTTAACTTAATCTTAATCTTAACAATACAAATCATCCTTTAAAAAGGAATGATTGTAACTTATCTTAATCTTAACTTAAGTATGCCAACCGTTCTCTCATTGGGAACAGGTTAGCCCTTAGTTCGTTGTTTATTTTTGTAGGGCTTGGTTAACCCTAGCCAGCAGCAGGACACTTACCAGCAATAAACAACATTCTTAAATTGTTGGGGATGTAGGCTTGATCCCCCCACGCCATCTTAGAGCCACCTACCTTGGACTGGGTGTCCAATGTAGCCGAGCCGGTCAACCGACCCAAGGCTACTAGTCTGAGGACTAGTCCTTAATCGGAAGTCGAATCTGCTATAGATACCGACCCCCTTTCCTTAGCATGCATGACCGGAGATCGGTCCCGGGTTTCCTCACTCATGTTCCAGTTAGTAGTAGTCTCAAGACCATGTTTGTTGGTTAACCTCTTTCGGTTTATATCGTCCCTTACTAGGGGGTGTTCCTTAGTCTCACTCAATTCCTTACTAAACATTGGTTAGTAAGTTCTCACGGTATGTTGTGTTAGTTTTCAAACATCACACAACAATACAATATATATAATATGTTCCGGTTGCATGCTTTATCTTGTTTAGTGAGCACACAAAACAAATAGCACACAAGCCGAGGGACACCTCGTTAGCAAGCAGGTCACAAGAGAACTGTACCGTTCACCGTTGGTCGTTCGGCTACTTACTCTCTTCCGGAGTCCAAACTCCCAAGTCCTAAAACATTCATTCAGTTTTAGGTTGTTAATCACTTAACTTAATATGACTTACTTAACTTGTTTAACTTACTTAATTCCTTAATGATCCCCACCTAACACCTCTTAGGTCTTACACTTAATCTTACAAACTTAATCTTAAACTTTCAAGTTTATACTTAACTTAACTTAATCTCTTAAGTTCTTAGGGTCTCAATCATTACTACCCTACCAAAGGCATACCTTATTACCCATTGCCATTCTTAGAATTTAAAATTTCTCTTTTTTTTTTAGGCTCGACCGGACTTACCGACCGGACTTGCCAAGTCCGGTCCATTCCAGTACCCTTTTACCGTTGGAAATTCACTCCGACCAGACTTACATGTCCGGTCCTATGTCCGGTCGATTCCAGAGACTTATTACCGTACAAAATTCATGCCCGACCGGACTTGACAAGTCCGGTCCCATGTCCGGTCCATTCCAGAAACATTTTCCGGTAGTGTAACAGAGCCCGACCGACCTTGCAAGTCCGGTCCTAAGGGCGGTCGGCTCTAGAAACTTGTTTCTAAATTCTCTTTCAACTCCAAACTTCTCCTCATATATTCTAATATGTTATAACCTCATTTGGGCACCTCAAATACACCTTAAGCCCTTCTTTAAATACCTTAAATCATCCACCAAGATCCACCTTAGTCATTATGCATTTTCCTTGTAATAATGCTAACACTTGTAGTGCTTCCTCTAGGTTTCTAGGTGGTGGTTCATACCTAGTGTAACCACTATGCCAAATGTTCTCTTCACCACTATAACATCATCTCCCAAGCATCTCTCACTATCTAAAACTCTTTTTTTATGCCTTTACTTAAAGTTCCTTCCTAAGCTTAAGCTTCCATCCTCCAACACCTTATTTCCTTCCTAGTTGGTTACCAACAGTTGCCTAAGTCCTACATGCTCAATTACATTCTCTTGATTCTTAAATCCTCCAAGGTAATGCCTAAGTCATTATAACTCATTACCACACTTTATCTCACCCCTTTTTCATCAAGACAACCTCTAAAACTTCCTAGTACTTCCTTAGTCATTGATTCCCCTTAGAACATATTCAAATCACCTTAATCATTACACCTTCTCCTTAATCTTATGCACACTTCTTATATTCCTCATCTCATGATTTTGGTGTGCTCAAAACACTCACCATTCTTCTAACTCCTCCTAGACATCTCTAGGTCATTCTAAACCTCAAGGACTCCTTAATTAACTAATCTCCACTTAAATTCCTTATAATGATTCCTAGTAAATCCTAGGTCACATTAGTTCACCAACATCGCCTAAACACTTATTTTCTACTCAAATTTTGCCATAGCACCTCTAGCATCATAGCATGCCCAAACACATTATTTTCCTCATTTAACCATCTCACACACCTCAAGTTCTTTCTCATCATACCTCATCACCCAAACCAACTCATTCATAACAAACTCAATATATTGCAATAATCTTAAATTGCATAGCACTAAGGCTCTTAAATGACATGGCTCTTAGGCCCTTAAATGACTTAAACTTAAACACTGACTTTCCCACATATATAAGCTTTCAACCTGCAAATACACTCATCAATCTCATAGTAGTTATAATGCTCTTAAAATCCACCTTAAACTTATATTACTAACTCATTCTCATTAGCTCCTTAATCACAAGTTCATAAGCTTGTTTAAGTTCTTTTTCTTAGGTTATATAACCCAATACACAATGTAAGCTCTAAGCCACATTGGTACTTATCTAAAACTCATTCCTTAATCTTAAACCACCATTAGGTAAGCATTTTACCTTGTTTTCTCAAGCTTATCTTAATCTCCTCCTTAGACCTTCTTCTTGCATAGATCTCGGCCACCACTTAAATTCCCCTTGCCAATGTTCTAATCAATATTCAAGGACTCATATGAGTACTAAACAAATACACTAACCTCAAGGAATAAGAACCTAGGTTAGAAATGTGTTCTAAGGCATAAAAGTGGATGATTACCTTTGAAGTCTCAAGTAGACTTTGGCATTGAAGAAATAGGACCTCCACTAGTCCTTGGTGAATAAATCAAGCTAGAACAAGGCATAAAAACAAGCCCCATGAGTAGAATTTTCGGCCATGTACAAAGATGATGGAAACATGGTTTTTCTTACATTTTCTTTACCTTAAGAGAATGGAGAAGCTAATTAGCTCTTCAAACTTGATTTTCCTCCATCAATGGAGTTTTCTCATGGCACCAAAATGGAGCTTTGAAAGATTTGAAAAGATAGAAAGATAGGTCTTGACCTAACTAAGACAAATATGCAATTTGTTTTGGATTTGGAGCTTGGAGTTGTATTTGGCAAGTGGTTGAAGATGGAGAACCATGGAGAAGCAACACTCTCGGTTTTGGAACAGAGAGAAGAAGAAGAAACCCGTGGAGGAAGAAGAAGAAATGAAGAAGAGAGGAGAGAGGTAGGCTAATAAGGTATTTGCTTTATAAAGGCAAATAGTAACTTTCTTTACTTATCTCTTCTTTTTCCTTATTTGCTTAGTCATGTGGTGACTCCCCACATCAAAACCGGCCCCCTCATTATAACCAAGATATTTATGGCCTTGTTTGACCAACTAATTGACTTAAGTTGATTAAAACTTAAACTAGTCACTATTTGGCACTATTCACTAATCAGTGCACATATTTCTGAAATTTTTGATTTCCCATTGATTTAGGCCTCCTAATGTGATACTAATTAGTACACATGCTGATTATAGAGTAATGATGGACATTTAGCCACTCAAAACTCAATTCTAAGACAATTTCTCAAAAATGTGCTTTAAGACTTCTTAAGCACATTTTGTGTTTTAACTTGTTTTCAAGTTTGGTTTTCTTTCCTAATTGATTTAAAATGACCATTAGAATATTACTAAGGTCTTATCATGCTATTTGGGTACTCACCCAAGTCTCTCCAAGCTTAGAGCACGTTTTTGCCCTGATTGCCCTTAAGGCACTTCTTGTGCGGTTTTCCGTGGTTTAAATTATCACCACTCTTTCTAAGGCATATTTTAGCCTTAAACATCATGATTTGATGTTTACTTAGCATACTTAGGTTGGGGTATTTCAGCACCACTATGAACATTTAATACATAGCAAGTCTCTGATATCACCCGAACAAATGAACGTGCCGGATATCCTGCCGGATAGTTTATGCACGGCATATTCAAAGACATTGAATGTGCCGGACAGAACTAACCTGGCACTAGACCCGGCAAGAACGAAATGTGAATTTTTATCCCAGTTTCGAACCCCGAAAACAAGGACTCACTATCCAAATTCGAACCCAACAATGTCTCGTCAGTATTCGACTGAAATAATGAAAATGGATAAGGTTATTCAACTCTTTCGGTGTTGCCATCTACACTCTGCATCTAACAACATTGGAAGACCACTAAGATTCCTTAACCAAAAAACACTCTTGTCTTTTGAACCTCAAGTGAAATTTAGAAGATAGGAGAACTAGTAGCGAGCTCATTCTGCCTTATATGGAAATCTGAATCTTAGAAAAACTTGGGAATATATATATATATACTGAATGATCAAAGTGTTTACAAGGAAGAAATCATCCCTAACCAAACTAACAAGGATCTCTACTTCACCATCCACCCCAAATAAGGAGGAAATACATAAAGGGAGAAGGAGATTGATCAAGCCTTCACCCGAAAAGGAATCTTCTCTTCTTCTTCGTGGATAGATCCATAGAAATGCCTTGGACACCAACAATGCAATGTGGGCGGAAATGAAGCGGGGATGGAGTGTATAGGTATGTTGGAATGTCTCCAATTGTTGCCTTCTTCGGCCTATTTATAGGCATCAAAATGTCTATTGTCGGGCGTCGTGCCGGATCCCCAATAGCCGGCACACGTGATAAATGCGCCCAACTGTTAACGGTCGAAACCGTCAATTCCGCGCGAAACAGTGCCTATGCCGGGTAGGAGATACCCGGCATCACACCCGGCACTAGCTAAATCTCCAACGGTCAATAACGGCCATCGTCTGGTCAACCGTGGCGACTCTTCACTTATGCCGGATGGGATCTACCCGGCATTAGGTCCGGCAAGGCCTCTTTTCTGTTCTGTGCTTTTGCCGTGCAGAAACGACCCGGCATGGAATCCGGCTTCAACTGAACTTTTGCCTAAAAAATCATTCCTTGCACAGAAAACTCATAAAAACATAAATATGTACAAATATTATATTTTAACACATAATAAGCATAAATAACATAAATATAACTTTATTTAGATAAATATAATACTAAAATCTAGTGCATAAGATATGATAAGTCTGCGGCTTATCAAGGCCCTACACTTACCTTTTGCTAGTCCTCGAGCAAAACAAGATTAGAAAGGACTAATTACTCATGCACAAAACAGATAAACTCTAGAATGAAATGTAGATAAATATTTCCAACTATATGACTCTAATTCATAAGTATCACTTACTCTACCTTATTCTATCAAAACATACTAATGGGTGTAAAAAGATCTTCAAAATCGATCAAAAACTTTTGGGCTATTTTGCATAAGGGATTTTTGTAATCTCTCCTTTTTCCGGTTTCCATCATTCAGCTCTATTTTTCAAGAGTTTCTGAATGTGGCTAAGACTCTCATCAATGGTTTTATGAATCAGCCCTATTTTGCAAGAGTTTCTGAATCAACCATGATTTTTTTCATTGAAGAACGGGGAATTTAGGAGAAAAATAAAGGAAAAACTCTCTTTTCTTGCTTTTATTCTGAGGCATTTTTGCAACCTCAAGGAATATAATGCTTTTCCTTTGGAAGAAGATTTTTTTCTTCTTTTTTTTTTCTTTTCTTCTTCTTTCTTTTGCACAAAAACCCTTTTTTTAGATTTTCACCCAAAAGATTTTTCACAATTTGAAAAGAAAAGAAATAAATACCCAGAAATACATAAAGGAAAGAATTAGGAGAAAGATCATGTACTCATGTTAATAAAGAGAATCAAAAAGTTAAAAACATGAATCTATAAGTCATTAGAGAGCTTACCTCTTGAGAGAACAAGCTTTTAGTCATTCCTAATCTCATCTTAATCAAAAACATGCAAAAAGTTTAGTAAAACATCGATAAAACTCACAACTTATGCATATTAAAAAAACTTAATTTTTTAAGGGGGGTCCCTGTCCTACACTTGGCAGGAACACTGTCCCCAGTGTTCGAAAGAAAAATAAAGAAAAATAAAGAAATAAAGAAAAGAAGTGACTCCCCTGTGATGAAAGAAGACCAGATGAGTGGGGCTGCCCTACACTTAGCCTTTGGCTACTTGGCAGAGTGATCAGAGATATCGATAGAGGTTATGAACGATCTCGCATACTCCCATTGATAAATTTAGCGTTAGAGACGGGAGTTGACCAAGTGGTCATGGTTGAGCAAAAAGTTGCTGCAGCGACTTATGCTCCGTGCGAACGGTCAGATCTCATGTAATTTCCACTTCCTCAGGTGTTGAAAAAAATCTTGGAATTCAGTGCTCTAGGTGTGTGGTTGTGCACTAACCACATTCACCTGCTGAGGAAGAGAGCTCTTGTCAAACGCCTGCTGTATTTGAGTATTTGTGTAGGGAGTGTGCTTGAACTGCTTCACCTCCTATTTACTTTGGAGGAGTGCACAAAATTATAAATTAAACAAATTATAGTACGAAAAATAATAATAAGACAGGAAGGTTACCAATTCAAGAGAGACAAATAAAAAAAATGATTATTTTTTTTTTGAATATGCCGGACACAATGCCGGGCAACTCGTATCCGGCAATGGACTTCTCCCATTAATGTCGGATTGGTTTTACCCGGCTTCTTGCCCGGCTTATTTAAACTCGAAGAGAAAATAAAATAAATCAAAAAGAAAGAAGAGATGGATAAAACGACAAGTTTGTAATAATAAAAAAAAAGATATTACATAAATTTAATTCGCAAAAATCAAAAGAAGAAACAAAGTTGCGTATGCTGGACGTGGTGCCGGGTGTTCGAAGCCCGGCATTGGACTTCCTCCAAGATTGCCGGGTGGATTTTACCCGGCTTTACGCCCGGCGGGACCAAAAATCGAACATAACTTAGTTAAAAGACATTGAAAGGTAAGGGATAATAAAAAAATAAAAAATAAATGTAAGAGTAAATAAGGGATTGTAGGAGATTACTCCTAATTATCCCTACAATTAGTGACAAAAATATTGAGAGAATTTGAGCATGCCGGGTGACATGCCGGATCAAACCCGTCCGGCATAGGAATTCCTCCGAAATGCCGGGTATAGAACACCCGGCACAATACACGGCAAGTTCAAACTTGAAATCTAAATTAAAGAATCATAGTATAGGGACTATTAGGAGAGAGAAATAACGAATGGGAGTAAGCAAGAACAAATTTAAATTGCCAAGAACTCAATACTGTAAGAAATTTTGAAAAACTTTGAACATGCCGAACGCAATGCCGGGTAAAACGTATCCGGCATCAGACTTCCTCCGATTTTGCCGGGTGACAGACGCCGGCACTCCGCACCGCACATTCAAGTCTGCAAAACTAAGGGCGAAAATTAAAGAATCAAGGAATCAAAGAATAAAGAATAAGGTTTTTACCGAATTTAGGACTTGGACTAATTCCAAGTCCCCGGCAACGGCGCCAATTTGCTAACTGAGAAATTGTAGGAAAACTATATACATAAAAAGAATAAAATAATAACTAAACCTACAACTCTACTACGGGTAGCAAAATAAAACCCGGTCGGAGTATAGTGTAAATATATTACGACCGAGAGTATCGTACCCAAGGGACTTATAGAAAATTAGTCCTAATCCGGGCAAAAGCCTATTCTATAATAACAAGGGGGGAATTGAAAATGTAATTATAATCTAAAGTAACTAACTAAAATAAACTAACTAAAGGTATGATTCGGGACTAGATCAACCCAAGCACCACTATGAACATTTAATACATAACAAGTCTCTAATATCACCCGAACAAATGAACGTGCCGGATATCCTGCCGGATAGTTTATGCACGGCATATTCAAAGACATTGAATGTGCCGGACAGAACTAACCCGGCACTAGACCGGCAAGAACGAAATATGAATTTTTATCCCAGTTTTGAACCCCGAAAACAAGGACTCACTATCCAAATTCGAACCCAACAATGTCTCGTCAGTATTCGACTGAAATAATGAAAATGGATAAGGTTATTCAACTCTTTCGGTGTTGCCATCTACACTCTGCATCTAACAACGTTGGAAGACCACTAAGATTCCTTAACCAAAAACACTCTTGTCTTTTGAACCTCAAGTGAAATTTAGAAGATAGGAGAACAAGTAGCGAACTCATTCTGCCTTATATGGAAATCTGAATCTTAGAAAAACTTGGGAATATATATATACTGAATGATCAAAGTGTTTACAAGGAAGAAATCATCCCTAACCAAACTAACAAGGATCTCTACTTCACCATCCACCCCAAATAAGGAGGAAATACATAAAGGGAGAAGGAGATTGATCTAGCCTTCACCCGAAAAGGAAATCTTCTCTTCTTCTTCGTGGATAGATCCATAGAAATGCCTTGGACACCAACAATGGAATGTGGGCGGAAATGAAGCGGGGGGGATGGAGTGTATAGGTATGTTGGAATGTCTCCAATTGTTGCCTTCTTCGGCCTATTTGTAGGCATCAAAATGTCTATTGTCGGGCGTCGTGCCGGATCCCCAATAGCCGGCACACGTGATAAATGCGCCCAACTGTTAACGGTCGAAACCGTCAATTCCGCGCGAAACAGTGCCTATGCCGGGTAGGAGATACCCGGCATCACACCCGGCACTAGCTAAATCTCCAACGGTCAATAACGGCCATCGTCTGGTCAACCGTGGCGACTCTTCACTTATGCCGGATGGGATCTACCCGGCATTAGGTCCGGCAAGGCCTCTTTTCTGTTCTGTGCTTTTGCCGTGCAGAAACGACCCGGCATGGAATCCGGCTTCAACTGAACTTTTGCCTAAAAAATCATTCCTTGCACAGAAAACTCATAAAAACATAAATATGTACAAATATTATATTTTAACACATAATAAGCATAAATAACATAAATATAACTTTATTTAGATAAATATAATACTAAATCTAGTGCATAAGATATGATAAGTCTGCGGCTTATCAGAAATCGTACCTGGTTAATGTTGTAGCAGTTCTAGTCAACTTGTGCAAATATTCAACAATACTCTGAGGAATATTAAAGATAGTCTATCATCAATAACTTGTAGCCTAAGTTAAGCTTAAATAAATTCCTCACTCGTATTTCTAAGTCTCAATCGTCTTTTAAGCCCTCACTTAAATGTTATGTATAACCTTGGCTTATCTTGGAATGTTGTATAGCTCAAGGTTGTAAGACCAAGCACTAGTGCAAAAATGGCCTGTTTCGGCGCCCCTATTTCGGCGGTTGTTAACAAACCGCCGAAATAGGTAGGTTTCTGAAAAGGTCGGGAACCTATTTCGGCGGTTCCTAGTAAAGAACCGCCGAAATAGGCCCACTTTAATTATAAAAAAAAATAAAATAGACCTATTTCGGCGGTTCCTCACTAGAAACCGCCGAAATAGGTGTTTTTATTTTTTTCTTTTTTTTATTTTATCACCTATTTCGGCGGTTCTTCGTGAGGAACCACCGAAGTAGGTCTTTTTATTTTTTTAAAATAAAAAAGACCTATTTCGGCGGTTCCTAACTAAGAACCGCCAAAATAGGTCCTTTTAAACCCCCATGAATCCAATTCATCGTATTTTCTCACCGATAACTCTGCTCCCTCCTCACTGTTGCGAACGGCGACCGGCGATTACCAACCTCGCAACCGTCAACCTCGCCGGCCGTGGGTGCCGCCGTCTTCGCCGCTTCACCGCCTCGCCACCCGGGGTGCCGCCGTGCTCTTCACCGTCGCCGCCCCCCAGTTCGACTCCAACAACAGCAGCAGCAGGAGTTGCGAATCAGAGAGGAAGGTAACTCGATTTTAGGGTTCCAATCTTGTATTTGTTGTGTTGTATGTTGATATTAAGATTGTAAATGTGTATATGGATGTCTAAGTTTGTGGTGTGTATAAGATTTATGTATATATTCAGTTAAAATAAGTGAAAATACATGTGCTCATAAGGTGTTCGATGAAATGTTTAAATGAAAATTTTGATTTTTTTTACTCATTTTGTGTGTTTGTGCCTTTGTAGGGATTAATTACTAAGCTGCTGTTGTAGATTGAACTCGTACGGGGCTGAAAACAGTTCACTTGTGAACATGTAATATAGGGAACTTATGTCTTCATTTTTCAGTCCATTATAATTACAATCCTATATTTACGAACAAGGAACATACGCAACTACTGAGTTTCTCTTGTATCTATATGTATTTGTGTCTCTACAGATAAATACTTAAGAAGCTTCTTAACCATTTCATGGTAGATTGAAAGCGGAGCGGAGAACAATTCAATTACGAACCGGTAATATAATCTAACTTATCATTTTTTCTTTTTTACTTTGTATTTGATTTCCACAAATTATTGGAATTTGGTTTGATGAATAAATTGGTATATATTAGTTTGGTTTATGATAGAAATTTGTGTTGTTGAATGATTGGTGAATGCTTAATAATAAGCATGGAAACGTAGGGAAGATGGTAGATGGATGGTATATGAGTGATAGATGATGGATGTTCCTTACTTATTTAACTTTTTTTTGAAGCGGAGACTATGTAGTGATTGATTTATGCACTATAGTAATGATTTCAGCAAGATAAATAAACAATTATTGTACTTTAATAAATAAATATTCGTTTTAGAACTTATCAACAGTAAATGGATTAAAGATATATAAAACAGTTTAAAATTAATTATTAGATTAGGCTTATTTTATTACATATACATCTATATTTTTCTCTAAGCCGTCCCCGCGTTTCTTGAAATTTTGACAATTGCCGTTTTTGTGAACCCGTAAATTAATGAGTTTCTATTCTGTCTACAGAGAAGTGGTTAAGAAACTCTCCTCAGTCATTGCACGGTAGATTGAAAGCGGAGTTGGAAGAACCGGTAATACAATCTAACTTATCTTTTTCTTTTTTTCTTTGTATTTGATTTCCACAAATTATTAAAATTTGGTTTGATGGATAAATTTGGTATTAGTTTGATTTGTGATGGAAATTTGTGTTGATGAATGGTTGGTGAATGCTTAATAATAAGCATGGGATAGGTAAAATTATGCAAAAGTCATGCCAATTTTTATTTAACAAAATCTCTTCGTAATTAATATTGTTTGATGTATGTGTATATGTGTAACAATATCTAATTTTTTTTTCAGGTCTCACTACATTCAAGTCCGTGAATCACCTCTCTTGTTTCCCGCCTTCTTCCATTACTGTTGCACTTTCCTCCTCTGTGCACAAGTAAGTAACTAAACCTTATTTTTTGTTTAATAAATGCAATTATGTATTTAAATATAAGTGCTAGTAAATAATTAGCTTCATTCCATATTTGTTGATGCATTTCTTTTGTAATTTATTTTTTGTTGCTCCCTTGCAGAGACATATCAGAAGTGGTATTGCTGCATCTCTCGCACAGTAGCATACCTCTCAGGCACCAGTCTCCCCTCTCCATAAATCCATAAAAAACAAGTACGTATTTTAAACTGGATTCTGTTTTAATCTCTAAACCGGTTTGAACTTATACAGTGGAGAATTGAAAATGTTGGTTTGATGATCTGAATTTGCAATTGGTTTTCAGTTAGCTAGTAAAGAATTGATTTATTTTAATTGTTGGTTGCTGCCATTGTTGGAATGTTTGTGGTTGTGATGACTTTGGTGAGTGCTGAATAATAAGCACGGGATGTGTACAATTATGCAAAGGTCATGCCGAATTTTTTGTAGAAAAAGTATTCGTAATATTGTTTTAAACACCGGTTTCTGTTTTAGAAGTGCACAATTTGTTAAATTTAAAATGCTAGTTTATTTTGTGTTTGCAACCTTAGAGTTAGGCTAGACTACTTGACAATCATCCCAGTCATGCTCCATTAAGATTAAACATGTGCAACTTAATACAGACCATATTCTATAAACATTTTAGTTTCACAAAGGCTATAACTCACACCTGTGATCTGTTGCACATATAGTATGGAGCGTGACTGGATGTATGGTGATAGAGGGGAACATTTTGACAAGATGCTGAAAGAGTTTTGCAAAGTTGCAGTGCAACACAAGGATAGGACAAAGGCGGAGAAAATTCCATGTCCTTGTGTTGATTGTGGTGTGGTTAGACAATATGAAAGCATCAACGTCGTACAATTCCATCTGAAGACCCGTGGTTTCATGCCACATTATAGAGATGGAATTTTCATGGAGAACCTGTTGAAGATAATGCTTCAGCTTCCTACAGTCACGATCGGTGTGACTCAAGAATCGAGCAGACATTCAATACTACTAACGAGTCAGAACTCCCAAGCGCTTCCGGAGTCAATGTTGACAGTGAGTCGACTTATCATGATGAGCAAATGGACGAGATGCTTGATAACGTTGAGGATAATTTTGTCGACCGGCCGGATGAGTATCAAAGGTTGTTGGACGCATCGAAGACGGCGTTGTATCCTACTTGCACTAAGTACACGAAATTGACAGCTATATTGAATTTGTTCACCTGAAGGAAGATATGGGTTGAGTGACAAAGGTTTCACGGCATTCCTCGAGCTGATTCATGATATGCTACCGGATGAGAACGGTCTCCCTACCACCACGTATGAGGCAAAGAAATGGGTGTGTCCAATGGGAGTAGAGTACAAAAAAATTCACGCGTGTCCAAACAACTGTGTGTTGTACAGGGGTGAATACGAACATCTAGACAATTGCCCGAAATGTTCGTTGTCTCGGTATAAGCATAAAGATGGTGAGTACTCTTCCGTTCAGAAAAAAAGCCCTCCAACAAAACTACTTTGGTATTTGCCGATTATACCCAGATTCAAACGGTTTTTTGTGAATCCGAAAGATTCAAAGAACTTACGATGGCATGCGGAGGGTAGAAAGAGTGATGAGAAATTAAGACATCCAACAGATGGGCCTCAGTGGAGAAACATCAACAGACGTACAAAGAACATTTCGGACATGAAGATAGGAATCTGAGGCTTGGGTTATGTACTGATGGAATGAACCCGTACGACACATTGAGTAGTCAACACAGTACATGGCCTGTTCTGCTAGTGATCTACAATTTGCCCTCATGGTTGTGTATGAAACGAAAGTACATCATGTTATCTCTCCTGATATCTGGTCCTAAGCAGCCAGGTAATAGCATTGATGTGTACCTTGCCCCTCTGATTGACGATCTGAAGCTATTGTGGAATGAGGGGACCGTGGTATATGATGCTTATGCAAGAGAGAATTTCACGCTCAAGGCTTTGTTGTTCTGTACCGTCAATGACTTCCCTGCGTATGGGAACTTGTCCGGTTACACGGTTAAAGGAACATTTGCATGTCCCATATGCGAGGAAGACACTTGTTCAGACCGTTTAAAACATTGTGGGAAGAATGTTTATATGTGTCATCGACGTCTTGTTCCCGATGATCACCCTTATCGAGTAACGAAGAGAAAGTTGTTCAATGGTCAAGCCGAAACTCGTGTGGCCCGTCTACCTCTAAGCTCTGAGGAAGTGTACGAAAAGGTTAAGGACATTGCAAATGTATTTGGAAACACATCAAAACCGGCGAAAAACATTTAGAAAAAGTGTTCTATCTTTTGGGATCTACCTTATTGGCGTCATCTTCCTGTGAGACACTGCTTAGACATCATGCACATTGTGAAGAACGTTGGTGAGGCAGTGAGTGGGACTTTACTCAATATACCCGGCAAAACAAAAGACGGATTGAAAGTCAGAAAGGCATGCAAACCATGGGTATACGAAAGGAGTTACACCCACAAGAGAATGGGAAACGAATCTACCTACCTCCTGCATGCTACACGCTCTCAAAGGCTGAAAAGATTAGTTTCTGCAAATGTCTGCACTCGGTAAAAGTACCGTCTGGGTACTCTTCAAACTGGGAAGAACATTGTATCGATGAAGGATTTAAAACTTTTAGGCATGAAATCTCACGATTATCATGTACTGATGTTACATCTTCTTCCGGTCGCAATTCGAGGGATATTGCCATCTGATGTCAGAAATGCTTTAACTCGGTTATGTTTCTTTTTCAACACTGTTTGCTCCAAGACAATTGACGTAACCTCTCTAGATGATCTACAACGTGAAATTGTTGTCACATTATGTCAACTTGAGATATTTCCCACCATCTTTCTTTGACATAATGGTGCATCTAATTGTGCACATCGTTCGAGAGATACAGTTCTGTGGTCCGGTATACTTACGGTACATGTACCCTTTTGAACGGTACATGGGTATTCTGAAAAGTAGAATGAAGAATAGGTATCGACCAGAGGGGAGCATTGTTGAAGCAACAGTGACTGAGGAAGTCACGGAATTTGTGACCGATTATTTGAGTGAGGCAGAGTCTATTGGTATCCCAAAACCACGACACTATGGCAGGTTTAAGGGTAAAGGTGTCATTGGTAGAAAGATCGTGCAAGTTTCGCGTCAACTTATTCATCAAGCACATTTGTTTGTCTTACAACATCTTGAGGTTGTTGAACCTTATTTCGAAACCCATATGGTTGAGTTAAGGCATCAAAATCCTTTGAAAGACCACATTTGGCTGACAAAGGAACAAAACCGAGTTTTTATCCAATGGTTCAAAGATCATGTGTTGACATTAGCATCATCAGATCCAGAAGCTGTAAGTGAAGAGATCAGATGTTTGGCAATCGGACCTGAAACTAATATTACATCATTTGAGGGGTATGATATTAGTGGGTATACATACTACACTGCACGCCAAGATGCCAAATCGATAAACCAGAATAGTGGGGTAAAAATTGAAGCTGCTGCCACTGAGTATCACAGCGGTAACCGATCTCAACCAGTTAGTAACTCTAGTTGGTATTATGGTGTCATCGAGGACATCTGGGAACTAGACTACGACATTGATTCTTTCTGTTGTTCCGGTGCAAGTGGGTGGACAACAACCGCGCGGGTACCAAAATGATGGAGGGCTTACCTTGGTTGATCTTTCACGTGCCGGTTATACGGATGATCAATTTGTTTTGGGAAAGGATTGCGAACAAGTGTGGTATGTTGAGGATCCGAAAGACTGCAATGGTCTGTTGTTCTTCCAGGAAGAAGGCCGGTTGTAATGAAAATGAGAATGAGGATAACGATGATAATGAAACGGTAGAGGAAACATCCTTGTTTCCTACTGGATTACCGGATTCGATTGATGTTACCGAAAACGATTTGCTCTACGCACGATCAGACCATGATAAGGGGGTGTTTGGGTAGACAATATGAAATGATTTATGTTTTTTGTGTCAGGTAATGTTGTTAGTAGAATGTAGACTGTAATGTCATCTTAACTGTTATTGTTATGCTTCATAGTATTTATGTTAATTATATATAGACTTTATCTGATGAAAATGCTTTATTTTTTTTTTGCAGTGGATGATCACCCTATGGATGACCCCGTTGGACAGCTTCTCTTGACTGGAGAAGCTGAGCCACAGCAGGGTAGACCAAGTAAGCGGGTCACAAGAGGAGGAAAGAAAAAGAAAGACCAAGTAGCTGTACGCGATGAGACTGAGGCTGGGCCTTCACAGCAGACCGAAGAGCCGTCAGTTGTCCCACCAGAGGCCAAGAAGCAAAAGAAGAGAGGTGCCACACGTGGGCTGAAGGCTTTAAAGGGCCCTCCTACAAAACCGGTGCAATTCAATCAGTTCAACCAACCTCATGGAAATTGGAAGAATGACTTCACCGCTTACGGTAGCCATTTGGTGACAAAGACATTTTAACATAAACCACACCTGGAAGCAAGTGCCTCAATCGTTGAAGGATACTATGTTTGAGCGTCTCCAGGTAAATCTCTACATTATTACTATGATCTATTGTGAAATAATAGAATATTTATGTTTACTTTACTAACTGAATGATCATGTATGTAGTCTCGTTTCTCCGTGGATCCCGCACTTAAAAGGATGTGCTATCATCGATGTCGAAACAGTTCCGGGACCACAAGAATAAGTTGGCTGACAAGTTCATCTACAAGATGCTGATCCAGAAGATCCAGATGATCCAGATCATGGTTTCGGCGGTGAGAGACCACCATGGGAGGTTTACGAGGGAATCACCGAAGAGCAATGGGTACAAATTGTTGAGTCACGTCAGACACCGGAGTTCCAGGTGCACTTTATTGTCATACATACATAAATTACTCTTAATTTCTTATGTCTTTTGTGTTCAATTTCACTAAACATGATCATATTAATTTATGCAGGCTCTCCGTGCACAACAACAAGCAAATGCTAAGAAGAATCTGTACCCTCACCACTTAGGTGGAAAAAGTATTGCTCAAAGGGTACCAGAATGGGAGCAAAAGGGATATCTGCCCACGGATGGCTCATTGGATACCAGTGGCAGAAGAATGAAAGTGTGGGAGTTAAGCCACATTCCGAAGAACTCTACTCCCGAAAATCCTCAATACGATGATGCCACGAGAGCAGTTATTGCTCAAATGGTAAGTGATGTCATTTCATTTTTAGTCGAACTGTTCATTTCATTTGTATATGAACTTATGTTAAACTAATAACTGTATTTTGTGTTGTTGTATTAGGGTGAATTAAGCTCTCAGCTCACCCAGGGCACCTGGACCTCACAGAGGAATGATGATCCTCTTACACGCTCTCTTGGTAAGAAGGATCATCCAGGTCGTGCCATTGGGTTTGGTGGGCACGTTGGTATCCGCCAGGCATTTGGCGTACCCGGGTCCAGAAGTGCACAGGGAAGGATGATTAGCTACGAGGAGCACCTGAGAGAGATGGCTGAGATGGAGCAGAGGATTAATCAGAGCGTCGACGAGAGGATCGCTCAGGCTATGTCAAGGCTTGAGACACAGAAGCATAGCAGCCAAGAGGTTTCTCGACCACCAGTTGAGTCACCCATTCATCATCAGAGTTCACCGGTAGTGGGAAGTAGTGTCCAGTCGGTTGAGCCGTTTCCCTATGCATCTCTAAAGGTTAGACTAACATTTCAATTGAGTATTGACGATTATGAATAATAAGAGTTTTTGATCACTAATATCATCATAGAGGAATTCACAATTTTTATCTAAACAAGTTCCACATAACACTCAAGCACCCACTGAGTGCCATCTGTTTTTACAAATTGGAGTAGAAGAGGTCATGGTGGCATGGGGAAAACTTTTCCCTTCAGTTCCAAGTGATATTGTGCACGGTGAACCACTCCGACATTACCATGCACGAGTGCTTCTGGACGAATTTGTTGCAGAGCATGGTGACGTCTGTTTACCGGTGCCGATCCCACAAAGACGTACCTTGCGTTCCGCACAAACTGTGACAGTGCAGTGGCCAGCACGATTGGTCAAACTCCCTGGGCAGGTATTTACTCTTAACCGTTGCTATAAAACTATTGATGTACCACCTTGCATCCATATACTTAATTAGTTAATATCATAGGATATGAGCCGACCAAAGACTGATAAGGGAAAAGGAAAAAGAATGCTGCACCTGTGCAATCAAAGGCATCCACAAATTTCGTGCTTAGACCTAATTTGGTGGAGAAAAGAATATTGGCCGGCTTGTCGACTAATATGCAGATTCTGCACTCATTGTTGTTGCTGCTACCACCTCATTGTGATTCCCTCACTGTGGAAGATCACGAGCGGATATTTCACTATCAAGTTCAAGGACAAGATATACATCGATTTGGGATGTATATGTCCGACTTCGAGGAGTGTTTCAGGAGGGATTGGTTGAATGTGTCGATTATCAAGTCAGCCGCCATGTGAGTGACTTCTACCTTTTATATTTGGAATTCATTGATCGGTGATGAATTAGATGTTTGAACAAAAAGTTAATGACTAATGATATTGCCTCATAGGTGGGTGCATAATAAGGCGATCAATGTCTATGAAGATCACAGATTCGGATTCCTGTGTCCTGCTATGTGCAGTGAAGTTCAGATGACAAGTGATATGGAAGGCCTTATGCAATATATGACGAATGCCATCTTTGAATGTTCTAACAAGTCATTTATTATGCTGCCATATCATTCAGGGTATGATATTTGACTATTTCTCTTAGTATTATCTAAAACATATAGTTTGTGTTAGTTGTTTAATGATTTCAACACATTGTGTAATTTGTGGACAGTCGACATTGGTCATTGCTTGTGCTGGTGATGTTGAAGTACCCACGAATCTTGCAATTTGACTCACTTGGTAAGGGTGCCAAGAGACCGAAGATCACCACCGCAATACTGAGGTAATTAGTTTGTTATCGTAAACAACAATTATTATTACTTAACATTAATTGTTTCATAACTTGCTACTGATGCTTAAAACTATATATATTGCTGATGTATATAGTTCCATGAGAGCTGCATTATCTCTCCAGAATAAAACAATGAAGAGTAACATCCCTTGGAACACTGTCAAGGTACTCTATTAATTGATAAATTTGTGTGATAATGTTTAAACTTGTTTATAACTGTCAATATGTGTGTTTGTATAGTGTCCGGTGCAGCCTGGGGGTTCAGATGTGTATACTATGTCATGAGATTCATGAGTGACATAGTAGGAGCGTCGAACCTTTTACCAGAGCACTCGTTAGACAAGGTAACATTCTTTGAAAGTTTCAGTTATGCTCTTTACATGTTGTTAGACTTGTACGTTTTAGATTAATGTTCATTTTTTTCAAGGCTTGTGAATAAGTGTTCAAAGGTGGTCAGTATGATGATGCTCAAATGTTGAGATGCTTGAGGAATGGTCGGAGTTCGTTGCACAAGTTTAATGAATTGATGATCATGAAGATGTTTTTTGAACTTTTTCGAGTATGTAATTGTAATTCTGTACACTTGTGGGATGGTGTAATGGTAGATTTGAATTGTAATGTGGTTTTTTATTTGTAATGAAAGTGTGTAATTAAGTGTAATTGCATTGGTTTTGTTAACTCTCAAATTGTGGCGCGTCGTTGATATTAATTGGAAGCTTTTATAACTTTTTAAATGTGTGCTGGAGCTCCTTGTGTGGATGAAGCTTTATTACAGGTCTCATTGAACCAAATGCGGTGAATGATATATATATATATATATATATATATATATGCTGGGATGGAAAAAACAAAAAAAAAGGGGGGGGGGATATTTCGGCGGTTCTTAGCTTAGAACCGCCGAAATAGATACAAAAATAGGCCTATCTCGGCGGTTCTTAGCTCACAACCGCCGAGATAGACTCATGGTGCCTTCTAGAATTGACCGATGCTGAGATTGACCATGAGTCTATCTCGGCGGTTGTGAGCTAAGAACCGCCGAGATAAACGTCGTCAGAATTTGATTTTGGCGCCCACCTATTTCGGCGGTTTTATTTACAACCGCCGAGATAGGTGCTCACACCTATTTCGGCGGTGCTCATTTCGGCGGTTTACAACTGCCAAAATAGGCCCTTGGAACCGCCGAAATAGGCCTTTTTCTACTAGTGAAGGAAGGTATTTATTAAATTGTTAATTGTTCCACTCTTATCACTTTACTCATACTTAACCATAATTCTTAATTCAAGACTTTTAAGACCCTTATATCTTAAATGCATTTTAAGTTATTCAACCAATCTTAGAATTTCAATAACAATTCTTAAGCTCAATACTTTTATTCATAATTTAGAATAAACTTCGTATTATGACCTATGATGGGTTTATCTTAGAATACCATACTATTATATCACAATGTAATGATTATGTATTTTTATCAATATCTACTAGAGAATCCATTATGATTAAGTTTCCCCTTAACTTCATTAAAATATACATCTATATATATTGGAATCATAGTATTGTAGATGCATTTTACTATAACTCAATTATTTTTACCTTTAGTTCAGAATACCCTTTCTATTATAACCATTTAATAATCTTTGTCATACGATGTTCAATTACTTTTCATCTTGAAATAACTATATTTTAATTAACCTAGATTTTCGAGCTCTTACATTTAGTATTCACCAGGTATATTATTTGCTTATTATTACCTGTAGACACCAAAAAATCTCACCCAACAAAGCAAAATTCAGACAAATAAATAAAACGAGAGGGTCGTCATCTTTCTTTCGAAACTTATTCATGTGCATACCAAAATGAAACTGTCATTTATGACAAAATTTAAAAAAGTTTCCAAAGCAATCATTTTCAAACACGCCCCTTTTTGTTATTTACTTATTTTACTATTTTGTTTTCGATTTATTTCATGTTAGTCAGTTTAGTTGTATTCGCTTATTATTTACCTATTCGTTTTTATTTAGTTCATGCTGTTTAGTTACTTGTTTATTTTATCTTATTTCATCTCCTTGATACTTTGCTTGTATTCTCTTTATTAGTACTGGTGTTATCTTGTCTTATCGTTAATATTGTTGGGATCATTTCATTATTTTATGTACATCTTCACTATTATATCTCGTACCAGTGTATTTCATTTTGTCGCTAATTTGATTAAACTCCCTCTGTCTCATTTATTTCGTTACTTCTTTTATCTTATTTACAGTTCTTCATACATATCTAATCTAATTTCCATTTTTTGGGCTTTCTCGTGTATCACCATCATACTAGTACTATTTCATTATTCTATGTAGTTATAATTTCATTTATTAATACTTTGTTATATTTTAGTTCACTTTTTAACTGTATTTCGTTATTTCATGACCCTTCACAAGAAAACAATTCATTTTGTCGATAAACCTCTTGTCTTACTCTACGTTTCCGTTTAAAACACTAGTGTTTTTAATGAATCGTGAGTTCGGGTTAGAACTTTAGGATTGTTTTTTTTTTACATTGAGTTTTATGTTAGTGTAGTTGGTTAGCATGAGTATTAAGGATGTTAAACATCTTGCATTCAACTCCGAATACAAGCAAGTCTAGAGCAGCTCTTTTATATTTTTGCTTCTACAGTTCGAATTAGGCACCCAGACATGACTCTATTGTTACATAAATTTATCAACAATTAACAGCAGCCTAGTTGGTGTTAACTATTTTTCAAAACATAGAGGTGGCAGGTTCGAATCCAACCCCTTGCCCCTTGTCTGTTATTGTTGTTTTTATTCCTTATTACATCCATGGCCCAGTCCAACAAAGCCCAACCGATTTGCTCAAATAGAGACCCAATCCCTACTTCTGATCATCAACAAAAAAAACCCTATTCCCTTCTATATAAAGAAGGAGAAGAGCATTGCAGATCCCTAGCTTTCTTTCTTCATTCTCACTTGAATTTCACGTAAGGAAAAGAAAACCTCCAGCAATCAAAGTTCGTCCTCCCACTCTGTTAGTCCTCCGTAATCGGATTCACCGGCGCTCCCATGCTCAACCGACCGCTCTTCGTTTCTTCTTCACGGTATTTGCAACCCCTGACGAAACAAGAAACACATCTGCTACGCGCCTGCACTGAATATTTTACAACCCAGGCTGGCAGAAGAGGAACATACATGCTTTGTTCTTTCTTTCTCTTCACCCAGCTGGTGAAAAGGAAGCATACACGCCTCACCATCGTACCCTTCATTCTTATTAGCCAACAAACACAAACTCTACTCCTCCTTTTTCCATTCCTTTCATACACAGAAACTTGCAACCCAGCCGACGAACCAAAGCATACAACTCTGTACCTCTTGTTATCCCTTTAACTTTCGTAAATTTTGCAACCAAACTGGCAAAACGAGCAGGCGAACATGGCGCACATGCTCTTCATTCTCCTGGTCGCTCTGCCCTCTCTTCATCTTGTTTTCACGGTAAGTTTGCTCACCCAACTGTACTAACAAGGAGCGTACATCTCTGCCTCTTCATCTCTTCCTCACGGTTCCTTGCAACCCAAACCGGCGAAAAGGAATATATAAATTCTGCCCTTTCCATCTTCTTCAACTGACGTACAACGAATATGCAAGCCGTGCCTCCTTCATCTTCTATAAACCGGCAAACCCGGAAACATATCACTGCTATGTCGTTAGAAACGTACCTCCTTGTGTCGCTGGTGAACAAGGGAACTCAGGGCCATTTTGCACTCCAACTGGTGAACAAGGAAACTGACGGTAATTTCGCATCTGACCTGGAGAACAAGGAACAACAAGCTCCAGCCTATGTCTTTCTTCACACAACGGTAATTTTGCAATCTGACTGGCGAACAAGGAACTAGCTGTGCCCACTCATTCATCCTCATCACGTTGAGGATTTTGAAACCCAACTGACGAACAAGATCAGTGTATAGATCTGGAGGATACCCGTCCTTGGCGTGAATTTGTTCATACTCTGCAGTTCTTGTCCAGTTTTGTTTTCCTCTTCGATTATACCGGTTAACAAACTTGTTTATCCATTTCATGTGTATTCACTCTTGTTGATTTGTTTTGCAGAGGATAATTGTTCTCCAGCCCGGTATTTGTTCTAACTCTGTTTGAATCACTAACTTCTGAATGTGATGCATGCCTTTATATCGACTCTGTATATATTGTGATCAACTTATATGCTCAGTGTCTTCCTGAAGTGATTGAATGTCTATATGTGTATTTACAATTGATTGAGAATAAGCATACTTGTCATTCTCAATTCCATTATATGTGGTTAAGCAGCAGTAAAGTGAAAAGCCTTTTGATTAATTATTTACATATTAGTCCATGCTTTCGGTTCTCTGACCTTTGTTCCTGCAAGGGATTTTAATAGGGTGTTTAAACAGGTTTCTTGGTAACTGGAAGAAAGGAGGTTGAAAGCGGTAGATGACCTTAGATTTTGATTTCAGATGTCACCGTAGTAAGTTTGAGTTTGGACTAGAAAGAGGTAGTTAACAAAGAAGATGGAGTTCGTTTTCTTAGTTCAACCTGCTTAGTCGGTGTGATTGAATCTGTCTAGAATCTAGTTGTAAAAAAAACAGAATAATTGGTTTGTGTTAACTTCACCTCCTTCAATTTGTTCATTCAACTTGGTTAATCATCTAGCCTATTATTAGTACTTTAATTACGTACTGCGCGACGCAATTTTGATTCAACTTGGTTAATCATCATAGCATTCTCAACATCACACTCGCATGAATTGTGCAATCTGCAAAGTTGTACAGCTGGTTTGAACTCCAATTCGGTCACTTATTGTTGCCCTATTCATCCTGGTTCTGAGTTTCACAGACCCGATTCGGTTTAATGTTCATAATTGAAGACCTGGTCCGCGCCCATCTCTTCGAAACGATTCTGGCGGCTCACCTTCAGTTTTGCTTCCTCTCTAGAAGGGAGTTAAACGATCAATTGCCTCTTCATTTGTCACTAATGTCGGTCCTTTACTGAGCATACAGTTAATTGCTATTTTTCCTTCTTTGACCAGGTTCAATACTACAACCGTGGTGGGGATTTCATAGTAATTCCTTTTGCGAGTCTTCTCCAGCCTTTGCCGTAACTAAGACCTTGTATGGGCTCCTGGACTCCATCCTGTTGCTGATCTGCTTTACATCGACAGCCGCTTTTGATCCTTCTCGTTTGCTAATCCGTCTCGAGAATGGTCATTGGCAGTATTAAAACCTAACTCTGAATTTGTTTCACTTGTTACACGGTGGACATCGGGTCTTCCCTTTTCCAATCTTTTGTTTCGACCCACGGTTAAATTTTACACTTCTATCACTATCCCTTGTGCAATTTGTTTAATTGAATTTGGTCATTATATATGGGTTTCTCTTCTTGACCGAGGTACCTTTCGCTTCAAGATTTGGGCTGAGCTTGGCTAGGACTTGACCATGGGCTCTACTCATTATTGTTGAGCGGAGTCCGGACATTTGACCATATGATTCGGCTTGATTTCTCTTCTTGTTATATCTGATTAAATAATAAACCGGGGGCAAGCCACCCCGCGGGTTAGTTTTCAAACACTTACAACCCTCTCGATTGCAACATATTTTTCTTTTCTGCACTACTGTTTGCCTTTTGTGAATAAACTTGGTTTGTAAATTGATAATAGCATGACTTTAGATCAATCTTCATTTTACACCAACCTGTTTCATTGTTAAACCTTACTTCATGTTGTTATTCTCACTTATTTCATGTTGTTATTCGCATCAATGTTTCAACCCAACTATTCCCAATTTTCATGTCTATTATGCTTGGCTTCTATTACACTTTGTTATTTTTACTTCAATTATAAATTGATATTACAGGTGGCCATAGAATAGCCTTTAGGTTTGTCCACTTATTTCTGGACGCTTCAAGTCCAGTTTAGAAAAGCTCCTAGGTTCGGGGATGTTCCTCACTCAAACGGGCCGTAGAGTTTGGTCGGTGGGGAACTCCCATCCTTTATAAGATTTTCCAAACCATCCTTAATTATTAAGATCTAAGACTTAAGAAAATCCATGCTTCAACTTCAAAACAATTACTCTCACACTCTAACATCAAACATTCTTCAAATTCAATCCCTCCCATGCTTATTCATCAAACACCCTTCAAATCCAATCTTTCTCATGCTCCAATATCAAATACACTTCAAAGCAATCCTTCTCACACTCACTCATCAAACACTCTTCATACACAATTCAAAATTCATTCCAATTCAATGTTAATCCCAACTACAAATCATCCAATTTGAGGCCCAACAATCATTTCAGTTTGAGGCCCAATAATCAAATTCAATCTGGCCCACTTCCAAACTTGGCCCACATTTCTAGGTCCAAACCTGGCCCGTTTTCCAAGGCCCAACCTGGCCCATTTTCCAAGGCCCAACCCGGCCCGCTTTTCAAGGCTCAACCCGGCCTATGTTTCATGGTCCAAACCTGGCCCCCTTTCCAAGGCCCAACCCGGCCCACTTTCCAAGGCCCAACCTGGCCCACTTTCCAAGGCTCAACCCGGCCTATGTTTCAAGGTCCAAACCTGGCCCACTTTCCAAAGCTAATTTTGGCCCATATTTTAAGGCCTAATCCGGTCCAAACTTCAAAGCCTAATTCGGTCCACTTTTCCAAGGCCCAAACCTGGCTCATCAGTCCAAATTTGGCACACAATTTTAATTCAACCTCAATTCATTTTCAATTCAAAATCAATCCAAAAACCAATTCAATCCCATCTCCAATCCAATCCAACTTCAATCCAAAATCAATTCAATTTCAATCTGATTTCACTTCAATTCTTAATTCGACTCCGATTCAATCTCATTGTATATCAAATTTAATTCAAATTCATTCCAATCCAATCTCAATTTCAATTTAATCCCAATTCAAATCAAAATTCATTCAACTCCAATTCAACATTGATTTAATTCATTTTCAATTCCATTCCAAATTCCCCTACACTTTAAATGTCTTACAGACCCGAGTGTCTCACTGACTTTGTCATCCCAATGATTTGAATGTCTCACAGACCCGAGAATCTCATAGACCCAAGCTTCTCATAGATCCGAGCGTCTCACAGACTTTGACATCTCAAGGTTTCAAACGTCTCACAGACCCGAGCGTCTCACAAACTAGCATCCCAATTCCAAAACTTCTCGAAACTCCGAACCCTTCTATATCTCAAACACCTCAAATATCCTCAAACCGCACAAACATCAAAATTTCCAAAATCCAAATCCGTGAACTACGTAAGGTCTGATCTCAATAAGGAGTTGAGTACGTAGGCAGCCCATCTAGGGTGCGACCCCATTCTAAATCAAAAAGCCCTTTCCCACTGTGAGGCGGTACACGTACCTCTCAAAATATTCAAAACTCTTCTTACTCACATTAAACCCTCAACCTTCAGACTTCATGTCTTCTCCACCCATTTAACCCATACACCTCTCCTCAATCTTCCATTCTACATTCAGTCAACTCTCAGCAGGTCAATCCGTTCAGTTGGTGCTAGCCTGGCAGAAAAGCTCGCCTCATCCACCCTCCCTCCCTCTTTCCGTCCTGATCTTATCCTTTGGCTTTAACTGAATCTCTCTAATAATGTTTTGAAAGAAGGCAATCCCGACAATTGGAGACTGAGGTTTCCTCGGCACCAATCCGAAGTCGTGGTCGTTGCCACTTCTAAGGGGTGTAACCAGTGCGAACCCACACAGAATCTCTGAAATGACCAAATAAGTCATATCCATATGCAAATCACAGAGTCAATTAACGGTTCCCAGAACCCTTCTCCTCCCTTCCAAGTTCCTTAGGTCAAACTAGGTGGCGACTCTAGTCAACTCCGCCTTATAGAGGCATAAGTCCGCGTGGAGCCCATCGAGAGCGGGTGTAGTGCACACTTGCACTCCCTCTTATGCTTTCTGGGAAAGACAGACGATGTAGTAGGTATTTGAGGGATGCCAGAATAACGGGTTTTCGCCCTCCACAGAATGGCATTTTAGGATCTAGGCTTTTCAGTCAAGAACCATATTTAGATAGCCCCCCCTCATACCGAAAAATCACCCTCCACAGAATGGCGACTCTGCTGGGGAAAACTTGAGTAAGTTTTTCTCATAAACTTGGTCAAGGAAGACTGAACTCCATTCAAAATTGTCAAGATTCCCCAACTTCTTTCAAAACCTTCAAGAGATTCATTCAAAATCCATTAGGATTACTCTACTCCACACTTAGAGTGTGCTCTGAAAGGATAGTTTGGACAAAAGTTCAGAGTTCGAGATTGGCGTTAAGTACCACATGTGTGCTTTGACCTTTGCATGCTTCACTTCTATTTACTATTGCGTGTTTACTGTCTTATGTTTACTGCTCTTCATACATGACATATTTTTTGTAATTGCTTATTTACGGTTTTTCTAAATGGGGCCTTCGTAGAAAGGAGCCAACCCATTGTTGCATCGGGTAGTTTAGGACATGCATTCCTCTGTGTCACCCTTACTATCTGTGGTCGGGATTAACAATTGGTCCATAATTGATTCCCTCTGAGTATGGGTCCTTCGTAGCTAAGGAATAAGCCCACGAGGTGGTATGGCCGTAGTAAACACCTTTTCGAGTCAAAGCCAGCATATAGTAAGCTATGAGCCTTCAGTGTCCAGCTACCTAATCCGGTGTCTAGGTCGGGTTTTATGGGTAGTCACCCCCTTATATGCCGCCTGTCTGACCACCCTTTTGCCTTACCCTGAAGATTGCATGGGCTCAGTTCTCCAGGTGTCCTCTGCACCACGGGTGTATTTAAAGCCCAATGTCGCGCTACAAATTCATATCGAATCCCGTATTTACGGATACCCATACATGACATAGCGTAGTTAGCGAATAATTTGGACTTTAGACACACCTTATCGTGCAGACGACGGGAGACCCGTTCCCATGCAATACTTCCCCGAGTTTCCCGAAAAGTGAGTACGTTGTGATAATCCTTGGCCTTGGCTCATGTGACTGTATCACTTCGGGTATCCTGACCTTTTGAACTTAAGCACTTCGGACTTTCTTGATGACGTGCCACACAAGGCATAACAGAGATAAATCCTGAAAGATGAACAGTGAAGGGACGACGGTCCCCCCGGTGGTATGGAAGCATTAATTGACCTGGAAGGTGATTATCCCAATCATTCACACTCAGCTCCACATAAAATGAGCCACGATTTTTTTTTGCGCTTACATCTATGTGTGATCACGTTTCAGAAATTAACAAAAAATAGAAAATCAATCATGTCAAACACTCCAATGAAATATCTTCAAAGTCGTCCATCATGAATGATTTAAAAAAATGATTTTCAAAGTTGTTATTTCCAAAACAGTTTTCAAAATCGGTTTCAATCAAAGTCTTCTAGAAAACAACTTTATCAAGCAGTTTACAAAGAACAGATTTCAAAAATATACTGTTTACAAATGATTTTCAAACAATGTTTCCCACAAATGTTTTTTTCCAAAACTAGTTTCTAAAATAGATTTCAAAACCCATTTTTTGCAAATGAGTTTTAAATAGCATTTCTCACAGATGTTGTTTCGAAATAGCATTCCTCACAAACGTATTTCAAAATAAATGATTTAGTCCCCATGTTGTGATCCGTTATTTTTGAAGTTCAACCCACCTTCAAGAGCAGCGGTCGTTACTGTGGAGCATACTAGTCATTTGTGTTTTCACAAAAGTGGTGGATTTTCACATAAGATTTAGTGCTCGATCATTCACTTTTCCTTTCTCAAAATATTCCCCATTCCTCTCGTTGGAGCAAGTGAAGCAGCTTGAAGACCGACTCCGCGCTGAAGGTTAGAAGCGCACCAACCCGTAGAGCGAGCCGCGTGACATGAAGACTGTCACCAACCGTTTAAATACAAAATCAGAGGTGTACCAACCCGGGTCAAGCGACATGAAGATTAGGAACACCTGTTCAAGTTCAAACTGTTGAAAATCGGAAGAACACCAACCCGTTCTATTTGATCATAATATTGCCCCGTTGCAGGAGCCTGGAAACGAACGAGCAGCCAGTCAATAGTCCGAAAAAGAAGAGTAGCCGGTCAAGAGCCAACCAGAAGCCCGAGCGTAAGCAGTCAGTCAGAAGCTCGAAGACGAAGCAGAAGAATTCGGGAGAAGTTTTTAAGCTCAAACTCCCCCATTTAATGACTTTTAGAATTGATGTATAGGTTTTCCCCCAGCATTCTTTTCTCTCTTGTCAATTTATGAATAGACTTTGTGTATAGGTTATACATTTCCTTTGAATTCATTTAGATCATTATGTATAGGGTTTCCCCACTCCCTATTTTATCTGCGAATGACCAAGCATCAAAATTCCTACTGCGAAAATCCACCACATTGGAAACACGTTTTTTAAAACCGTTTTTCTAAAATGTAGCTCCTTTTGGAAACGAGCTAATAAAACAACCAACAAACAAAAGCATGCAACACATTCATGGCATAAAGGATAAGAGTTGCATGCATTCTCATTCAATTCAAATTCATTAATCATGCATGAATCACGCTCATCTCAGGAAAACGCATAATCACATGTTACATTTCCAACACACCTCACATGAGCATTCATCCCATTTTTTAAGCATGTTAACATTTTTCAGATTATTCTTTCTACAGTGATGGTCGTGTTTGCTGGTGAATAACTGCCCTTGCCT
This sequence comes from Limonium bicolor, assembly GCA_023374045.1. NCBI lineage: Eukaryota > Viridiplantae > Streptophyta > Magnoliopsida > Caryophyllales > Plumbaginaceae > Limonium > Limonium bicolor. Next base: position 63,427,695 of record CM041780.1, on the reverse strand, counting down.
ATGAGTGGCGACATGATCTTCGAAGTGATAACAAGAAATACTGGGCATTCAATGAAATACCCCAAATCTAAATAATATTATTAAATCATTATTTATTGGAATATAATCCAAATATGAATCATTTCACGTACGCATGCAAACCCATGCATGAAAACGTTACGTAAAAATAGTCGTTTCTCCATAAACGCTAAAACGCCTTAGAAGCATATGGTCAAACATGACCTTGTATGACCCTCTAATATTCAAACCAAATGGTCATACAACTATTATATGAATATACAAATATATTCCCTAAGCTAAATTCAGTCAAAAACGCAAAACGCTCGGGAGTGCTCACACCCGCTCCTTAAAGCACGAAAAGTCCGGAGGAGTGCCGAGGTGGCACGAACTCCTATAAAATTAATTCCTTGAGTTCCTAACATCATTACTAACCATTATAAAGAGAACCCACGAAGTGGTTTCTCAAAATTCAGCAAAACAACAGGAGGATTTCTTAGCGCTCCTTTTGCCCGGGTGTGTCCCGATGGCCCGTAAATTATGTCACGGGTGGATGTAACCCCATATAACCCAATGTAACATCTTGGTATATGTTTATTTACTATAATAAGTGTTTACAAACACTTGGAACTCATAAAAACAAATTGTTTCCCAAAATTTCCTTAGAGCACAAAAACACACCTTCGGGTGTCACGAAAACGCGTTTTACGCAATTGCCTTGTAGTTTTGACATGCCACGAATTGGTAATCTTAAATAGGGTTAAAATGACCTTCTAAATCAGTTGGTGTGACTAGTCAACAATACTCTCTATAGGGGCCGATTTTGAGAGCAAAAACTAGTATAAAAATTGCATTAAAAGTTTGTAAAAGGTATAGAACATGGTGACTCACCTTCCCATGTGTTATATTAATTAATTTCAAAGTATGTAGGTCTCATATGACCAGCAAGCTGTCGAAATTAGGCCATGGAATAAGGCCATGTGAGCTAGAACAAAAACAAATGAGAAAAAGCAAAAAGTAGATCTAGAATTCACTTTTCTAGATTCCTTCTTTTCCATGTGACCTAACATGCTTGTCCTTGGCTCTTCAATGTCAATTAAGACACCCCATTTGACCCTTGAATTCGTGACTCCACAAGGGAGGAAGAAGACAAGCCTTACTTAGAAAAATCAAAAGAATAACTTACCTAAATTACCTTGTCTTCTAGCTCACAATTATTTCCTTTCCAACTCTTGCCTTGTCACACCTCACATGTCCGATTTCTATGCTGGAAAAGAGGACATTTATTGAGCCAATCAACCATGAAATAAACTAAGAAAAAGTAAAGTCATTTGACATTAAAAATTGACAAAACAAAATCAAATTTCAATTGCCCTCTTTCATTTACGTGAGCTAGGTCTCATTTCCCTCCTTGCACATTTCCCCCACGGTTTGGTAAGGCTCCCTCCTCTCTCTTCTAGCTTCATCTTCTTCCTTTGAAGCTCTTAAGTCCATTAATGGAGTTTTAACTTCTATCTTCATCTTAAGGTAATTTCCTAGCATTTCTTGGCAAGTCTTGAAGCAAAACTCTTCCTAGCATAACAAGGTGTGTTCGGCATCAATTAGATCTCCAAGGGGGTTGTCCAAAACAACATTAGTCCAAGGAGCATCTCAAGGTTATCTTAAGGTAGGTTTCAAAGCTTGAAAATCCTTAAAGCACATTTTTATGTGTAACCAAGTTCTACTTCTTATAAGTCTCTTTTCTTCTTCATTTTGATGAAGGAAAACTTGTTCTTCACCTACCTTAGGAGTGCCGAATTTATAAGAAGAAAAGTCTAAGGTAAAGTCTTGTAAAACTACTTCCAAATCTACTTAAGATCTTTATTCAAGATCTAACTCCTAAACACCTTCACCTCTTGCATAAAAACCGAAGAGGAGCATCAAGTTTACCTAGGAGAAAGCTTGGAGATTCAAGAAGAAGTTCAAGCACTTAACCACCCTTGTTAAGAAGTAAGTTTACTAAGTAAATCTTTATGTTATAAGCTTTGTTAAGCTTCTAAAAATTGTACAAAAATATGTACATCTCCTAGGCTAAATAATACCGAAACTATATGGTTTTATATGCCAAAAATATAATCTATAACATATATAGAAAATATTTACCTTAAGACACATTTTTGTGTCACAAAATTTATTTATGTTACAAATAAAATAAGGCCGAAATGTCTAGGGCAAAAATGTTTTATTTTGAGCTAAGAATCAATATAAGACCTTACAATAATTTATACATGAGTTATATGACTCCTATGAATTTATGTATAATTATTATGACATATAAATCCACTTTTATATACTATATGGTCACTAAATATTTATGGCCGAATGCTCTAATTGATAAAAGGGTTTTAATGACCTACTTAGGTATATAAACTTATATTATAAAGTTTGGAGAGTTAAAAATATTTTATTAGTGCTTAAATGGCTAATTAATTAAGTTATGTGGTTTAAATGTAATTTTTACAAAGTTTAGTGGATTTATTGTGAAAGCCGAGAGTTAAAGGGGTATTTGGTGTAATTATAAATAATATAAGGTTAGGAATTAAGTTTAAGAATTTTAGATAATTTAAACAAGCTTAAAATAACTTTTATAAAGTTTTGGGCTATTATGTAATTTATAAAAGTTGTTATGAAAGTTTAGAATTTATTAGTGGGCGAATTCATAATTAAAAGATTTATTAGGCTCACTTTCGAAATTTTGAGGAATTAAATATTTAGACCTTAGTTTATAAGTTATTAAGAAACTATTATAAAGTTTTGGGATGAAAGTGTAATTAAGGAAGAATAAATGACAAAGCCGAATTACTTTGGGGTTAGTTTGGTAATTTAAGAATTTATATATATAAATTCGGCATTTATGGAGAATGAAAATTAAAACTATAGTTTATAAGACATTAAGCAAAGATATAAGGTTTTGTGATTAAATGGTAATTATAGGAAATGAATTATTATTGCCAAGAATTTAAGGGGCTAAGTTGCTATTTTGAGAGTTATAATATTTAAAAGCTATATACCAAAATATTAGTGTGAATATGTAATTTAGCTAAATAAGAAGTTAAAACTCTATAATATAATGAGATTAGAATTTAAATATAAAGTTTATGAATTAATGTGGTTGATTTATAAATAACCGAAATATAAGGGTAATAATTTAGATTTAAATAAATATAGGTCCTATATGGATATTTTGAGGAATTAGACGAAAGAATTTTAATTAAAGGAATTATGGAATTAGAACTATGGCTTATGTAGTTATAAGGAAGTTAAAAAGAAACAATAAGTATTGTTTATGACTAAAAGGAGAATAATGAGATTATAAGAATATTATGTCATTGTAAGACATTTAAATATAGTTAAGAAAATTATAAGTTGTTGTGTCACTTAGACAATTAAAATAAACAACAAATATAGTACATGAATATATGAATACATATGTACATTAAAGGATTTATAAATAAGTCAAAAAGGAATAACAAATAAGTTATACATTAAATCATGAAGTAATTAAAGAAATAAACCTCACATGAAATAACAAATAAGAGATTTGTTGAAAGATCCAATAGGATCATTATATAAGGGTAACATAAATTAACCCTCTCAGTTAATCCTATTCTAGGACTTTGTTTGACCAGACGTTGACCGGGAATTAAACAAGTACAGTCTACGGTGAACGGTATGGGATTCTTGCAACCTGTTTTCTACCGGATTACACCGGCTTGTGTGCTATCTGTTGTTTGAAATAACGACCAAGATAATTAATGTAAAATGTTGTTTACTCTTGTGCGCTATTGTATTGTTTTATGTGCGTGAATGATGCTGACTACTACGTGTATGTCCCACGCATACAAACACTACTACACCAGTGGATTAAATACCTGCGCTTCAGTATACCGAGGACTTGTACTCAAGTCTCTCACTAACTTCACTTTATAACAAACGTCGTTATCCTAAACGTGATAATTGACCTTATACATTGGGTTCTTGTCAACATCTTTATATGACACCTAACAACTCTATACTATAAGAATGAGGAGCCCAGTTGGAGCTGGCCATGCATGCAACAGGAGTTGTACCTGTCTCAGGTCGTCTCCTATCTACGTCGCGACGGAACATTCAGTTGGGAGGAAGACTCTATTCCTCCCGGGATTCAAATGCCCTTCAGTTTGAGGAAGACTTTATTCCTCTAGTGGGATTCTATTTCCCATGCCACTCAGTTCAGGGTTTAACTACGTTATCTCCTGGGGTTTTTATACCCAACCTTTCTCTATAATGAGGTCACTATACCTCCACTATATTGTTATACTTTTATACATCTGTCAGTCCCACTGTGTGGACCCGACAGCTATCAGACATTTCAGTTCAGCTAACTCGACCTTCTGTGTCTTGTTCTATGTGACATTATTGTCCTTGTATGGATACTTGTTATCATCAGACTATGCTTGTTTACAGCTTTATAAAAAAATGAACTGCATGTGTTCGACAAAGTAGTTGGTGTGGCCCGGTAGACGATGGGCTGCACGTTTTCCATACCAGCATTGTTTGCTGAGCCCCTTTGGGGGCACCCCCATTTTTCAGGTACCTGAAGTTAAGAAGATTACCACACCGAGTGTAGGTGGGGTAGATTCAAGCTATGGGAGTCTTCTTTTAGACATTTGTTTTACTTAAGTATTTTACATTTGAGTTTGATTCCTAGTATCTCGGGTTGTATTCGTATTCAGACCGTGACTTTTGGAGATTGTATTTGGATTTAGCCTTGTTGGTCACAAGGGTGGCCAACGGCATTGTAATACCGCCCGATTGTTGTATTTATTTCCGCTGCAGATGAATTTTATTTGGGAGTGATCGCCGTTCAGTTTATTGGATTTCGGGTTGGGGTGTTACATTCAAGCTTTTTTCCATTCAGCATACCATGTACATAAAGACCAACAACCACAAAAAAGCATACATAAAAAAAACCCAAAAAAAAAACTGTACATCCGAAAATCCAAAAAAAATCATACCTTCAAAAATCCCAAAAATGCAGTCACTGTCATATCGTGGGGTCACCATGCGGGAGTTGTCACTCCCTAAAAGTCCCAAGATCTAGGAGCCAATCACCAACCTGTGTGAGCCTCGATTTTAAACCCCTATCCTATGTTGATTAAAGTTGATTAGGATCTAATCGGGTTTTAGGTCCACTTATAGCCTAAGATTAATAACTATGTCATATAACAATAATTATTAAAACCTAAGCTAGCTCACTAGAACCTATTACGAGTCGCCACCTAATTTTAACCTAGATCAAATTAGGAAAGGAGAGTTCGGGTTCGGGGGCTTGATATTCGACTTAATTAGGGTTCAATTACTTTCATTACCCCTCCTAGGTCGTTTTTCCTCTACTTGGTTTAATTATGGTTTTTACAAAGTTGCTTTTAACCTAAGTGCGGTGCTTCTGTTTTTTTGTGTTTTTTAGCATTTTTTGACAGAAAATTAAAGTGGAAATTAAAGTTACCTAAACTAGGTTTCGAGGCAGAATTAGGTCAAATTTTGTTTCCGTCCGTGGCCACGGACCTAATGTCCGAGACCACGGACCCTAGTTAACCTATATGAAAAATAAAGTCGAATTAAACAGAACAGAAAGTTGTAAAGTCCGAGGCCACGGACAGGCCGTCCGTGGGCCCGGACATTATTAGAAAAACCTAAATTTTAAAATTTAAAAAATCTCGCCGCCGTCCGTGGGCGTCCGGGCTTACGGACAAGGAGTCCGGGACCCCGGACATGACGTCCGTGGGTGCGGACCGCCCTCGGACGGCGGCGTTAAGGCTGTTCCCGAAGGTGTTTTCGACTCAAATTTTATGGGTGTGTAGCCTGGAAGATGTACAATGCGTTAGTGATCGAAAGTTCTCAATTTGAATTCGAATTATGCATGAAACTTGGTAAACAAGTTATTGGACAAGCTTGAATAAACAGCAATACAGAAGCGTACGAAGGTTAGTTTGAACCCAAAATTTAACAGAGAGTTAATAAGGTCGTGGGGAATCAGAAAAGTTGGATTGTAACCTGTTTTACCTTCGAATTCAAGATGATTCTTCACGTTGGGATTCTTCGGAGGCTCCGATGATGCCGGTTCCAGATTGAGTTCGACCCGGGCTTCTGGTTGTTGATTGTTGATGATGTTCTTCACGTTTTGGAGGTGGTTGGTTGATGTTTGATGATGGTTGATGTGTTAGGAGTTGAAAAGTGTGTTTAGGTGGTGATTTCGAGAGATTTTTGATGTGATTTTGGTGCTTGGATGTATAAAAACGTGAGGAGAATGAGACGGCTAGGTTTTCTGGTTGCTTAGAGTTCTTGAGGTTCTGATTTGATCACGGGATAAGGTTCCTTATATAGGCTTCCTTAAAGATAGAAAAATCCGGTAAAAACCGAGATTTACCGACGTTTTAGCTCAAGGGTTACCAAAAGGAATTTGATTATAAAATTTTACACATGGGTAAAGGATGATATTTCTGATTTTTCTAAAGTGGAATCGAATTTTTTGGATATTGGGATATTTTAAATTCAATTTTCCGTCAGATTCAATCAGAAATTGCTAGAAAATTATTGGAAATTCGAAAAATCAAAATTCCAACGCCATTATGCTTCAAATGTCATCCTTTATCATGGGTTAAAATTTCAAAGCATTTTGAATTGATTTGACCCTTATTTGGAGGAGAGAGAAAGCCTATAGGGGGTTTAGGAGCCTTGAAAAAATTACGAAAACGCCCCTGGAGATGACTAAGCTGTCCCTAGTACTCTGAAACGTGCCGATCGAACTGGGAACTCTTGCTACTAGCCTATTAGTAGAGACTTTCTTCCGGGGGGTTGAAATTTTGGGTATAACAGATTGCCCCCGTCAACTAGGCTTTGTAATGAAGATGAAAAGACTAGTTGATGCTTGAGTGATTCCCCAAAATTCTGGATCCTAAAAGACCTCGTATGCCATTTGAAATCTAGCAAGTTGTGTCGAGCTATTCTAAGGCGCTGACTACCTAAGGTGATGAAAATGATGTCAAGCTATTCTAAGGCGTTAACTACCTAAAATGATGCAAATGGAGTAATGTCAAGCGATTCTAAGGCGTCGACTACCTGAAAGACGAAGTAATGTCAAGTGATTCTAAGGCGTTGACAACCTAAAAGATGAAGTAATGTCAAGCGATTCTAAGGCGTTGACTACCTATAAAGGAATGAAGTACGCCGAGCATTCTAAGGTGTCGGGAACCTGAAAGTGAATGGAATACACCGAGCATTTAAGGTGTCGGGAACCTGAATACGCCGAGCATTATAAGGTGTCGGGAACCTGAATGGAATACACCGAGCATTTAAGGTGTCGGGAACCTGGAATACGCCGAGCATTATAAGGTGTCGGGAACCTGAAAGTGAATAATACGCCGAGCATTATAAGGTGTCGGGAACCTGAGACTGAATGGGGTACGCCGAGCATTATAAGGTGTCGGGAACCTGAAATTGAATGAATTACGCCGAGCATTATAAGGTGTCGGGAACCTGAATTGAATGAATACGCCGAGCATTATAAGGTGTCGGGAACCTGAAGTATAAAAGGTGATGATGCTATGGGGATGATATGCTAATTTGTCGAAAGCAAGAAATTGCTAGGAACATGCCAAACATGGCGATGATGTAGGTTGGTTGAAAGCAAGAAATTGCTAGGAATAGCCAAACATGGCGATGATGGATTTAAAGCACATGCCAAACATGGCGATGATGTAGGTTGGTTGAAAGCAAGAAATTGCTAGGAATATGCCAAACATGGCGATGATGTAGGTTGGTTGAAAGCAAGAAATTGCTAGGATATGCCAAACATGGCGATGATGTAGGTTGGTTGAAAGCAAGAAATTGCTAGGAATATGCCAAACATGGCGATGATGTAGATTTATGAAACCGAAGTGTTTGAAGGAAAATCGTGTAGGACAAGAAATTGTTGAAAAAGGTGCCAAACATGACAATGTTTAAAGGAAAATCTTTCTACTGAAATGGAAAGTGAAATTATCATTTCCTGACTAAAGATTTCAGACTTGCACTTTGTTTCAAAGAAGATGAACGTGCCGCTTGTGAGAGTATAGGTTTTTTTGTTTGCGGGGCTCTTTCAGTGGTGGTAGGGCTTATGACGGGCCATGGAATTTATGTGGAAGTGAAGGCTTATGTGGGCCTGAAGTGTTTGATGTGGAGGTAAGGCTTATGTGGGCCTGAGGTGTTTGATGTGGAGGTAAGGGCTTATGTGTGCCTTTGGTAGGATGGTGGTGCTCATGCTTTGGGTTTCAATTGGTGTTGTCATGGCAATTGTTGGAACCAACAATTGCCCCCAGTATTTTTCCTTAGGACAATCTGAGCTAGAGTTCATGCAAATCGATTGGGACGATCGATTGCCCCCGGTATTTTCTTTGATTAAACGTGCGAATGAGTCTCGTCCTTACAGGGTCAAGGCTTATGTTCTGATTTGGTGCTTCCTAACCTACACTCGACGTGTTTGGTGTATGCACTCATTTCTCGCTCATGGTCATAACTTTTAGACCATTGAATTCGACGTTTGATGGATTTACGCATTTGATCTGTTACTTTCACGTGATTGGACACACAACTATCAAGTCGGAAGTCTTTAAAGCTTATAACGTGGCCGTAGGGTGCGATGAAAAATGATGGGGTTACGGAGGGATATTTGAGGTATGTGGAGCTTAAATGGGTGACCAAAGCTGCAACTTGTGTCTTCTCTCAGATTCATCTTCCTTGTCTTGAAGTCGTCTAGCTGCTTCGTGTTGACGTTGTTTTCGAGCTTCTGGACCTGGACCTTTGAGGTTGTCCTTTACACTATTTCTCTTTTTGTCATTTGGATTTCTTTGAGGCACTTCGGGTTTGCCTTTTTGTTTTATCCTTTATTGACTTTGCCTTCGGGGTTCTTGTGTTTCCCGGTTTTGGGCTTCGAGAGCTGTTTTGGTGTGAGCTCTTTGGATCCTGTGTCACTCTGGGACCATTTACGGATTGCTTCGTCATGCTGATAGCGGAGTTGCTTCTTTGAACTGATGAAGATGTTATCCGAGACTCGGGCTCCTTGCTTCCTTTGGTCACCGGGTCAGACATTCATCATTGGCTGGGTTATTTTGTGGAGTTCATAATATCGAAAAGGGATATATGAAAGGCTCAGCAGGGGTGCCTAGGGTTTAACGTCAGGGTTCACAAGCTTTTGGCTATGTGGTGCTGTACCTAGGTGCTTCGTCATTCCTGATAATTGTGTATCCGTTCTTTGTTACTTTTCACAGGTCTAAGAGTAAATTTACAAATTATCTCCTTCGGTCAGAGTTATGCCGTTTTCCTCACCTTTGAATGTGGTCTCGCCGGAGTCGTGTAAAAATGACACGCTCGTTCACTCATGGTTTTCCCGCTCAAGACACTCTCGCGAATTTCACTCAGAGACTAGTTCACACGTTTAAACAAAAGATTCGAAGACAATGATTCTAAACTCAGATTGCCCCCAGTATTGATTTGGGGTTCGTGACAACAGTTTGATAGATGTGGGCCTTGAACCTCATTGTGGGTTGTTTGGATATTATGTGGTGAGTTGTGCGGTTTGGTAAGGCATGCTCAAAATTCAGAAACAAAATACAAGTCTTTGTGTTCCATTGTCGTGAAATAATTAATTCATGAACCATTCAAAAGAAACTTGTGTGAAACAAAACCTTTTTTTTTGTGTTATCATTTAGACTTGAAAAAGTCATTCATTTGTGAACATGAGGAAGAAGATGATTCAACAAAATCGATGCTTCTTATTAGTGGTTTGAAAACGATCATTCTTTGAAAAATATGAGAGGTGCATTTGAAATATGAATGTTATGGCAGGTTATGCAGTAGAATGCATGGGAACCCTAAAATTTCTGTTGAATCCGAATCCTGCTGAACCATCTGAAGTCGGCATGCTGAAGACTCGAGCTCTTGACCGCCGGGATATCGCTAAGATGACTGTGATCGACTTCTTCTTGGACTCTTAGTAGGCTCCACGAAGTACTTGAACTAGGAATGCCTATGGGTTATGTAGGAGGAACTAGGGCCTGAATCTCTTCCAAACTGAGAGTGAAGTGCATGGACTAGAGTGATCCCTAGGTTAGAGCGGATGTGTGGGCCTGAATACCCTTAACGTGGAAGTGGAGCAAACGGGCCGAAGGAAGCCACATGGATTATGAATGGGCCTCTAGGCCGAGAGAGAAACCTTGAAGCCTAAGATTCGTTTGATGACCCTGTTGGGCCTTGAGGCCAGAAACTAGAATGAATGGGTTGCACAAACTATCTGGGATTCGAATGTTTTATGTTATGGGCCAAATTCTGGATTGAGAGCAAAGTTCGTGGGCCAAAACTATGAATTGGTCTGTGGGCCCAGATGAAGTGAGTTATGAATGCGGTACTCAGAATGTTTTGAGAATTTGACACCTGGGCCAGAATGTGTTTGGGCTAGAAATAGGGCGCATGGGCCGAAATGATTTTTAAACCATGTCCTAGATGTGAATTGGAATTTGGGCCGAGTGGTTCTGATTGGGCCTAGAAGATGATACCTATACCTAGGACTTTGGGCCAAAGCCCAAGTGGAAAGTCTTCCTGGACTAGAATAAACCTTGAAACGGAAAGGCCTGATGGATTTTCATGAACTGCTTGAGGTGGATTTGTTTTTCATGGGCCTAGAACTAAATGGATAATTCGAATTGGGCCAGAAGAGAAATCACCTAAGTCTAAGCTTTTGGGCCGAAGCCCGAATGACTCACATATTAAACCAAACAGGACCTCTGGGCCGCAAACAAATAGAGCTGCCAATTCGGGCTGGGCTAGGTTAATGTAGGAGAAGTTCCTATCAATCTGTAGGATGAGTAATGGGCCGATCATACAAGCAAACAAGGCCCACACAAATTCAACATGTCCTCACTAGACGTTTAAATCCAAACGGGTATGGATCGATCCGGAGAGGTGCTTGGGGCATGGGCCCAGGTCACCTCAAAGGAATAGGGCTTGCACGCTATTCTCTTTGGGCTTCCCCACTTTTTTCACATCACCTGAAGGTGTGCGTCTACGGTCGGGTCTTTGACTGACCAAACAATGGGCTAGGTAAGGACACTGCCAGGAAAACGCTTGGGGCTAAAGCCCAGGTATTAAGGGGGTGTGGTTAGACGACACCCTCCTCTTTTCCCCCGCTTATTCACATCACCTAAAAGGTGTGAGTCCCTGACAGGGGACCCTCAAACGGGTCCCGGGGTGAAATTGGTTTAGGTGGACCCTCGCTCTCATATGATGCAAAGGTGCAGAAAATTAAAGTGCGCACAAAAGTAAACGAACAAAGTAATAAAGCCATAAATAAACATTTTCGAGTTAAGCCCTCTTTCTTAAAATTAAAACAAGTTAAAATTAAGAAGTTTGTCCCCAGCAGAGTCGCCAGTCTGTGAGCCTCGATTTTAAACCCTATCCTATGTTGATTAAAGTTGATTAGGATCTAATCGGGTTTTAGGTCCACTTATAGCCTAAGATTAATAACTATGTCATATAACAATAATTATTAAAACCTAAGCTAGCTCACTGGAACCTATTACGAGTCGCCACCTAATTTTAACCTAGATCAAATTAGGAAAGGAGAGTTCGGGTTCGGGGGCTTGATATTCGACTTAATTAGGGTTCAATTACTTTCATTACCCCCTCCTAGGTCGTTTTTCCTCTACTTGGTTTAATTACGGCTTTTTACAAAGTTGCTTTTTAACCTAAGTGCGGTGCTTCTGTTTTTTTGTTTTTTAGCATTTTTTGACAGAAAATTAAAGTGGAAATTAAAATTACCTAAACTAGGGTTTCGGAGGCAGAATTAGGTCAAATTTTGTTTCCGTCCGTGGCCACGGACCTAATGTCCGAGACCACGGACCCTAGTTAACCTATATGAAAATAAAAGTCGAATTAAACAGAAAACAGAAAGTTGTAAAGTCCGGGCCACGGACAGGCCGTCCGTGGGCCCGGACATTATTAGAAAAACCTAAATTTAAAATTTAAAAATCTCGCCGCCGTCCGTGGGCGTCCGGGCTTACGGACAAGGAGTCCGGGACCCCGGACATGACGTCCGTGGGTGCGGACCGCCCTCGGACGGCGGCGTTAAGGCTGTTCCCGAAGGTGTTTTCGACTCAAATTTTATGGGTGTGTAGCCTGAAAGATGTACAATGCGTTAGTGATCGAAAGTTCTCAATTTGAATTCGAATTATGCACGAAACTTGGTAAACAAGTTATTGGACAGAAGCTTGAATAAACAGCAATACAGAAGCGTACGAAGGTTAGTTTGAACCCAAAATTTAACAGAGAGTTAATAAGGTCGTGGGGAATCAGAAAAGTTGGATTGTAACCTGTTTTACCTTCGAATTCAAGATGATTCTTCACGTTGGGATTCTTCGGAGGCTCCGATGATGCCGGTTCCGGATTGAGTTCGACCCGGGCTTCTGGTTGTTGATTGTTGATGATGTTCTTCACGTTTTGGAGGTGGTTTGGTTGATGTTTGATGATGGTTGATGTGTTAGGAGTTGAAAAGTGTGTTTAGGTGGTGATTTCGAGAGATTTTTGATGTGATTTTGGTGCTTGGATGTGTAAAAACGTGAGGAGAATGAGACGGCTAGGTTTTCTGGTTGCTTAGAGTTCTTGAGGTTCTGATTTGATCACGGGATAAGGTTCCTTATATAGGCTTCCTTAAAGATAGAAAAATCCGGTAAAAACCGAGATTTACCGACGTTTTAGCTCAAGGGTTACCAAAAGGAATTTGATTATAAAATTTTACACATGGGTAAAGGATGATATTTCTGATTTTTCTAAAGTGGAATCGAATTTTTTGGATATTGGGATATTTTTAAATTCAATTTTCCGTCAGATTCAATCAGAAATTGCTAGAAAATTATTGGAAATTCGAAAAATCAAAATTCCAACGCCATTATGCTTCAAATGTCATCCTTTATCATGGGTTAAAATTTCAAAGCATTTTGAATTGATTTGACCCTTATTTGGAGGAGAGAGAAAGCCTATAGGGGGTTTAGGAGCCTTGAAAAATTACGAAAATGCCCCTGGAGATGACTAAGCTGTCCCTAGTACTCTGAAACGTGCCGATCGAACTGGGAACTCTTGCTACTAGCCTATTAGTAGAGACTTTCTTCCGGGGGGTTGATATTTTGGGTATAACAACCTGACCTCACTCGAGAATTACTTCTTTTAGAGCCAACAATGACGGGATGAGCTTCGTGAACCTCAAGCTGAATTCGGCTCAAGCGAGACTAGTCATTACCTTACCACTCATGCATTGCATCCAAAAACAAACACAAAAAAAAAACATTCAGTCAACCATCTCAATTCATCATTTTCAGCATTTCATGCATCCTATACATATTAATTCCATATTACCACAATACATCGCATGGTAGTCAATCACATTTGCATACTCCCATATCGAAATGACATCTTCGAAAAAATCATGAGTGATTGATTGAGCAGAGTGCGTGAACCACTTAACTCTCAACCTGTCAATGAGTACAAGGGTCCAATCAAAATCAGCACCACAAACCAAGTGAGTAGTGTGCAAAGAGCGGTATTTTCCTTTGAATTTCAAATGAATGTTTTGGACAATCCACTGAGCGATGAGGGAAGATAGAGCGAGTCCATAGAGGTAAAACCATGAGCGACTTGTGCTTTCCTTTAGCACATGGAGAGGCATAATTCAGAGTGAGATCAATGTCGATAGCAAGTCACAAACTGTGATTCATGCAAAGATCTGAGAATAGTAAGAAAACAATCATTGACTAATGAGAATGACGAGACACTTAGGAATAAAAATCTCCGCAAAACCAAAAAGCGATGACTGCCCTGTACATAATCCCTTAGTGAGCCCCGCTGAGCCTTTCATGAAAAACTTTCTTCAGAAACTCCACAACATGCCAACCCACGTACATATACTTACTTGCCCTTGCAATAGAGAATCTTAAAGGAGCCAAAGCCATGGCCTCTCCCTGCCATCTTTCACAAAAGCACCAAATGAAATGTTCGATGAAATTAGTGAGTCAATGCAACTCCAAAGTCAAACACTGAAAAAGAACACCAAAATTGTTCAAGAAGATCGATGAGTCAATGCAACTCCAAAGCTGAAAGCCAAAATACAAAGTAGAGAACGCTTGAGAAAGTTGATGAGCCAAATGCAATTTAAAAAAAAAACAAAATGAGAAGAAAGTTCAAATCGAACACCAGAAGAGGCAAGAAGGAGAAATCCAAATCAAAAGGACCAATGATGTCCCGTTGAAACCAAAAAAAGGTTATCAAAACCCGTCCAATCATTCCACCCATGCCAAAGGCGAAACACATCCTCTATTGCACAAAATCTCCACGATTCCCAAATAAATCCCACAGTCCCGTGTGACATACCCCTCAGCCCCATTGTAACCCAATAAAGACCTCTGACTCATAAGTCGATGAGCGTTAACTAAAAGTATCAGATCTGAAACATGAATCATAAGCTTCGTACTTGTTATTAACATGTCTCGTCATACTAAAGGGATCATGAGCGAATGAGTGTGACCTTACCCCACGAGGTCTTCTTAGTGCGAGTGAATCTTTGATTCAAGCACCAAATCATAAACAACCTACCCCATTGCAGGTGAGGACTTTGTAAGGATCGAAAAATCCAGAACCTTGAAAGAAATTCTAAGGAAAATACTGCCCCGAGCATTAAGAGCCTCATCACAACATTAGCACACACAACCATACTCACGAGAGATTGACTCACATCCCTCCAGGAGAGGAAAGTGATTCACGCATTCAAGTTCAACAATCACTCGAGATAGAACCGAAGATGTCTTATATTCGTAAACCTCATACTAATAGAGATAGGACTGTACCTTCTCTCCAAAAATAGCATATTCATTTTGCATCGTGTCCAGCATTTAATACTTGCATACACCATAATCATTTCACCTTCAACATCCGACTGGTAAGAATTCTACCTAGTTTCGCTGAAAGTCGACTTCAGTTGCAGTTGTGAAGCGTAACTTTCGATCAAAAGATGTCAACTAGAGCCATCCTTGGCCATCATGAAGCTATATCGAACCATCTTGGAGCCATTATGGGCTATACTCGAGCTACATCGAACCAAACAGGAGCCACCCGAAGCCATTTGAAGATCATCCCGGAGCCGTCCAGTGTCATTCATGAATCACACCAAGACCAGCCCCAGAGCAATATCGAGGCCATCTTGAACCAAGCTGGAGCCATGCAGAAACCACACCGAAGCCATGAGAGGACCGTAGCTGGAGCCATCCACTGTCACACTCGAGCCTCATTGGCACCACACTCAAAGTCAATCTGGAGCCATGCGGGGTCCATCCTTAAACATCGAGACTATCCCTAGGGCTACATAGGAGCCAGTTCCTCATCAAAGCCTCACCCACAAAGGATTAAACTACGTATGGTCTAATCTCAATACAGAATTGAGTACGTAGGCAGCCCGTTCAGGGTGCGACCACATCAAAGGCAAAAACTTCCCTATTCCCCTCGGTGTCATTAAAGTGAACCAACCAAAGCATCGTCATGCTCAATCAGCACAAGGTCATCCCGAAGCCATCCATGGAAATCCTGGAACCATGATGGGAGCTCCCAACAAGTCATGCAACTGTGTTTCATCGTTCACCCATGAAAAACCATTCACTCACTACAAAGTCCACAACAAATCCCGTTAAACAACAATAAATCCATCATTGGAGCCATCAAACCACCTTGAAAAAAATCTCAAGGCAAATCAAAGCCCACCAATTGCCACAAAGTCACCAACCATGTCAAACCCATCAACCCCCCGAACCATTGGTCACACCGGAGCCATCAGTGCCTACCAGAGTCATCAGTGCATACTGGAGCCATCAACACATGCTGGAGCAATCTCAGATCCTCAAAGTCATGCCGGAGCCATACCGGAGCCATCCTGAGGTTTTGATGTTACTATAAAGCCATCTGCTCTCACAAAAACCTACCTCCACAAACATGGAGTTTAATTCAATTAATACATTGGTTAATCTCCTCACATCACATATCATCTGCATATACCCACAAAATTTGCTCACTATCTGACGCATCTTCACACTCGCTAGTCAGCTATTGCGCTACTAGTGCGGTCAAATTTTTTGTTTTACACCTGCTAGACAGCTATTGCGCTACTAATATGGTCGTCTTTCGTTTTACACCTGCTAGATAGCTATTGCGCTACTAGTACGGTCGCCTTTCGTTTTATACCTGCTAGACAGCTATTGCGCTACTAGTACGGTCGCCTTTTGTTTTACACCTGCTAGACAGCTATTGTGCTACTAGTACAATCGCCTTTCGTTTTACACCTGCTAGACAGCTATTGCGCTACTAGTATGGTCACCTTTCATTTTACACCTGCTAGATAGCTATTGCGCTACTAGTACGGTCGCACTTTCATTTCACCTGCTAGACAACTATTGCGCTACTAGTACGGTCGCCTTTCATTTTACACCTGCTAGATAGCTATTGCGCTACTAGTACGGTCGCCTTTAATTTTACACCCGCTAGACAACTATTACGCTACTAGTACGGTCACCTTTTCATTTTACACCTGCTAGACAGCTATTGCGCTACTAGTGCGGTCGTCTTTTCATTTTACACCTGCTTGATAGCTATTGCGCTACTAGTACGGTCGCCTTTCATTTTACACCGACTAGACAGCTATTGTGCTACCAGTGCGGTTGAATTTTTCGTTTTACACCTGTTAGACAGCTATTGCGCTACTAGTACGGTCGTCTTTTGTTTCACACCCGCTAGTTAGTTATTGCGCTACTAGTACGGTCGCCTTTCGCTTTACACCCACTAGGCAGCTATTGCGCTACTAGTACGGTCACATTTTTCATTTCACACCCGCTAGGCAGCTATTACACTACTAGTGCGGTCCCGCTTTTTTTCCTCTACTAGGCAGCTATTACGCTACAAGTGAGAGATCGTTCACTTCATAACCCGCTAGGCAGCTATTACGCTACTAGTGCGGTCACGCCTTTTTTCCTCCACTAGGCGGCTATTACACTACTAGTGCGAGATCGTCCACTTCATAACCCGCTAGGCAGCTATTGCGCTACTAGTACGGTCCCGTCGTTTTTTCCTCTACTAGGCAGCTATTACGCTACTGGTGCGAGATCGTTCACTTCATAACCTGCTAGGCAGCTATTATGCTACTAGTGTGGTCCCAATCTTTTCCTCCACTAGGCAGCTATTACACTACTGGTGCGAGATCGTTCACTTCATAACCCGCTAGGCAGCTATTACGCTACTAGTGCGATCCTGTCGTTTTTCCATCACTAGGCAGCTATTACGCTACTAGTGCGAGATCATTCACTTCATAACCCGCTAGGTAGCTATTTGCAGACTGTCTATTGTGAGTGGTTGGAACTGGTGTAATTAAAATAAAGGAAAAGAAATTAAAACTCAAAATAACAGTCGGGCTGCAAACAAATCCCGGTCGTAGTAGTATAGCAAAGTGTAAGCGACCGGATATCGAACCGTGGGACTAAGGGGAATTATTTAGTACCTAAGCTTGTCACAAAAGGGGGGATTAATTGACTTGATTTTATAAATAAAAAGGAAAGATAAAATAAACTAAGTTAATAGATAAATTAAATGGGACTCTGGTACAGGTTAATAATATCTGCTCTTTCATGCTATGTCTACTGGTTTAATTATAATTGTTTGGCACAATTCCTCTTATTATCTTAAGGTCCGATGAAAACTCATAAGAACTCGTTTACCAGAAAATGCAAGGTCCGATGAAAACTCAAGCAGGCACTAGTGAACGGCTTTGTAAAGGAATTATATTCTTGCAACTGAGTACTGACTTATCCGATGAAAACAAGTTTCCTACATTTTACGGCTTAATTAACCTATCTATTTTTTCACCGATCAGATTAGAAATAGATTTGCAAAGCATTTTAATAAATTCATGAGGTTTATTAAAAAGGCGAGATGACCTTAAAACGCAACAAAGTGTATTAAATAAAAACCAGTAAAACACATTGCATAATTAATACAAATACATAATAACCGTTCCCAGAGTACGTATTCTAGCCTAACATATTAAATAGAGGAAACGAAACAGAGTAGTAGAATCATTTGTAGTCACTCCTGCATTCAATCTGCTATTTTTGTTACGTCGGACTAGAGGTGGATATGGGAATGAAAAGAAAATAAAATGGAGAAGACGGGAGAAGAGAAATGGGATGAACGTGTGATGTGTTGGTGGAGTGGAGCGATGATGGATTGTTTTTGGTGGCAAAGATTGATTATTCGAAGACAGAAGGAACGTGGGTTTATAGAAGAAAGGAAGAGGAAGAAGACAGGGAACACCGCGTGAGCAATTTGAGGAATGGATTGGGGTGGCTCTACACGTGAGGATTTACTGTCGGCAGGCGCCTGATATGTTGAAGGAGTAGATGGATAAGTTGCAGGCGCAGTAAAGGAAGAAGCAACTGGGGAAGACAGTCGGTGAAGAGAAAAACCAGTCGGCGAAGAAACCAGTCGCTTAATTTCTGGATCTGGATCTGGACATTTACACGCGTCTGTGTTTCTGTCTGTCCATAAGTCCCACGGACATATTCAATTTGTCCACGTCCGCCCCATGTCCGGCCTTAAATACCCGGACGCCTCATTCCTGTCCGGCCAAACATACCCGGACAAGACACGGACATATTCAGTCTTGTCCACCCCTTGTCCGTGCTTTCTTCCTCGGACACACCTTACTTACGTCCGGCTTTGTTTGGGCGGACACAACCCGGACGCACCACGGACGAATTTATTTGACTCGTTTCCTTTTGTGAACTTTGACCGGCTCTAGATCTTCGTTTGGACTCCGTTTTTTCGAGCCGTTTGGTCTATGCGTTCGTCTCTTTGTCTACTTTGCTTCCAGCTTGGGTTTCCTCATGTTTAACCAATAAATTCGTGAGATAACTAATAAAACATAAACTAGAGGAGAATTAACCAAAGTGGAGAAATGAGCAAGAAAAGTGCTAATATAATATATGAAATACACCTATAAAACATGCTCAATTTGGACACTTATCACACCCCCACACTTATCTTTTTGCTTGTCCTCAAGCAAAAACCATGTACCCAAGCAAGTAGGGAATGCTCAATACTAACAAATATTATTATGAAGGGTAGGATAAACATGATCTTTAAACTTTCCGAGGAGTGTGATCCATCAACTGCTGGTGGCACAGGTGTACTCAGGGTAAAAATAAAAATTAGAGTTTCGGGGTATGATCCGGAGTACTTCAATGCTTTTAAGGTGACTTTGAGAACTTTTGCCATGGCCAACTTCTCTCAAGAATGGGCATTGAGGAGAAAACAAAAGGAAAAATAGATTCATGCATTTGTTTCACTTTTGCATAAGAGATGAGAAGATAATATTTAAGCATCAAGCTTTTGTATTTAAGAACACTCAACTCTCTTTGTTGGTTACCAATGGTGTCTCGCAAGTCCCTTGTTTATTATATTTATTTATTAATAGAGAATCACCCCTTAGCAATCCCTAAGAGATAAGACAGAAAGAACCCCTGAGCAATAAAAATCCAACCATTGCAGATCATTTGGTCACACCGCATATAAAATGCTCCTCAAAAGTAATCAAAATTTTAAAATTTTGTACCATTTATCCCACAATTCATAACAGTATTTATTCTTAACAGTATTTATTCTTAAAGAGAACAACCCACATATAAAGGGTCCACGATATTGAATTTGGACAAATGCAAGATAAGCAGAGAGATTAAGCATTTAAGCACAAAATGTGTCCAAAAAGGGCACACTCCCCCACACTTAATTTGAACAATGTCCTCATTGTTCACCAGAAAAACAAGGGAAAGTTCAGAAGACCTTTTCGGTAAGTAGATAAAATAGAGAGAACACAAAGTTCAAGAATAATCATTTAAGCACATAAACTCTCCTCTGCAATTTTTATTTAAATAAAAGCATAATTAAAGAAACTGGTACTCCCCTGAGATTATTTTTGCTAGTTGTTAAAGGAGTTCCCCCACACTTGAGCTTCAGCCTCAAGTAGCGTAGCTTGGTTACAGTGTGGATATGAAGGTGCACCTGCATAAGACACTAGAAGCAACCATATTACAAACGGGGTTAAAAGTTAGCAAAAATAAAATTTAAAGAGAACCTGAAAATTAAAAGAGCATAAAAGCAAATAAAATAAAAGTTCAACCGGGTTGCCTCCCGGGAAGCTGCCTTTCTTTAACGTCTTTGGCTAGACGCCTGCTTCGTTATCCTGGATCAAAAATAAAAGTAGACAACAGCTTTGCCAGGATAATGAAGTTAGCAGTAATTAAAAGCAAACCACATGGATCAAAACAAAACGTTACTTCGGCAAATATAATAGGAAAATGAATACTCCACAAAACCTGGTGTTTGAGGAGGTACTGCCGGTAACGTAGTTCTAACAGAAGACCCGGTGGTGATGACTTTTCTTCCTCAAATTGGAGGATGTGAACATCCCCCTTTTGTAGGTGAGGCTCATTAAAAGAACGCTGATCGATATCATCTTCAGAGAAAGTTAATTTGTAACACCCCAACCAAAGCCAATCGTGGTTATCGTAAAACTGAACCCTTAATCGAATACGTCGCAGCGGAGATAATAAACACCTGGACCTTGCCACGGTCTGATCGTTAGAATATACCGGCCTTAACATTTACAACACTTATCCAAAATACTTACCCAACCCAAAACATCACCATCCATAATACCACAACCAACCGAGTACAAATAGCTAAGACATAGTCACAACCTTACATCAGTTTAAATATAAACAGACGGGTGCACTGGCGCAACCCGTACTCAAAATAAACAGCCCATCCTAAGTCTAACCGCTCCTACTCTCGTAGTGCGTCCTCATGGGTCTCTTACCTGCAAGTGTAAAAACAGCCCTCAAAGGGGGTCAGCACGAATGCTGGTACACCCTCTCATGGCCCCCAAGCTAACGGGGCTACGACGACTAATTGTCGATAGCATGGAAATTGATTACATACGCAAGCATAATATGAAGTGCAATAACAATAACCACAGATGAACATGTATAGTTCATAAACAATGAATGACTCAAGCGTTCCCTTAACAAGTGGGTTAGTAACCCCCTCATTAGTCCTCATTTCCTTAATCTCAGTTCCTTACCTTACCTTAATCTTAATCTCAACTTATTCTCAGTTTACAAACTGTTCCTGGAAGGGAATGGTTGTAGCTTAATTCAAACCTGGGATTTAGGTGATCCCACCGCACCATCTTAATGCCACCTACTCTGGACGGAAGTCCAGCGTAGCTGAGCCGGCAACCGGCCCTAGGCTACAAGTCCGAAGATAAGTCCTTAAGCGGAGGGCGGATCTGATTCAGATACCGTCCCCCTTTTTCCTTAGCATGCATGACCGGATATCGGTCCCGGGTTTCCTCACTCAAGTTCCAGTTAGTAGAAATCTTAATCACCATGTGCTAGCTAAGCCTTAACGGGCATTAGCCAACAACCACCGAACTTAACTCTTATTCTTAACTCAGTAAGTACTAAACTTGATTAGTAACAATCTCAAGTCTCGCGGGTTAGTGTAAATATCACGCATACACAACGAGAACAAATATAACCGGTTGCATGCTTTATCTTGTTTTAGTCATAGCAATTAAACAGATAGCACACAAGCCGAGGGACACCTCGTTAGCAAGCGGGTCACGAGAAAGATTGTACCGTTCACCGTCGATCGTTGTTTGATTATCCTTCTTCGGGTCCCAATTCACAAACCTAAATCATTCATTCATTTTTAGGTCATTAGTTATTTGCACCTTACTTAACTCACTTAGTCCCTAAAAATTTCCATTTAATAACCTCTCAAGTCTTGCCACTTAGCTTACAAACTTAACTTTAAACATTAAAATTTATACTTAACTTAACTTAATCCCTTAAGTTCTTAGGGTCCTAATCATTACCACCCTACCAAAGGTATACCTTATTACCTATTACCAAGGTCGGTCCATTCCAAAACACATTACCGTTTGAAAATTCTACCCCGACCGACCTTGCAAGTCCGGTCCCAAGGTCGGTCCATTCCCGAGAGTTTCCCCCGTGGGAAATTTAAGCTCGACCGAACTTGCCAAGTCCGGTCCCATGTTCGGTTGATTCCAGAGACTTAATTCCTTCACAAAATACAAGCCCGACCGAACTTGCAAGTCCGGTCCCCAAGTTCGGTCGGTTCCAGAGACTTTCTCCGGTAGTGTAACTTGAGCTCGACCGACCTTGCAGGTCCGGTCCCTAAGGTCGGTCGGCTCCAAAACCTTGTTTCTAAATTCCCATTTAACTCCAAACTTCACCTCATATATCCTAGTATGTTATA
Source organism: Limonium bicolor (assembly GCA_023374045.1). Lineage (NCBI taxonomy): Eukaryota > Viridiplantae > Streptophyta > Magnoliopsida > Caryophyllales > Plumbaginaceae > Limonium > Limonium bicolor. The sequence continues at coordinate 63,405,222 of CM041780.1, read as the reverse complement.
ACCTCATTTGGGCACCTCAAATACACCTTAAGCCCTCCACTAAACACATTAAATCATTCACCAAGATCCACCTTAGTCATTATGCATTTCCTTGTAATAATGCCAACACTTGTAATGTTTTTCACTAGGTTTCTAGGTGGTGGTTCATACCTAGTATAACCACTATGCCAAATGCTTCCTCACCACTATAACATCATCTCCCAAGCATCTTTCACCATCTAAAACTCCTTTACACAACTACTCATAGTTTCTTCACAAGCTTATGCTTCCATCTATCTACACATCATTTCCTTCCTAGTTGTCTATCAACATTTGCCTAAGTCCTAAATACTCAAGTATATTCTTTTGATTCCTAAATCCTTCGTAGCAATGCCTTATAACTCATTAAAATACCTTAATCTCACCCTTTTTCATCAAGATAACCTCTAGAACTTCCTAGTACCTCCTTAGTCATTAAATCTCCTTAGAACATCTTAAACACTTAAGTTCTCCTTTAAATTTTGCCATGGGTTCTCTAGTACATAGCACTTCCTAACACTTGGGTTTTCTCCATCAAACAACCAATATCGCTCAAATTCTCATCACAACACCTTAGCACACAATTTACACCAAAACTACACCACATCATCTTATAGTGCATAAACTTAAATGCTTGGCACTTAGGCCCTTAAATGACAATAATCTTAACCACTGAATTTCCATATATGTTTGCCTTCAACCTGCGAATACACACAACAAGGCTCCCATTGAAATAAAATGCTTCATATAATTCACCTTGATATACTCAAACTATCTTTTTTTCTCATTTGCTCCTTAGTCACAAGTTCACAATCATGATCATTGTTTCTCCTAGGTCATATATAACCCTTTTCTAACGTAAACTCTTCACTAAACTCATTACATATCTAAATCCAATTCCCTTAAACAATAAAACACCTTAAGGTAAGTAATTTACCTTGTTCTTTTACAAGCTTTAAAAGCTTTCTTCCTTAGGTTTTTCCTTGCTCAATCTCGGTCACCAATATATATCTCATTGCCAATGTTCTAACCAATATCCAATGACTCCAATGAGTACTAGATAATACATTAACCCTAAGGAACAAACCCTAGGTTAAAAATATGCTTTAAGGTATTAAGGTGATTGTTTTACCTTGGTACTCAAGACAAGCTTGGATATGAAGCAAGAAGGACCTCCTCAATCCTTTGAAGAGTAGAAAACAAGCTAGAACAAGGCATAAACATGGAGTCCCATGAGTGCAAATTTTCGGACAAGTGAGAAAAGTGATGGAAACCTAGATTTTCTTACACTTTCTTTACCTTAAGAGAATGGAGAAGCCAATGGAGTCTCCAAACTTGAATGTCCTCCTCTAATGGTGGTTTGACTTGGCACCAAAATGAAGCTCTTGAAGTTTTGAAAAGATAGAAAGGAAGAGCTTGAGCTAACTAAGAGATATATGTATTTAGTTTTGGTTTTGGAGCTAAAATGAGCAAGATGTGTGCAAAGCTAGATGGAGCTAGCATGGAGGTTGAGTTTTACGTGAGAGAGAAGAAAGAGAGCAAAGAAAATCGGTGGAGAAGATGGAGAATGAAGAGGTGAGGAGAGAGGTGAGTAAAGTGTGATATTTATGTAAAAAGGTGAATAGTACTTTTGCTTTATAAGTCTTTATTTGCTTAATGAGTCACAAAGGTGGTGACTCACCTTATAAGAAACCAGCCCCCATTAGTAACAAGGGGTACTTAAGTCTTTGTTGACCAATTATCTCACTTATATTGACTTATGTTATAAACTAGCTTAATTAATTTACTATTCACAAAACAAGGCACATTGTTGTGAAATTTTTGATTTCCCATTGATATAGACTTCCAAATGTGATACTATATAGTACACATGTTAATTAAAGAGTAATGATGGACATTTAGCCATTCAAAACTCATTTACAAGACAATTTTTCAAAAATGTGCTTTAAGACTCCTTAAAGCATATTTTGTGTTTTAACTTGTTTTCAAGCTTGGTTTTCTTTGGTAATTGATTTAAAATGACCATTAGGATCTTACTAAGGTCTTAGAACAATATTTGGGTACTCACCCAAGTCTCTCCAAGCTTAGAGCACGTTTTTGCTTAAACTGCTCTTTTGGTGTTTCCTTATATTATCTTTGATTAGAAATGTTTCTTAATGTTTCTAAGGCATTATTTAGCCTCCTTATATCTTAGTTTATCATAAACACCATATCTAAGTTTGGGGTATTTCAATCTACCCCCCTTAAAAGAACTTTGTCCTCAAAGTTCACATATGTGCTTAACCATTCACGGTACTCAATTCCCTTAATCTTAACACCACATCTTATATTCTCATTCACACATCCCAAGACTCAAAGGTCAATCTCAAATACAATACATAAGTATTATACATAACTCAAACTTAACACCAAAGTGTAGCAACTTACACAAATTCACATCTTAAACAACCAAACAAACGACAAACATGATCGTTTCCTGACTCAAAAGCGAGGAAGCTCTACCCCCCTTAAAAAGGGGTACGCCCCGTACCCTATACAGACGATCTAGTCAGTAAACAAAGAAGGGTACTTCGCCCTCATCTTATCTTCTAATTCCCACGTGGCCTCTTCGACATCCTGGTTAGACCAGAGGACCTTCACCAGTCGCACTGACTTGTGGCGAGTGTCCCTAGTCTTACTGTCCAAGATTCTTTGAGGAGTCTCCACGGATCTCATATATGGTTCCAAAGTCAACCTCTCAGGTTCTAACACATGGGAGGGGTGGTGCATGTATTTCTTTAGCTGTGAAACATGAAAAACATCATGCACTTTACCCAGCTCAGCAGGTAAATTCAACCTGTAAATAACCGGGCCCACCCGCTCCGTAATCTCATAAGGACCAACAAATTTCAGGCTTAATTTGCCCTTCTGCCCAAACCTGAATACACCCTTCATTGGTGAAACTCGCAGAAATACCTGGTCGCCCACTACGAACTCCAGGTCCCGTCGTCGAACATCAGCATACGACTTCTGCCTATCTTGAGCAGCTTTCATGTTCTCCCTAATTTGCTGAACTTCAGCCTTAACTTGCTCTAAGTACTCTGGTCCTATAATGACCGTTTCACTTGACTCATCCCAGTAGAGCGGTGTACGACATGGTCTACCGTACAGCGCTTGAAAAGGTGTCATCTTGATCGAAGCGTGATAGCTGTTGTTGTATGAAAACTCGATCAGATGTAGTCTGTCAATCCAACTGCCCTGGAAGTCTAAGGAGTTAGAGCTACAGAAAAAAAATAATAACAACAAGAAGGAGACTGGTGCAAACCGAGAGCAAGAGTTGATAGCTGATGCTGTGTTGCTGTTTATGCTAAGAACAAGAGAAGAAATAAGGTGCAGGAGCTGGGGAATTTAGGAGAAGAAGGAAGGGCCATAAAGCTGTTGAAATATTAGAGAAAACTAGCAAGAAATGACAAGAAAGAATCAGGTAACTACCTTGAACAACAAGGTTGCAAAATCTGATTTTTCATGCTGCTGTTTTATAGTTTTAAATGGGACTGATTCTTGGTTTATTTCCCTTGGTTGTTAAGTCTGTAACTAACTGATTATTAGAGCTTTAAACCTCTTATTTAAGTGGCAAAATTCGTAGCTATGCTCAGGTAATGAGCTAGACAAGTAGAACATGTTGAAATGACAAGGAAAATGTGCCTTATGGTTCTGCTGAAAAACTGGTTCTGTATAAGTAAGTTTTGGGATGTTTATCTCTGTGTGTTCGGCTGTAATAGCTGAGTAAAAGAATATTGTAAATAGACTAATTTATTGCTCTAAAGGAATCTTTCATTCCATCACGGGGTTGTTCTGCTTATGTGGATTTCACGATCTGACAGATCTGTTTTTGGATCCGAATTTTAGAGACAAAATATGTACGTAGTGAGCTATTGGATTTGTTTTTCTAATGTCTGCTGTAAATTGAAGCTATTGATCGGAATTTCTTGAAGTTAGCTAATTATTTTATGTTTTGAAGTGCTGGCTCTGTGAAACATCACTTCACCGCTTGCTGTGTGATTGAAATTAATATTTCAAACCTTAATCAGAAAAAAGGGGTTTACAGATGCATTAACCCCGTGAGCTACCAGCTTTTTACTTTGGTCTCGATGTGCATCTTGAGTCTAAATGATAACATGTTTGATTTAGCTGGCTGTGCGGGTGATGAATGCACTTGGACTATTAAGAAAGAAGAGATATAGTATTCATCAACTAGTGTTGTATTTGATAGCAAGTGCGTAGGAATACCTAGCTGAATCCATGCTCCTTGGACCGAAGTGGAGTTCAACCTATGTTTGTTTCATTCCGTTGAAGCTTTGGAATATACTGGCTGGGTTTGTTATATCTAATGTAATTACCAAGATATGCTAAGATGTACAAAACTGTACAAAATGTAAAAGTTATTGTTGTTGTTGTTGTAACTGAAATGAATGGTGATGGTGGGAATTGTTTCTTTTAAATTTAGTGAATAATGAGGTTCATAGTCTAAATAAGGTTATATGATTACTTAGTTAAGGTGGACTAGGCTAAACAACATGGTTACACAAACTGTAAAAAGGAAGTCATCAAAATGCAAGATTGTTGTTAAATAACAATGGATAGTTTTATTGCTGTTTGGACCGGTAGCTTGGTGTATGTTAGCCTTGATTAAAAGGTGGTTCATTAACATATATTAGGTGAGTATAAAAGAGGGAAAAAAAAGATGGCTAAAAACCATAGGCAAATCACCTAAGAAATTGACTGTAAATTGTCATTGTTATTGTTATCATTGTTGTTTTGTACAGTAAAGTGTAAAGGTATTTGTATGAGTTGAATCTCTGGTGTTTTAGAGATCATTGGGTGTTATGTTAATTATATAAAGTTGTTTAACAGCTTAGTTCAGGTTAACCTCAGTAAAACTTGTTGGATGCACATAAGTGCACGAATTGTTACAGTGGTTGTAAATTGTTATTGTCACTGTTGTTGTTTGTACGGTCAAGTGTGGGAACATTTATATGAGTTGGTTTTTCTGTGTATTAGAGATTAATTAAGGTTATATTGATTATAAGAAGCTGGTTGACATCTTAGCCCAAGTTTAACTTAGTGAAATTACTTGGATGCACATAAGTGCACAAATTGCTACAACGGTAAATTGTAAACGTTGTTTGGTGTTATTTCTGTCCAGCAATTGCTATGTCTGATTATACTGATCTTGGTGATGCTATAACTTGTGCTATACTGATATGGAAGTGTGAGGTGAGGCAAGGAAGTGCCTACCCATTTGTTAAAGTGATTGTTGATTAGTTACCGTGGAAATCGGCGGTAAAAATGGTAATTGTTCATCATTGTTGTTATGTTGGCCAAGAAGGTTGTGTTTGTGTGTGGATTGATTTTCTTGTGTCTTAAATACCATTGTGGTTTATATTGGTTTTGGGAAGCTAGATGATTACTTGGATTGATGAATTTGGTGCTCCTGTTGAGATGCACTTAAGTGTACAGGTGTCCGCTGGGCCACTCTGGTGTGAGGCCTTTTGGGGCTAGGAATTCCCAGGAACAAAACCGTGCGGCCTGCGTGCCAAAGCGGACAATATTACAACAGTGGGATACTGGGCTGTTACAACTGTTGTGATGCTATTTCTGTCCAGCGGTTACTATGGTGCTTATATTGACTTTATGTGTTGATTTATCTTGTGTTTATGTATATTAAAGCGAGAGGTAAGGCAAGGTTGTGCCTACGCCAAGTGGTAATGTGTTTATGAAATATTACTCCTACCAATGTATTGGAGTTTACTGAGACTGCCCCTACCAGTGTATTGGGGTCTTTTATTATTTGCTCCTACCAATGTATTGGAGCTAAGCCATCATGATCTACTCTATGGACTGATGATTCATAGGGGGTGTGCACACTTAAGGGCATGGGGTGAGGTGAAGAAATATTATCCAAGGGGTCGAGAGTGTTAGTGCTCTATGTCGAAAGACCGATTGCCCGAGGACATGTGGAAAGTGTATCATGGTGTTGAATGTTATACCCAGTGGATCTTGACATTGGCTATATTTCCTACTGATTGATATTGATTATTTTGATGAATGATACTTGATAATATTTTGAATGATCATTTATGCACCTTATGCTAAGGTAAGCAGCAGGTGATGCTAATCTGTGGTTTTTATGTGTTGATCCTATTGTGATTGTGCTATGCTATGATCCTGTTGTCATGGTTGTAGTGTTTCACTACCTTTATTGTTATGTTTATGTAATCTTGGAGTTTTACAAAGTAAAATGTATTTCACATATTGTGACGGGAGTTACTCAGCGTTGCTGATTTTGGCGTTATGCCCTGTGGTCTTTTCTCTGTGATTGTATGACTGACCACAGGTACAACAAAGGACGATGTTTTTCGTTAGGCATGAAGTTGCATGAGATAGTGGAGCTAAAGAGGAATAAAGACTGAAGTTAGAAAGCGATGTAATAGTTATTTTCATTAAGTTCAGCTTTGTTTTGAAAGAAGATGTAGCTGATGTTATCGAGTAAAGGTTGTCAAATTTAGAAGATGATTTCGGAAGTTGAAGTTGATTAATGTTATATTCTGAATATATATAAAGGTTTAAAAGTATAACTTATTTTAGAGGAGATAGTAGTACTTAGCCTTAGCACTCACTAATGAGTGAGTGTGGCAGTAGCACCCCAGGTTGAGTTTGTAGTAAGTCTTCCGCTGTATTGTTCAAAAAAAAAAATTAGGTCTGAAAATCGGGGTGTTACACTCTAACTTCTCACACCCTTATCCCATTACTTATTCCTTAACTTATATCCTAACTCGGTGGTTACTCATGTCCGGTATTTCTTGATCAGAGCGTAACTACGCTCTGATACCACTTTTCCTAACCAAAGCCAATCGTGGTTATCGCAAAACTGAACCCTTAATCGAATACGTCGCAGCGGAGATAATAAACACCTGGACCTTGCCACGGTCTGATCGTTAGAATATACCGGCCTTAACATTTACAACACTTATCCAAAATACTTAACCAACCCAAAACATCACCATCCATAATACCACAACCAACCGAGTACAAATAGCTAAGACATAGTCACAACCTTACATCAGTTTAAATATAAACAGACGGGTGCACAGGCGCAACCCGTACTCAAAATAAACAGCCCATCCTAAGTCTAACCGCTCCTACTCTCGTAGTGCGTCCTCATGGGTCTCTTACCTGCAAGTGTAAAAACAGCCCCCAAATGAGGTCAGCACGAATGCTGGTACACCCTCTCATGGCCCCCAAGCTAACGAGGCTACGACGACTAATTGTCGATAGCATGGAAATTGATTACATACACAAGCATAATATGAAGTGCAATAACAATAACCACAGATGAACATGTATAGTTCATAAACAATGAACGACTCAAGCGTTCCCTTAACAAGTGGATTAGTAACCCCCTCCTTAGTCCTCATTTCCTTAATCTCAGTTCCTTACCTTACCTTAATCTTAATCTCAACTTATTCTCAGTTTACAAACCGTTCCTGGAAGGGAATGGTTGTAGCTTAATTCAAACCTGGGATTTAGGTGATCCCACCGCACCATCTTAATGCCACCTACTCTGGACGGAAGTCCAGCGTAGCTGAGCCGGCAACCGGCCCTAGGCTACAAGTCCGAAGATAAGTCCTTAAGCGGAGGGCGGATTTGATTCAGATACCGTCCCCCTTTTTCCTTAGCATGCATGACCGGATATCGGTCCCGGGTTTCCTCACTCAAGTTCCAGTTAGTAGAAATCTTAATCACCATGTGCTAGCTAAGCCTTAACGGGCATTAGCCAACAACCACCAAACTTAACTCTTATTCTTAACTCAGTAAGTACTTAACTTGATTAGTAACAATCTCAAGTCTCGCGGGTTAGTGTAAATATCACGCATACACAACGAGAACAAATATAACCGGTTGCATGCTTTATCTTGTTTTAGTCATAGCAAATTAAACAGATAGCACACAAGCCGAGGGACACCTCGTTAGCAAGCGGGTCACGAGAAAGATTGTACCGTTCACCGTCGATCGTTGTTTGATTATCCTTCTTCGGGGTCCCAATTCACAAACCTAAATCATTCATTCATTTTTAGGTCATTAGTTATTTGCACCTTACTTAACTCACTTAGTCCCTAAAAATTCCCATTCAATAGCCTCTCAAGTCTTTGCCACTTAGCTTACAAACTTAACTTTAAACATTAAAATTTATACTTAACTTAACTTAATCCCTTAAGTTCTTAGGGTCCTAATCATTACCACCCTACCAAAGGTATACCTTATTACCTATTACCATTCTTAGAATTCAAAATTTCTTTTTTTTTTATTTTTAGGCTCGACCGAACTTCCGACCGACCTTACCCAAGGTCGGTCCATTCCAGAACACATTACCGTTTGAAAATTCTACCCCGACCGACCTTGCAAGTCCGGTCCCAAGGTCGGTCCATTCCCGAGAGTTTCCCCCGTGGGAAATTTAAGCTCGACTGAACTTGCCAAGTCCGGTCCCATGTTCGGTCGATTCCAGAGATTTAATTCCTTCACAAAATACAAGCCCGACCGAACTTGCAAGTCCGGTCCCTAAGTTCGGTCGGTTCCAGAGACTTTCTCCGGTAGTGTAATTTGAGCTCGACTGACCTTGCAGGTCCGGTCCCTAGGGTCGGTCGGCTCCAAAACCTTGTTTCTAAATTCCCATTTAACTCCAAACTTCACCTCATATATCCTAGCATGTTATAACCTCATTTGGGCACCTCAAATACACCTTAAGCCCTCCACTAAACACATTAAATCATTCACCAAGATCCACCTTAGTCATTATGCATTTCCTTGTAATAATGCCAACACTTGTAATGTTTTTCACTAGGTTTCTAGGTGGTGGTTCATACCTAGTATAACCACTATGCCAAATGCTTCCTCACCACTATAACATCATCTCCCAAGCATCTTTCACCATCTAAAACTCCTTTACACAACTACTCATAGTTTCTTCACAAGCTTATGCTTCCATCTATCTACACATCATTTCCTTCCTAGTTGTCTATCAACATTTGCCTAAGTCCTAAATACTCAAGTATATTCTTTTGATTCCTAAATCCTTCGTAGCAATGCCTTATAACTCATTAAAATACCTTAATCTCCCTTTTTCATCAAGATAACCTCTAGAACTTCCTAGTACCTCCTTATTAAATCTCCTTAGAACATCTTAAACACTTAAGTTCTCCTTTAAATTTTGCCATGGGTTCTCTAGTACATAGCACTTCCTAACACTTGGGTTTTCTCCATAAAACAACCAATATCGCTCAAATTCTCATCACAACACCTTAGCACACAATTTACACCAAAACTACACCACATCATCTTATAGTGCATAAACTTAAATGCTTGGCACTTAGGCCCTTAAATGACAATAATCTTAACCACTGAATTTCCATATAGTTTGCCTTCAACCTGCGAATACACACAACAAGGCTCCCATTGAAATAAATGCTTCTTATAATTCACCTTGATATACTCAAACTATCTTTTTTTCTCATTTGCTCCTTAGTCACAAGTTCACAATCATGATCATTGTTTCTCCTAGGTCATATATAACCCTTTTCTAATGTAAACTCTTCACTAAACTCATTACATATCTAAATCCCATTCCCTTAAACAATAAAACCCAGGTAAGTAATTTACCTTGTTCTTTTACAAGCTTTAAAAGCTTTCTTCCTTGGTTTTTCCTTGCTCAATCTCGGTCACCAAATATATCTCCTTGCCAATGTTCTAACCAATATCCAATGACTCCAATGAGTACTAGATAATACATTAACCCTAAGGAACAAACCCTAGGTTAAAAATATGCTTTAAGGTATTAAGGTGATTGTTTTACCTTGGTTTCTCAAGACAAGCTTGGATATGAAGCAAGAAGGACCTCCTCAATCCTTTGAAGAGTAGAAAACAAGCTAGAACAAGGCATAAACATGGAGTCCCATGAGTGCAAATTTTCGGACAAGGGAGAAAAGTGATGGAAACCTAGATTTTCTTACACTTTCTTTACCTTAAGAGAATGGGAGAAGCCAATGGAGTCTCCAAACTTGAATTTCCTCCTCTAATGGTGGTTTGACTTGGCACCAACATGAAGCTCTTGAAGTTTTGAAAAGATAGAAAGGAAGAGCTTGAGCTAACTAAGAGATATATGTATTTAGTTTTGGTTTTGGAGCTAAAATGAGCAAGATGTGTGCAAAGCTAGATGGAGCTAGCATGGAGGTTGAGTTTTACGTGAGGAGAGAGAAGAAAGAGAGCAAAAAATCGGTGGAGAAGATGGAGAATGAAGAGGTGAGGAGAGAGGTGAGTAAAGTGTGATATTTATGTAAAAAGGTGAATAGTACTTTTGCTTTATAAGTCTTTTTTGCTTAATGAGTCACAAAGGTGGTGACTCACCTTATAAGAAACCGGCCCCCATTAGTAACAAGGGGTACTTAAGTCTTTTTTGACCAATTATCTCACTTATATTGACTTATGTTATAAACTAGCTTAATTAATTTACTATTCACAAAACAAGGCACATTGTTGTGAATTTTTGATTTCCCATTGATATAGACTTCCAAATGTGATACTATATAGTACACATGTTAATTAAAGAGTAATGATGGACATTTAGCCATTCAAAACTCATTTACAAGACAATTTTTCAAAAATGTGCTTTAAGACTCCTTAAAGCACATTTTGTGTTTTAACTTGTTTTCAAGCTTGGTTTTCTTTGGTAATTGATTTAAAATGACCATTAGGATCTTACTAAGGTCTTAGAACAATATTTGGGTACTCACCCAAGTCTCTCCAAGCCTAGAGCACGTTTTTGCTTAAACTGCTCTTTTGGTGTTTCCTTATATTTTCTTTGATTAGAAATGTTTCTTAATGTTTCTAAGGCATTATTTAGCCTCCTTATATCTTAGTTTATCATTTAAACACCATATCTAAGTTTGGGGTATTTCATAATTCTTTGAAGGTGATAGTGGCGTTTTGTTTGAATATCTCGGCGGGAGGTGATGGCAATTCCTTCTCTTCATTTTTGAGGATGTAAGTATCCTCATTGTCTGGGTATAGTACAGAGAAGTAGGGAAAATAACGGTAATGGACTTCAGAGGGAGGAGACTCCATTAAGTTGAGGTAGAAGCTGTCCTCTGATGGCTTGTCCGTAGTGGGGTGTTCTACCTCATGAACTGTTTCGCTCTTTGGTTGCTGCTCTTGCTGAGTGATTCTCTCCAGGTAGTTTGGTTGATCTTCTAACCAGAGCTGCTCTTGGAATATGAGACAATCCTCATAATCATGAGCTCCCCCACATACCGAGCAGTATAAATCATGTGAATAGCAACACTCTTGTTCGAACACCTCTTCCATTTGCCGCGGGAGTCGACTACAGATTTTTTTTAGGTTGTGCGCGTCCGTCCTTCGTCCGTTGAAATAAGGGCGGACGTGTCTTCGACGTCCGGTTTTCTGTCCGTCCAAATAAGGGCGGACGTGTTGTTTTCCCTTCTTGCGTCCGGCTTGCGTCCGGCCTTTTAAGGGCGGACGTAGGCCTTGTTCTTTTTTTTTTGTGTGTTTCTGTATACAAAACGAAACTAATAAAACAGATTAGAAATAAACAGATTAAAAACAAACATAATAATAATATAAACAAAATATAATAGATAATTAATATAAACAACAACAAAATAATATAGACAAAATATTCTAATATAACAAGTGAATAATCCGGGGCTTAGGGACTAGAATAAATCTAGTCCCCGGCAACGGCGCCATTTTGCAGACTGTCTATTGTGAGTGGTTGGAACTGGTGTAATTAAAATAAAAGAAAAGAAATTAAAACTCAAAATAACAGTCGGGCTGCAAACAAATCCTGGTCGTAGTAGTATAGCAAAGTGTAAGCGACCGGATATCGAACCGTGGGACTAAGGGGAATTATTTAGTACCTAAGCTTGTCACAAAAGAGGGGATTAATTGACTTGTTTTTATAAATAAAAAGGAAAGATAAAATAAACTAAGTTAATAGATAAATTAAATGGGACTCTGGTACAGGTTAATAATATCTGCTCTTTCATGCTATGTCTACTGGTTTAATTATAATTGTTTGGCACAATTCCTCTTATTATCTTAAGGTCCGATGAAAACTCATAAGAACTCGTTTACCAGAAAATGCAAGGTCCGATGAAAACTCAAGCAGGCACTAGTGAACGGCTTTGTAAAAGGAATTATATTCTTGCAACTGAGTACTGACTTATCCGATGAAAACAAGTTTTCTACAGTTTTACGGCTTAATTAACCTATCTATTTTTTCACCGATCAGATTAGAAATAGATTTGCGAAGCATTTTAATAAATTCATGAGGTTTATTAAAAAGGCGAGATGACCTTAAAACGCAACAAAGTGTATTTAAATAAAAACCAGTAAAACATATTGCATAATTAATACAAATACATAATAACCGTTCCCAGAGTACGTATTCTAGCCTAACATATTAAATAGATAAACAGAAACAAGAGTAGTAGAAATCATCTGTAGTCACTCCTGCATTCGTTCTGCTATTTTGTATACGTCGGACTAGAGGTGGATATGGTGGAATGAAAAGAAAATAAAATGGAGAAGACGGGAGAAGAGAAATGGGATGAACGTGTGATGTGTGGTGGAGTGGATCGATGATGGATTGTTTTTGGTGGCAAAGATTGATTATTCGAAGACAGAAGGAACGTGGGTTTATATAGAAGAAAGGAAGAGGAAGAAGACAGAGGGAACACCACGTGAGCAATTTGACGAATGGATTGGGGTGGCTCTACGCGTGAGGATTTACTGTCGGCAGGCGCCTGATATTGTTGATGGAGTAGATGGATAAGTTGCAGGCGCGGTAAAGGAAGAAGCAACTTGGGGAAGACAGTCGGTGAAGAAGAAAACCAGTCGGCGAAGAAACCAGTCGCGTTAATTTCTGGATCTGGATCTGGACATTTACACGCGTCCGTGTTTCTGTCCGTCCATAAGTCCACGGACATATTCAATCTTGTCCACGTCCGCCCCATGTCCGGCCTTAAATACCCGGACGCCTCATTCCTGTCCGGCCAAACATACCCGGACAAGACACGGACATATTCAGTCTTGTCCACCCCTTGTCCGTGCTTTCTTCCTCGGACACACCTTACTTACGTCCGGCTTTGTTTGGGCGGACACAACCCGGACGCACCACAGACGAATTTATTTGACTCGTTTCCTTTTGCGAACTTTGACCGGCTCTAGATTCTTCGTTTGGACTCCGTTTTTCGAGCCGTTTGCGTCTATGCGTTCGTCTCTTTGTCTACTTTGCTTCCAGATTGGTTTTCCTCATGTTTAACCAATAAATTCATGAGATAACTAATAAAACATAAACTAGAGGAGAATTAACCAAAGTGGAGAAATGAGCAAGAAAAGAGCTAATATAATATATGAAATACACCTATAAACACGTGCTCAATTTGGACACTTATCACTATTACGCTACTAATGCCGTTTTTCCTCCACTAGGCAGCTATTACGCTACTAGTGCGAGATCGTTCACTTCATAGCCCGCTAGGCAGCTATTACGCTACTAGTGCGGTTCTGTTGTTTTTCCATCACTAGGCAGCTATTACGCTACTAGTACAGAATCGTTTCTCACCCACTTGCTAGGCAGCTATTACGCTACTAGTACGGTACAAAATGAAAAATATTATAAGCTCATTATAAGTCCTATAGCTAGATGTCAAGAGGTCTAGTTGAGGTTCTCCTAAGTCCTCGTACTTTCAATTACATTCTAGGCCCGTCATAAGCCCTAGGACTGGATATCAAGAGGTCCAGTTGAGGCTTTTCTAAGTCCTCGTGCACCCCGAACCAATCTACTGTTAGTATTCTATGCTCGTCATAAGTCTTAGAACTGGATGTCAAGTGGTCCAGCTAAGGCTCGTAATAAGTCCTCGTGCATTAAGCTATCATATCATTTCTGGTCATATTCATACATTATCTTCCTCATGGTCGCATCCCAATGCACCACAAAACCGTAGTGAGAATTTTTGGTGCTCTCTCAACCTTGAACCAATTCTGCAAGGGCTTGCAAAATTGAATCAAGGGGAGCCATATGTAGACACCAAAAAATCTCACCCCACAAAGCAAAATTCAGACAAATAAATAAAATGAGAGGGTCGTCATTTTTCTTTTTGAAACTTATTCATGTGCATACCAAAATGAAACTGTCATTTATGACAAATTTTTAAATCAGTTTCCAAAGCAATCGTTTTCAAACACGCCCCTTTTTGTTATTTACTTATTTTACTATTTTGTTTTTGATTTATTTCATGTTAGTCAGTTCAGCTGTATTCGCTTATTATTTGCCTATTCGTTTTTATTTTAGTTCATGCTGTTTGGTTACTTTCTTTATTTTTATCTTATTTCATCTCCTTGATACTTTTGCTTGTATTCTCTTTATTAGTACTTGTGTTTATCTTGTCTTTATTGCTAATATTGTTGGGATCATTTTCATTATTTTATGTACATCTTCACTATTATATCCCGTACCAGTGTATTTCATTTTGTCGCTAATTTGATTAAACTCCCTCTTGTCTCATTTTATTTCGTTACTTCTTTTATCTTATTTACAGTTGTTCATACATATCTAATCTAATTTCCATTTTTTAGGCTTTCCCGTGTATCACCATCATACTAGTACTATTTCATTATTCCATGTAGTTATAATTTCATTTATTTAATACTTTGTTATATTTTAGTTTACTTTTTTAACTGTATTTCATTTTCATGACCCTTCACAAGAAAACAATTCATTTTGTCGATAAAACCTCTTGTCTTACTCTACGTTTCCGTTTAAAACACTAGTGTTTTTAATGAATTTGTGAGTTCGGGTTAGAACTTTAGGATTGTTTTTTTTACATTGAGTTTTGTAGTTAGTGTAGTTGGTTAGCATGAGTATTAAGGATGTTAAACATCTTGCATTCAATTCCAACTACAAGCAAGTCTAGAGCAGCTCTTTTATATTTTTTGTTTCTTCAGTTCGAATTAGGCACCGAGACATGACTCTATTGTTACATAAATTTATCAACACTAAACAGCAGCCTAGTTGGTGTTTAACGATTTTTCAAAACATAGAGGTGGCAGGTTTGAATCCAACCCCTTGCCCCTTGTCTGTTATTGTTGTTTTTATTCCTTATTTACACCCATGGCTCAGTCCAACAAAGCCCAACCGATTTGCTCAAATAGAGACCCAATCCCTGCTGTCTGATCATCAACAAAAAAAACCTATTCCCTTCTATATAAAGAAGCAGTAGAGCATTGCAGCCGACAAGCACAGATCCCTAGCCTCTTTCTTCATTCTCCTTGAATTTCACGTAAGGAAAGAAAAGAACATCAAAGCTTTCTTCTTGACTCTGTTAGTCCTCCTGTAATCGGATTCACCGGCGCTCACCATGCTCAACCGACCGCTCTTCATTTTCTTCTTCACGGTAATTTGCAACCCCTGACGAAATAAGAAACACATCTGCTACGCACCTGCACTGAATATTTTACAACCCAGACTGGCAGAAGAGGAACATACATGCTTTGTTCTTTCTTTCTCTTCACCCAGCTGGTGAAAAGGAAGCATACACGCCTCACCATCGTACCCTTCATTGTTATTAGCCAACAAACACAAACTCTACTCCTCCTTTCTTTCATTCCTTTCATACACAGAAACTTGCAACCCAACCGATGAACCAAAGCACACAACTCTGTACCTCTTGTTATCCCTTTAACTTTCGTAAATTTTGCAACCAAACTGGCAAAACGAGCAGGCGAACAAGGCGCACATGCTCTTCATTCTCCTGGTCGCTCTGCCCTCTCTTCATCTTGTTTTCACGGTAAGTTTGCTCACCCAACTGTACTAACAAGGAGCGTACATCTCTGCCTCTTCATCTCTTCCTCACGGTTCCTTGCAACCTAAACCGGCGAAAAGGAATATAAAAATTCTGCTCTTTTCATCTTCTTCAACTGACGTACAACGAATATGCAAGCCGCGCCTCCTTCATTTTCTACAAACCGTCAAACCAGGAAACATATTACTGCTCTGTCGTTAGAAACGTACCTCCTCCAACGTTTCTCCTCGCTGTCGCTGGTGAACAAGAGAACTCAGGGCCATTTTGCACTCCAACTGGTGAACAAGGAAACTGATGGTAATTTCGCATCCGACGTGGAGAACAAGGAACAACAAGCTCCAGCCTATGTCTTTCTTCACACAACGGTAATTTTGCAATCTGCTTGGCGAATAAGGAACTAGCTGCGCCCACTCATTCATCCTCATCGCGTTGAGGATTTTGAAACCCAACTGACGAACAAGATCGGTGTATAGATCTGGAGGATACCCGTCCTTGGCGTGAATTTGTTCGTACTCTGTAGTTCCTGTCCCGTTTTTTTTCCTCTTCGATTATACCGGTTAACAAACTTGTTTATCCATTTCATGTGTATTCACTCTTGTTGATTTGTTTTGCAGAGGATAATTGTTCTCCAGCCCGGTATTTGTTCTAACTCTGTTTGAATCACTAACTTCTGAATGTGATACATGCCTTGATATCGACTCTGTATATATTGTGATCAACGTATATGCTCAGTGTCTTCCTGAAGTGATTGAATGTCTATATGTGTATTTACAATTGATTGAGCATGAGCATACTTGTCATTCTCAATTCCATTCTGTGCGGTTAAGCAACAGTAAAGTGAAAAGCGTTCTGTTTAAATATTTACATATCAGTCCATGCTTTCGGTTCTCTGACCTTTGTTCCTGCAAGGGATTTAATAGGGTGTTTAAACAGGTTTCTTGGTAACTGGAAGAAAGGAGGTTGAAATCGGTAGATGACCTTAGATTTTGATTTCAGAATGTCCCCGTACTGAGTTTGAGTTTGGACTAGAAAGAGGTAGTAAACAAAGAAGATGGAGTTCGTTTTCTTAGTTCAACCTGCTTATTCGGTGTGATTGAATCTGTCTAGAGTCTGGTTGAAAAAAACAAAAATAATTGGTTTGTGTTAACTTCACCTCCTTCAATTTGTTCATTCAACTTGGTTAATCATCTAGCCTGTTATTAGTACTTTAATTACGTACTGCGTGATGCAATTTTGATTCAACAATTTAGTTTCTCAACATCACACTCGCATGAATTGTGCAATCTACAATGTTGTACAGCTGGTTTGAACTCCAATTCGGTCAATTATTGTTGCCCTATTCGTCCTGGTTCTGAGTTTCACAGACTCGATTCGGTTTAATGTTCATAATTGAAGACCTGGTCCGCGCCCATCTCTTCGAAACGATTCTGGTGGCTCACCTTCAGTTTTGCTTCCTCTCTAGAAGGGAGTTAAACGATCAATTGCCTCTTCATTTGTCACTAATGTCGGTCCTTTACTGAGCATACAGTTCATTGCTGTTTTTCCTTGTTTGACCAGGTTCAATCCTACAACCGTGGTGGGGATTTCATAGTAATTACTTTTGTGAGTCTTCTCCTGCCTTTGCCGCAACTAAGAGCTTGTATGGGCTCCTGGACTCTATCCTGTTGCTGATCTGCTTTACATCGACAGCCGCTTCCGATCCTTCTCGTTTGCTAATCTGTCTCGAGAATGATCACTGGCAGTATTAAAACCTAACTCTGAATTTGTTTCACTTGTTACACGGTGGACATCGGGTCTTCCCTTTTCCAATCTTTTGTTTCGACCCACGGTTAAATTTATTTACACTTCTATCACTATCCCTTGTGCAATTTGCTTAATTGAATTTGGTCATTATATACGGGTTTCTCTTCTGGACCGAGGTACCTTTCGCTTCAAGATTTGGGCTGAGCTTGGCTAGGACTTGACCATGGGCTCTACTCATTATTGTTGAGCGGAGTCGGGACATTTGACCATATGATTCGGCTTGATTTCTCCTCCTGTTATATCTGATTAAATAATAAACCGAGGGCAGGCCACCCCGCGTGTTAGTTTTTCAACACTTACAACCCTCTCGATTGCAACATGTTTTTCTTTTCTCCACTATTGTTTGCCTTTTGTGAATAAACTTGGTTTGTAAATTGATAATAGCATGACTTTAGATCAATCCTCATTTTACACCTACTTGCTTCATTGTTAAACCTTTCTTGATGTTGTTATTCTCACTTATTTCATGTTGTTATTCTCATCAATGTTTCAACCCAACTATTCCCAATTTTCATGTCTATTATGCTTGGCTTCTATTACACTTTGTTGTTTTTACTTCAATTATAAATTGATATTACAGGTGGCCATAGAATAGCCTTTAGGTTTGTCTACTTATTTTTGGATGCTTCAAGTCTAGTTTAGAAAAGCTCCTAGGTTCGGGGATTTTCCTCACTCAAACGGGCCGTAAAGTTTGGTCGGTGAGGAACTCCCTTCCTTTATAACATTTTCCAAACCATCCTTAATTATTAAGATCTAAGACTTAAGAAAATCCATGCTTCAACTTCAAAACAATTACTCTCACACTCTAACATCAAACATTCTTCAAATTCAACCCTTCTCATACTTTAACATCAAACATTCTTCAAATTCTATCCCTCTCATGCTTATTCATCAAACACCCTTCAAACCCAATCTTTCTCATGCTCCAATATCAAATACACTTCAAAGCAATCCTTCTCACACTCACTCATCAAACACTCTTCATACACAATTCAAAATTCATTCCAATTTAATGTTAATCCCAACTGTAAATCATCCAATTTGAGGCCCAACAATCATTTCAGTTTTAGGCCCAATAATCAAATTCAATCTGGCCCACTCCAAACTTGGCCCACATTTCTTGGTCCAAACCTGGCCCGTTTTCTAAGGCCCAACCTGGCCCGTTTTTGAAGGCCCAACCCGGCCCACTTTCCAAGGGTCAACTCGGCCTATGTTTCAAGGTCCAAACCTGGCCCGCTTTCCAAGGCCTAACCCGGCCCGCTTTCCTAGGCTCAACCCGGCCTATGTTTCAAGGTCCAAACCTGGCCCGCTTTCCAAAGCTAATTCTGGCCCACATTTTAAGGCATAATCCGGTCCAAACATCAAAGCCTAATTCAGCCCACTTTTCCAAGGCCCAAACCTGGCTCATCAGTCCAAATTTGGAACACAATTTTAATTCAACCTCAATTCATTTTCAATTCAAAATCAATCCAAAAACCGATTCAATCCCATCTCCAATCCAATCCAATTTCAATCCAAAATCAATTCAATTTCAATCTAATTTCACTTCAATTCTTAATTCGACTCCGATTCAATCTCATTGTAAATCCAATTTAATTCAAAATTCATTCCAATTCAATCTCAATTTCAATTCAATCCCAATTCAAATCAAAATTCATTCAACTCCAATTCAACATTGATTTCAATTCAGTTTCAATTCCATTCCAAATTCCCCTACACTTTAAATGTCTTACAAACCCAAGTGTCTCACAGACTTTGTCATCCCAATGATTCGAATGTCTCACAGACCCGAGCATCTCATAGACCCAAGCGTCTCATAGATCCGAGCGTCTCACAGACTTTGACATCTCAAGGTTTCAAACATCTCACAGACCCGAGCGTCTCACAGACTAGGATCCCAATTCCAAAACTTCTTGAAACTCTGAACCCTTCTATATCTCAAACCCCTCAAATATCCTTAAACCTTACAAACATGAAAATTTCCAAAATCCAAATCCGTGAACTACGTAAGGTCTGATCTCAACAGGGAGTTGAGTATGTAGGCAGCCCATCTAGGGTGCGACCCCATTCCAAATCAAAAAACCCTTTCCCACTGTGAGGCGGTACACGTACCTCTCAAAATATTCAAAACTCTTTTTACTCACATTAAACCCTCAACCTTCAGACTTCAAGTCTTCTCCACCCATTTAACCCTTACACCTCTCCTCAATCTTCCATTCTACATTCAGTAAACTCTCAACAGGTCAATCCGTTCAGTTGGTGCTAGCCTGGCAGAAAAGCTCACCTCATCCACCCTCCCTCTCTCTTTCCGTCCTAATCATATCCCTTGGCTTTAACCGAATCTCTTTAATAAGGTTTTGAAAGAAGGCAATCCCGACAATTGGAGACCGAGGTTTCCTCAGGCACCAATCCGAAGTCGTGGTCGTTGCCACTTCTAAGGGGTGCAACCCAGTGCGAACCCACACAGAATCTCTAAAATGACCAAATAAGTCATATCCATATGCAAATCATAGAGTCAATTAACGGTTCCTTGAACCCTTCTCCTCCCTTCCTAGTTCCTTAGGTCAAACTAGGTGGCGACTCTAGTCAACTCCGCCTTATAGAGGCATAAGTCCGCGTGGAGCCCATCGAGAGCGGGTGTAGTGCACACTTGCACTCCCCCTTATGCTTTCTGGGAAAGACGGACGATGTAGTAGGTATTTGAAGGATGCCTGAATAACGGGTTTTCGCCCTCCACAGAATGACATTTTAGGATCTAGGCTTTTCAGTCAAGAAACATATTTAGATAGACCCCCCTCATACCGAAAAATCACCATCCACATTACCTATATAATAAGGTGTTTTAAGATAACCTTTTTATGTATCCTTACTTACATTTAATTTCCTAAATGTTTTATTTTTACACACATTCCCTCCATAGACTATGTGTAATCATTTTATACTAAGCTTTAATAAACTTAAGTCTTAAATGTGTTTTAAATTGTTTACCAAACCTAAGGTTTCAAAGGAATAACTTAATAAATTAATTCCCTTTATTATGTTTTAGGATAAGCATAATATCTTCACATAAGGTAAAATTTATCTAGGAATTAAATTCTCATTCCTTATATTCAAATGACACATTAATATTTCCAATGTCATAAAGTAGATCAACCTAATCTCTTATGTAACTTAGTTTCATCTAATTAAAGGTTCAAAGGTTTTTAAGTATCTAATTTCTATTTACAAACCTTTTTATAAGTTCTAACTATTAAATACATCACTTATTTATAAACTCACATTCTGAATATTGGTAATTAATGTTACAAATGTATTTTGTATGGCTTATCTAATTCTAAGAAAGTTCAGGATTATAATTTAGATTAATACCTAATCATAGTTTAATATAGTTTTATATCATAATCCTTTTAATGATCTTATCTTAAAACATTAAGTTATTATTCAATACTATAAATGTTATGAAATG
Source organism: Limonium bicolor (assembly GCA_023374045.1). Taxonomy (NCBI): domain Eukaryota; kingdom Viridiplantae; phylum Streptophyta; class Magnoliopsida; order Caryophyllales; family Plumbaginaceae; genus Limonium; species Limonium bicolor. The sequence continues at coordinate 63,384,018 of CM041780.1, read as the reverse complement.
ATTAAATCTAGGCTTATTAATCCACTTCACAATTAAATGTAAAAGCGTTCATTTATTTTATTATTAATTATATAATAAGATCTATTTGTGTAACATTTTTTATTAATCTAATTACAATTTCCTAAGTCTTAACTTATTAATTACTTATCCCAATTATAGATTTACATTCTGGTCGTTGATAAATAATTTTATACATGTATTTTAATGTGGTCTAAAAAATATCTTAGAAATTCAAAAGTAACTCTTTAAGCTTAATTTTATAACCAAAATTTAATACCACCTCATATAATACTCTTTTAATAGTATTATGTATAGATTTAGTTTAACTTGTTAATTTCCTCATATTCTATTTTCCATAAGGTATTTATTCCTTTTGTTTATTCTTTCGTTATCTATATATTAAGATTTATTTAAGACATTCTTTACATAACTTACTGTATTAATTATACTCCTACTAAACTATATACATATCTTCATCCAATATGTGGTTTATAATATAAAGTATTTCCCTTTGTTATAATTCAGTATATTACTTCTATAGTATAAAGTTAACATAAAAGTAGGTTAATTAAATTCCTCGATTTAACCTAAGAATATTTTATTTCTTTACTTCACTTAAAAGTTTATACCCAAAAATATTTATTAACGTTCTGTATTAAATGTTAGTTTAGTCTTCTTATGTTATTCCCAACCTATAAAGTTCATTAATCAACTATACTAATTTTTTGTCACCTTAAAAATCATATATTATAAGATAACTTATGAAAAATTCATAAACATAATTTTTAGACCCATTTACTCTTGTCTAAAAATTCCCAAATTTAATATATAGTCACTATGATATTTTAGACATATTATAAAAATTTTATTTCATAAAATATCTTTAGTAATTATCTAAATAAATCCAAAATACTCAAAACTTACAAAAATTATAACTTACGTTTAGTAACTCCAAACCCATATTAATTTACATCAAAATAAACTAGATTTTATAAGGAATCTATTGTTAAAATTTCGTGTCAAAATACATTAGGGGAGGCCATTAAATAAATTCAACAAGTTACAGTTTTATTCTGGAATTCATAACACTTAATATACTACTAATTACCCACGTTATAATCTCGGCCGTCCGTTTCTCCTAACTATGATCGGACGGCCCAGATCTATCGAGTTCATCAGGAATCCTCAAATCACAACGAACAGAGATTGATCAAATTCTCTCAATCCTCAGAACAAAATTCGATGATTCTTGTTTCATTGGATTTGAAATTGAAAGCCGGTTTCAATGGTACCAATTTCACGAATTATAATGCACGTATCAATAGTTTCGAATCTAGGTTTCTATAACACCCCAACTACTAACAACACACTTAACAACACCTTGCAGCGGAAATCACAACTCAAGACATAACTTAACTCCTTGGTGTTACACGCCGTTAGCCACCCACGTGGCTAACAAGGCTAACATACATACATTGTACCGGTCTGATGGACTAAACTCCCGAGCAATTACACATAAATCCCGTTCCATGTGCAACAATCATTATACACTTACATTATAGCTGTACCGAGTAATTACCAACTAACGCCGATACATTTTCGGTCTTACTACTCCTATAATATATCCACAATTCTCATGACTACCACTACAAACAACTAACTACCCCGTCCCTACTCACTCCTCGAACGCTTCCAGTTCCTTGTACCTGAAAAGTATGGGAGCCCCCAAAGGGGGTCAGCACCTTTGCTGGTATGGTAATCCTACAGCCCGCATGCTACCGGGCCACGCACAACTATTTGTCGTCTTAACATGCGGTTGATTTTATTTCAAACATGCACAACTCGCACACATATCATGCTTATAAGCAAACATTCGTTAATAGAATACAGGCACAAGGTTAACACACTCAACATAACAACACACTTCACTTTATAACATACACAACTTAATTTCACTCTTCTTAGAGTACATGAACTTCACTTAGGGAGTGCCGGGGTGATATAAGCCCGAGCACAACATACATACATTTTCTTTACTTGAGTGGCGGCCTCATATAGGACCGTACACAGCATACACAATTTCCCCCTAGCTCCAATAGTGATGAGGTAGGTAAGCCTTGGTTAAGCTTGTGGGTGGTTGTAATTCAAGGAGGAAGAACAACCGTAACATAACAAAGAGGGAGTCGAAGCGAACTTAGGCTTCAACACCCTACCAACATTGTACATAATTTCCCTCCTAGCCCGATGTGGAGGTCGGGTAGTTAAGCTTTGGCTAAGCTAGTGGGAGGTCGAAATCCAATGAAGGAAAGCAACCCTAACATAACAGGATGGGAGTTAATTCACATATATATATTAACTCCCAAACAATACCGCGACCGGGACACCCGATTCCTCTCCATACATAACATATACTTATTAGTTAGAGGTTCCCTTATGGAACTTATCACATACATACATCACATAGTGTTACTAACTCGGTTAGAACATAAGGGAAATCATATCCCATTTCAACAACACGGATAACAATTCAACAACAACAACATATTAAACTGGTCACTACATCACACTTTAACCACAACATACACTAACGCACGGATAGCCGTAGTTAGAACGTTCCCGTGGGTTGGGACGTTTATTCCGAATACCGATCTCTTATGTGAACCTAAGGTCGGTTAACTATTATTTAACACATAATTAAGGTTAAGCGGTATCGGAATTAATTACGCCACAATAATGAATTACTATAAACTCATTTCATGCTTTATCTTGCAAGGTGGCAACACACAGAAAAACATTGGCATACAAGCCGGTGTAATCCGGTAGGACTCAGGTTGCAAGAAAACCATACCTGTCACCGAAGGCACTCTAGTGTGCCATCACATGTTCCTTGAAAATCTTTGAACAACTGGTAACATTATAACTATCTTCATTAATATCGGGGTAATATATTTCTAACGTCTACTGCACCCATGGTTAACCCCATTCGGTAGTTTTATAACTTTACATTTTATTACAACTTTTCACCACTCAATTACCATTATAACTCACTTTATTTACCCTTAACAACCTTATAACATCATCACTTAACAATTCCCCATCATTGGGTATCATTTCCTACCCTTAAACAAAGTTTTTGCTCAAAATTACCCTATGTCCGAACTTGTGTCCGGGCTTTGAAGTTCGGACGCAAGTCGAGACTCAAATGGGTGAATTCTGGGGGGTGGTCCGGGACTTGGTTCCTACCTTAAGTCCCGGACCATTGCTGATCTTAATCTCGGGTGAATTTAATAAGTGGTCCGGGACCTTGTACCAAACTCAATTCCCGGACCAAGCATGGGTAGCAACTCTCGGCCTGAATTACATGGGTGGTCCGGGACTTAATACTCACCCTAGGTCCCGGACCAAAATGCTAGACAACTCTCGGGCAAGATTAAGGGGGTGGTCCGGGACTTTGTCCATGGACTAGGTCCCGGACCCTGCTACAGATTTTGCAAATTTGACAGTTTCTAACTCTGTTCAAGGTCCCCTCTTAGCCCATTGATTACCCAATCTTCACCAACTATAATCCACATGTTTTAGCACCTAATTATCCACCTAAACCACCTTAAATTGATTATCGAGTCCACTCACTAACTCAAGCTTAATTCACTCAAATCCAATTACATTTCATAATTTGGTTTCCTTGTTCCTTAACTCCTTGTAACAGATTTTGGTACCCACTTCTTACCATTCAAACCTCACTCACTAATGTCATTCCCAACACTCAAATGGCATTATTTCCTCTGCTAACACACTCTTCATCTTGGCTTGGTTTTCAACCATTAACCATTCACTTATCACCTCTTAAACACACCTAGCTTCTTCCTTTAGTAGAACACTCAAGGCCATACTTTCCTAAACAAATTTTGACAGCACTTGGCTACTTCCAAAGCATTTCCCAACACTCATCTCCTCACATATTTCATCCTAAAACTAGCCAAACCCACAAGGGTTCTACCAGCACATAACAAAATCCTCAAATTCAACAACAACAACACAATCACCAAAAATCTCCAAAATCTCAATAACCACATTATCCATCACTTTGGGTTCATTACTTTGTATACCCATCCCAAACACTTAAACAATTATAAACAAGGTTCAAGGTAGTTTTTCTTACCTTAATTTCACAAGCTTCCTTAATTCACCTCTTGCTCCATATCTTCTCCAAAATCGGTTAAGAGGGTATGGAGTTTCCAAACTCCATCCCAACATCCAAGAACACATAAACATACCCAATTAATTATCTAAACCCTTGGAATATCTTAATTCAATCAAAGGCTAGAACACAAAGTTAGGGTTTACCTTTTTGAAGCTTTTAAGAGGGATTCTCACCCTTGGATCAAGAGGGAAACTACTCCACCATTGAAGGGTCAATTTGGAGCTCAAGAACAAGAAGAAAAACAAGGTAAGAGAGAGAGACAAAATCGGTTACCACTATAAGATGGAGAAAAATGAGGTTTTTCTTGGAGATTTCTACCTTAGGAAAGAGAGGAGACTCCAAGCTTCAAGAATATGTCATTTTCTCTTCAAATGGGAAAAACCCATGGAGATGAAACTCATCCTTTTGAAATTCCGAAAAGAGGGAAAGGTAGAGGAGGATGAGGAGAGTTCAAATATGTAATTTGTTTTGCATTTGGAGCTTGGAGTTGGTTAGAGCATGAGGAGGAAGATGAGAAGCCATGGAAGGAGAGGGGAGAGCTGCACAATCGGCTGCAACCAGGAGGGAGAAGAAAGGAATCGTGGAGAAGGAAGAAAGGGAGGAAAGAGAAGAAAGGAAAAGAAATAAAGGAGGAAAGAGAGTGTGGTGGGGTATAAGTTACTTTTTGCTTTTTGACTTATTTAATTAGCTAACTAGTCAAGTGTGAGGGGCTGTCTGCATTAATAAAAACCGGCCCACTAATATATACACACTGGAACGTTTTTCGTCTTTTACAGAAAACGCCCTTTAATTTACCCGTTTTAGTACTATTCACTAACCGGGTCCGTTTTCCGGAATTTTCTCGTTTATTTAATTTTAATGGTTATTATACTCCCATTAATGTTTAATTATTGTTACATAATCAACTATTATTTTTACGGGGTCATTTAACTGTTTAAAATCACGTTTCGGATTTTCTCGAAAAAACGCGTTTTAGTACTCCGTTAGCGTTTTTATGCATGGTTTGAATCCGTTTTCTTCCGGAATTTTCCCACATGTTATTAATGTGTAATTAAGGTATAAAAATACATTTATCACTCTAACGAAGGTTATGTACCTCCTAAAATAATTAAATACGCGGTTTCACGTTTTGTGACTTTTACGCATTTTCTTATTCTTTTTGGTTTTTATTTCTTCACCAATAATCTTAAGTACTTAATTAGCCTTAGAAAATTATAATTACATAGTTAATTAACATATAAGGTTTGGGGTATTTCAGTTTCGACTTAGGGTTTATGCGGTTTTAGGAATTCGAATTTCACAAAATTCTCTCTGTACGAGCATAATAAGTTGAATTGGTAGTTGGGTTAGGTCGAGAATGAAAATTTGAACGACATCATCGGAGGAATTTGGCCGGAAACTTACCAGAGATGTACCGGTGATGAAATCGGAATCGATTTATGGAAAAATCATTATTTTATGTGCAGTTCGAGTAGCCTACTTCACGGATCAACTCGTGCTAATTAAGAAAGATTCGATCCTCGAAACCTATCAAATTTTAAAGTAGACATGTAACTCTAGAAATGAGTGGAAGAAATATTGATTTTGATGAACTAGGGAGAAAGTTACAGATCCATAAAGATCTGAATTTACCATTCGTTTCGGGAAAAATTCTGGGCAAAACCCGACGTGATCGAGTTGGGAACTGTGGACGCTTATATCTTCCACACGATTGAGAATCAGCCTTGGGTGTAAACATGAAAGTTATAGAGGGATTAGAGATCTACAAAACTAGCTATAGAACTCGAATTTTCATTGACAGATGGAAGAGATATGATTAGACAAAGTTACCTTACCGGATCGGTTTTCTGGAAATCTGGGTTGTTGAGATTTCAGGGAGGCAACTTCAGATCAACTTTTCGGCGAATGTAGAAGGAATTAGGTTATTTATGAGTAGTGGTTAGAAATACGGTTTGTAGTAGAAGAGAATGAAGAAAACGGCATTTGAAAATTCTAAAAGACGGCTGAGATATCGATGTCACAAATTAGGGTAATAATCTGAAGGTTGCTAGAGGACTTAGCCGAATTTGTAGGGAATTTCAGGGTAACTAGCATGGCACTACTCCGAGGCACACGTGGTTGAGTTAGAAAGCCTAGCCACGCCAGCTTTCTTCAAAATTTTGGCTCTAAACTTCATTATATCATAACTTTGGCTAGGATGATCCTTTTTAACGTTCTTATTATCTATCTTCTTGGTTTTCCATAACCTTTTCATTGGTATAGGTTTCATGGGCTGGTTTGACCATTCTCAAAAATTCAATTCTAGCAAGGCTTAAGAAGCTTTGAGGTTTCTATGATTTTATATTGACTTTTATGATTCAAATCAATGTTCCAAATATTTCTAAAATGTTTATAATATAGTTGGAGTGTCTAGGAATTTTCCCAAGATTTATTGACTTATAAATCTTATTATTAAATTCATAATATATATATAATGTAGTATTTAATAGTATTATTAGGGTTTTAATAAAAGAAATCCCCTAAATTAATTTAAATTAATTTATGTGGTATTCAATAGTCGTGGTTAGAACGTTCCTTAAGTTGAAACGTTTAAAACGGGTACCGCTCTCTTACGTATCCTAGTTTGGTTAACTAACGGGTTAGCACATATTCGAGGTTAACGGTACGGTACACTCACGTCACAATAATAACAATGAATGTAAACTCATTTCATGATTTAGTCTTACAAAGTCGTAAACATTCAGAAAACCAATAAACACACAAGCCGGTGTAAACCGGTAGCAAACAGACTGCAAGAAAACCATACCTTGGTCCCTGCTGTGTTTGAGTTCCACCAAATGCAACTCTTACACATAATTAATAGCGTCGGTTAATTACCTATTTAACTTCCAATTAACTAAGTGTTTACATACTACTGACATGTTTTTACACTAACTTACACTTGATTATCCTCATTATACCCACTAGGGTTTTACTACACAAGCCACATTTCTTTTCTGGTTTATTATAAGTATGGGCCGACCGACCCACCGACCGACCCAACCCCCTGGGTCGGTCCATTCCAGAGACATTCTGGTTCACTGTCTTTTGCCCGACCAACCCACTGACCCAACCCCTGGGTCGGTCCATTCCAGAAACTTTCCAGCTGGCTAAATACAGTCCAACCGACCCAGCCAGGGTCGGTCCCCTGGGTCGGTCGACTGTAGAATCTTCCCAAAATTGTCAAACTTTTCAACACTTACTTAAACCTACCTAAATCATCTACCAAACTCATGTTCTAGCTCACTCCCATACTCCTCAACACTTACTCAATTTCTACCAAATTCCTAACTCTTATAACATTTTTCCTTACACATTCAACATGTAGTTTTGCCTAAGGCTTCAACTAACCAAAGTAATGTCTCACCACCATTGCAATACTCCCAAAGCATTATTTCTCAACAACATCTCCCTTACACAAACTCCATAGGATTTTTCCACAAGTTCATACTTAATCCTTACAAGACATTATAATTCTCTTGTTTACCAAATTTGCACAAGTCTTAACCACACTCCCACCATGACTTTGGTGTATCTAAAATCACCCTTTTGATCTCTAACTTCCATGAACAATGCCAAAGTCATTCTAATACTTATGAACACTTTATTCCCCTTTCTTCACCAAACCTACCTTTAACAATTCCTAGTACAACCTAGGTCACCAACTTCAGTTAAACACCTAAAAATCCCTTATTTACTCACCAAATTTAACATAGCTTCACTAACACTTTCTTACACCAAAACACATAACTTTTCATCTTTAAACAATCAAGGACATTCATCCACACAAGGAATGCTCTTTACACACAACTAACCTCAAACTACACTACATCACAATTAGTGCATAAACTTAAATTGCTTGGCACATAGGCCCTTAAATAACATGGGTCTTAGGCCCTTAAATTGCATTAATCTTAAACACTAAATTTCCCACATATTAATTGCCCTTGACCTGCAAATACACACAACATCACATATGCCCTTAATAACCTCCTTGTGGGTAGTTTTCTAACTCATTTCCATTAGCTCTTTAGGTTGTTTATTAAGCAAATATAGCTCAATTTTCTAAGGCACAAAAACTACATTAAGTTAGTTATTTACCTCTTTTATTCATGATCTCTTTCTTGTTTTCTTGGCTTCAAAATCAACAAGGAGCTTTGATCACTTGTCAATCTTCTAACCAACATACATGTAAGGTAAATGAGCATTAAGTTTTATACTCAAACTCATGAGTAAACCATAGATTACATAAGTGTTTTAAAACACTAAAATGGATGTTTACCTTGGAATTGAATGAGAGTTTGATTAAGTAGCAAGTGAGGACTCCTCCTAGTCCTTTGCAGTTAGAATCAAGCTAAGAAAAAGAGCAAGAGAAAGCACCATTAAGAGGTGATTCTCGGTCATATACAAAATGAGAGGAAATGTAATTTTTCTTTGGTTTTCCTTACCTTGAAGCAAAAGAGAATAACAAGGTATAAAAAGATGAGTTCTTGCTCCTTCAATAGTGAATCTCCATGGAACCGAAATGGAGTTCTTGAATATTTGAAAAGAATAGATTGTAGAGCTTGCTCTAACTAGAAGAATGGTAGTCTTGAAATTGAATTTGGAGCAAGGAGTTGGAAGTTACAAGGATTTGAAGATGAAGAATGGTGTAGTGCTGTAGCAAAACCGGTTTGGAGCTTGGGAGGATAAAGAAGGTGACGGTGAGGAATGGAGGGAGTGAGAGGAAGTGAAGAGAGAGGTTTTAATTGTGAGACATTTAAGAAAAAGCAAATAGTTACCTTACTTATTTACTCCTCCTTCCTTAACAAACTAGCTAAGTGTGATGACTCACACTTAAAAACCGGCCCCCTTAAGTATATAGGGTATTTATGGCTTTGTTGACCATTAAATTAACTTATATTGACTTATGTCTTAAATTAGCACTATTTGAGCACTATTCACTAATTAGTGCACATAATTGGAAATTTCTGATTTCCCATTGATTTAGACTTCCTAATTGTTACTAAGTAGTACACATGTTGATTAAAGAGTAATGATGGGCATTTCGCCACTCAAAACCCATTTCCAAGACAATTTTTCAAAAATGTGCTTTAAGACTCCTTAAAGCACATTTTATGTTTTAACTTGTTTTTGAGCTTGGTTTTCTTTATTAATTGGTTAAACATGTCCATTAGCATGCTAATAAAGTCTTGGTGAGCTCTTTGAGTCGGACGCAAGGGTATCCCAATGCTTAGAGCATGTTTTTGCTCTAATTGTCTTTATGGTACTTTATCGTGTTTCTATGGTTTAAATTGTTCACTAATGTTTCTAAGGCACCTTTTAGCCTTAATATACCATATTTACATTTAAACAACATATCAAGGTTTGAGGTATTTCAATCTACCCCCCTTAAAAGAACTTTGTCCCCAAAGTTCACACTTCCCACGCTTTATTCAAATTAGAACACTGGGATTACTTGCAAGATTAAACTTCCATAACCAATATACTTTACATATCAACCTCGGACTCGAGGTCCGGGTAACATAACCATTTAGACACAAGGTTTGTAACATAATAACATAGACAATGTATTTCAATACATGTCATACATACATAACGAAACAGCTCAACCCCTCCCCCCCCCCTTAAAAAGGGGTACGCTCCGTACCCTATACATACAAAAACTAAGTAGTAAATAACAATGGGTAATTCACCCTCATTCTATCTTCTAGCTCCCAAGTGGCCTCCTCGACTTCCTGGTTAGGCCAGAGGACCTTCACCAGTCGCACAAACTTTATGGCGAGTGTCTCGAGTCTTAGTATCCAAAATCCGTACGGGAGTCTCCACTGATCTCATGGTCGGCTCTATTGTTAGCCTTCAGGCTGAAGTACATGAGACGGATGAGACATATACTTCTTCAATTGTGATACATGAAATACATCATGTACCTTGCCCAGCTCAGCAGGCAGATCTAGCCTGTAAGCTACCGGGCCTATCCGCTCTGTCACGACATAAGGTCCTACAAATTTGGGCTCAACTTGCCTTTCTGGCCAAAACGAAACACACCCTTCATGGGGGAAACTCTAAGAGATACCTGGTCGCCTACGGTGAACACTAGGTCACGTCATCACGCATTGGCATACGATTTCTATCTATCCTGAGCTGCCTTCATGTTAGCTCACATCTGGCATACTTCTGCTTGTACTTGCTCCAGATATTCGGGTCCTATAATGACCACCTCACTCGACTCATCCAATCATAAAGGCGTGCGGCATGGTCTACAGTACAATGCCTGGAAGGGAGACATCTTGATCAACGCATGGTAACTGTTGTTGTAGCTAAACTCGATCAAGTGCAACTTATCAATCCAGCTGGTCTGAAAGTCAAGTGCACATGCACGTAACATATCTTCGAGCGTCTGGATGGTGCGCTCACTCTGACCATCTGTTTGAGGGTGGAACGCTGTACTCAGCTTCAGCTCGGTACCAAGCGCTTCCCGTGTAGATTTCCAGTACCTCGAGAGGAATCTGGTATCCCTACCAGACACAATAGTCTTTGGTACTCCATGATGCCGTATAATCTCTCGATCGAAGAGCTCTGCTAGCTTTGCCACATTCCAAGTGTCCTTCATCAGTATGAATCGGGCCACCTTGGTCAGTCGGTCAACAATGACCCATATCATGTTCAGACCTCCCCTTGTAGGCGGAAGCCCTACTACAAAGTCCATGGAGATGTCATGGAACTTCCACTCTGGCACTGGTGTGAGCCTCGATTTTAAACCCTATCCTATGTTGATTAATTTGATTGGGATCTAGTCGGGTTTTAGGTCCACTTATAACCTAAGGTTAATAACTATGTCATATAACAATAATTATTAAAACCTAAGCTAGCTCACTGGAACCTATTATGAGTCGCCACCTAATTTTAACCTAGATCAAATTAGGAAGGAGAGTTCGGGTTCGCGGGCTTGATATTCGACTTAATTAGGGTTCAATTACTTTCATTACCCCTAGAAGTCGTTTTTCCTCTACTTAGTTTAATTACGACTTATTATGAGTGTTTTAACCTAAGTGCGCGAGCTTCTGTTTTTTTTTGTTTTTTACATTTTTTGACTGAAAATAAAAGTGAAAGTTGAAATTACCTAAACTAGGGTTTCGGAGGCAGAATTAGGTCAAATTTTGTTTCTGTCCGTAGCCACGGACCTAATGTCCGTAACCACGGACCCTAGTTAACCTATGTGAAAATAAAAGTCGAATTAAACAGAAAACAAAAATTTGAAAAGTCCGGGGCCACGGACATACTTTAGCAAAACCTAAATTTTTAAAATTTAAAATCCCGCCGCCGTCCGTGGGTGTCCGTGGCCACGGACAACCCGTCCGTGATCCCGGACCATAGGTCCGAGATCCCAGGACCACACAGACAGGGGTTTTATGGTGGTTCCCGAAGGTGTTTTCGGCTCAAAATTTATGCACGTGTAGCCTGAAAGGTATACAATTCGTTAGTAATTGAAAGATTGCAGTTTGAAGTCGAATTTTGTACAAAACTTGATGAACAAGTAACAAGGCAGAAACAAAAGTAATTAGCAATACAAAAGCGTAAAAAGGTTAGTTTGAACCAAAATTTGACAGAGAGTTAATAAGGTCGTGGAGAGTTAGAAAAGTAGAATTGCAACCTGTTTTACCTTCGAATTCAGGAGGATTCTTCACGTCGGGATTCTTCAGAGGCTCCGATGGTGCCGGTTCGGATTGAGTTTGACCCGAGCTTCTGGTTGTTGATTGTTGAAGGTGTTCTTCACGTTTTGGAGGTGGTTTGGTTGATGTTGATGATTGTTGATGTGTTGGGAGTTGAAAAATGTGTTTAGATGGTGATTTCGGGGGATTTTTGATGTGATTTGGTGCTTGGATGTGTAAAAACGTGAAGAGAATGAGACGGCTGCCTTCTTTGAGGGTTTAGGGTTCTTCCGGTTCTCCTTTGATCATGGGATAAGGTTCCTTATATAGGCTTCCTTAAAGATAGAAAAATCCGGTAAAAACCGAGATTTACCGACGTTTTAGCTCAAGGGCTTCCAAATAGAATTTGATTATGAAATTTCACACATGGGTAAAGGATGATATTACTGATTTTTCTAAAGTGGAATCGAATTTTTGGATATTGGAATATTTTTAAATTCAATTTCTCGTTAGATTCAATCAGAAATTGCTAGAAAATTATTGGAAATTCGAAAAATCAAAATTCCAACGCCATTATGCTTCAGATGTCATCCTCTATCATGGGTTAAAATTTAAAGCATTTTGAATTGATTTGACCCTTATTTGGAGGAGAGAGAAAGCCTATAGGGGGCTTAGGAGCCTTGAAAAATTACGAAAATGCCCCTGGAGATGACTAAGCTGTCCCTAGTACTCTGATATGTGCCGATCGAACTAGGAACCCTCGCTACTAGCCTATTAGTAGAGACACTCTTCCGGGGGTTGAAATTTGGGTATAACAGATTGCCCCCCGTCAACTAGACTTTGTAATGGAAATGAAAAGGCTAGTTGATGCTTGAGTGATACCCCAAAATTGTGGATCTTAAAAGACCACACGTGCAATCCGACAAGTTGCGTCAAGCTATTCTAAGGCGCTGACTACCTATGAGTAAAGTGGAAGGGTGTCGAGCGGTTCTAAGGCGTCGACCACCTAAAGGTAATAATGAAGTAATGTCAGACTATTCTAAGGCGCCGACTACCTATAAAGATGATATGATGTCAAGCTATTCTAAGGCGTTGACTACCTATAAAGATGATATGATGTCAAGCTATTCTAAGGCGTTGACTACCTATAATGAATGAGATGATGTCAAGCTATTCTAAGGCGTTGACTACCTATCAGTGATTGAAAATTGGTGTTGGGTTGAGTTCTTCTATTCGGGTGAGTTCTGCTGCTCTGGTGAGTTCTGCTGCTCTGGTGAATCTGAATCTTTGGCTAAGAATCTGTATCCCTGAAGAATCCGTACCTTCGGCTGAGAATCTGTATCCCTGAAGAATCTGTACCTTCGGCTGAGAATCTATATCCCTGAAGAATCTGTACCTTCGGCTGAGAATCTGTATCCCTGAAGAATCTGTATCTTCGGCTGAGAATCTGTATCTCTGATTGGGTGAGAATCTGTATCTCTGAAGAATCTGTATCTTCAGGGTGAGAATCTGTATCCCTGGTCTATGATGAGGAGTTTCGTACGGACGGATGCAAGGTAAACTTTATGCAAATGATCATGATGAAAGTTGATTACGAAAGTGCCAAACATGGCAACGATGATGTGCATGTTAAAATACAATCAAAGTGTATGTAGGAAACTTGTCCAAAACAAGAAATCGTTGGAAAATGTGCCAAACATGGCAATGTTAAGGGTCAAAAATTGTCCAAAGCAAGACATTGCTAGAAAGTGTGCCAAATGCGGTCATGATGAGGTTTATGAACCGAAGAAGTGTTTAAAGGAAAGTTGTTCAAGACAAGAAATTGTTGAATGAAAGAGGCCAAACGTGGCAGTGTTTGAAGAATAATCTGTTTAACGAGAAGGAAAGCGAAATATCATTTCCTAACCATAGACTTCGTACTGTAATTTATCTCCTAGGTGATGAACATGCCATCGGTGGGGTATGGTGTATGATGTAAAGGTAAGGGCTTATGTGGGCATGTGGTGTTTGATGTGGAGGTAAGGGCTTATGCGGGCCGGTGGTGTGTGATGGTGGTGGTGATGTTTAAGCTCTGGGTTCCGATTGGTATTAGTCATAGCAATTGTTGGAACCAACAATTGCCCCCAGTATTTTTCCCTTAAGACAATCTGAGCTAGAGTTCATGGCAATCGATCGTTCCGTTCGATTGCCCCCAGTATTTTCTTTTATTAAACGTGCGAACGAGTCTCGTCCTCACAGGGTCAGGGCTTATGTTTTTATGTGGTGCTTCCTAACCTACACTCGGCGTGTTTGGTGCTTGCACTCGTTCCTCACCTACAGTCACAACTTCTAGACCATTGAATTCGATATTTGATGGATTTACGCATTTGATCTGTTACTTTCACGTGATTGGACACACAACTATCAAGTCGGAAGTCTTTAAAGCTTATAACGTGGCTACGGGGTGTGATGAAGGACAACGGGACCATGGAGGGATATTTGAGGTATGTGGAGCTTAAGTGGGTGACCAAAGCTGCAACTTGGGTCTTCTTTAAGTTCAGTCATCTTTCACCTTTCGTTTAAATATGCGAACAAGTCTCAGAGTGAGATTCACGAGAAGTGACTGAGCGGAAAAAACCAAGAGTGAACGTTCGTCATTTTTTTACGAGGACTTCGGTTTTGTCTTTGTGTTGTTGTGACCACATTCAAAGGGGGGTTCTCGGTTTAACTTTGACGAAGGAGATAATTTGTAAATTGACTCTTTGACCTGCGAAAAGGGACAATTTGCGGATCACAACTGTCAGGAATGACGAAGCACCTTGGTACTGCACCACATAGCCAACGCTTGTAAACCCTATCTTCCCTAGCACCCCCGTTGAGCCTTTCGTATATTGGCTTTCGAATTATTGAGCTCCACGAAATAATCGAAAACCAATGATGAATGTCGACGGGGGTGACCAAAGGAAGCAGGAGCCGACTTCACAAGCTTTTGGCATAAGTCCAGAGAAGCAAAGCCGCTATCAGCATGACGAAGTGATCCGCAAATGTCCCAAAGTTTCGCAGGTCAAAAGAGTCATTCAAAATAGCTCTCAAAACTCAAAACCGGGAAACACGAGAACCCTGAAGGCAAAGTTAAGAAAGGATCAAACAAAGAGGAAAACCGA
This sequence comes from Limonium bicolor, assembly GCA_023374045.1. NCBI lineage: Eukaryota > Viridiplantae > Streptophyta > Magnoliopsida > Caryophyllales > Plumbaginaceae > Limonium > Limonium bicolor. The sequence goes on along the minus strand of CM041780.1, from coordinate 63,368,983 downwards.
AGTGCTCGAAGAAATCCAAAAGACGAAAGAGAGAATGGTCTTGTAAAGGACAAACTCAAAAGTCCAAGTCCAGAAGGCTCAAAAAACACGTCAACAGAAGCAGAGACGACTTCAGCAAGGAAGTATTAATCCAGGGTTTATAACAACAATTTGACAAATGTAGACTTGAACCGCTTCGTGGGTTGCTTGGATGTTTTGGGATGAGTAGTGGTGTTTGGTTGGACATTCATCTCTTTAAGAACAAAAGACAAGTCATTTTGTTCAGTTGCCAAGAAATGACCGTTTCATGAACATTAGTTTTAAGAAATGTTTGCTAATGACCAAGATGCAAGGTGAACGAACACATTTCTTTTATTATCATTTTTGTGATTACAAACTGAAAAAGTCGAAAAAACTGAAATTTTAAAATCTAAACTTCATTAAAGAGAAATGTTATAAACTTCCCACACAATTGAAATGAGTAAACAAAACACTGCTAGACTTTTGCCTACTTAACAAACTGGAGTCCTTGCTCGATAAGGTCTTCGATCTTGTGCTTCAATGCTCTGTAGTCGTTAGTACTGTGTCCTGGTAGTTGATGAAACTGGCAGAACTGATGGAGATGTTCCCCGGCTTGGGTGATCCCAGGACTAGGTGTGAGAGGCTGTAGTAAGTCTAGCTCTTGTAGCTTCACGAGTGCTTGACTGAGAGGCCGGCCAATGTCGGTAAACTGTCTCGGTGCAGAGAACCTCTTGGATCGGGGGTGAGGCCTTGACGCTCTGTTTTGCAGCACTGGGTTTTTGTATGGTGCTCACTCGGTACGAAACTTGAGCTACTCTGGCCGGTCCTGACTTAAAGGTCTCGATACTCACACCCTGGGCTTTGGGTTGTCCCAGCTTCAGCTCGCCTTTGTGAATCTTTTCTTCCATGACCCTTACCTGTCCCATCAGCATGTCGAAATTAGGGAAGTATGTGCAACTCAGCTCGTTGTTGTATTGTCTCTGCATATTGTCCACAATCATTCGAATTTGTTCTTGCTCATCCATTTTTGTAGGCATAGCAGCGGCTTTCATCCTCCACCGTTTGATGAAGTCGGACATTGATTCACTGTTTCCCTGCCGGGTACTGGCAAGGTCGGACCTGGTGACTTCAAGATTCTTAGCATACTCGAAATGGTGCAGGAAAGCCTCACAAACCTCTTCATAGGTTTTGGTGTTCATCCTCTGAGTCAAGTACCAACGTTGAGGTTTTTCATCGAGATAACGGGCGAAAACCTTGGCCTTCTGCATGTCATTCAACCTGAGGATGGACATTTCCCTATCGAACATCGCCAGATGGACCTGTGGGTCTGAGGAACCCTTGTATAGAGCAAGTGTGGGTAGCTTCAACTTAGAGGGAGATTAACCTTGGGGTACGATTCCATAGAAGAGTAATCGAAGCCAGCTGGCTTGCTAGCTTTTTCCACGCGCTCGATCCTTTTCAGGGCCTTCCTTAATTCTATAGTTAGTTGGCTGTCCAGGACGACTTGCCATACAAATCTTTGTGCATCCTGGGCCTCAACAGAGTTAACTTCGATGTAGTCACGCTCGTTCCCAGAGTCAGCAATCTTTCCTGAAATGTTTTCCTGATGACCAACCTCAAGGGAATTGATTTTGCTTTTCAGCTCTTCGATGATGGTGACATACTTAGCCTCCATGTCATTAGTGGTGGACCTATGTTTCTGTTCCATGGCATCAAAGGCAGCCATGTACCTTTGCTCTAAGGCTGCAAACTGGGCCTCCATGCTCACTGGGTTTCCTCCCTCTGCCATACTTGGGATCGGGTTATCTGTTGGAAAACAAAAGTGGATTGAGCTAAAATTCTGGATCGTGAAGAAGTTTTAGGTAAAAACTTGTTTGGGCTGCAAGAAAAGCATATGAGCTGGAATGTTTCGAAGATTGTGGGTAGGCACTGAGGCCCGAAATGAGTTGGAAGGGAGGCACATGGGCCGGAATGATTCATGAGCTGTGAACTGGTCCCTAGGCTGAAATGTTTGAAGAGCGTGATTCTTGAGCCGGAATGTTCTGAGAATTAGGCGCTTGGGCCAGAATGTGTTTGGGCTAGAAGTAAAGCGCATGGGCCGAAGTGATTTCTAAACCATGTTCTGGATGTGAATTGGAATTTGGGCCGAGTGATTATGATTGGGCCTGAAGATGATACCCATGTCTAGGATTCGTGGGTCAAAACCTGAGTGAAAAAGTCTCCCTGGACTAGAATGGGCCTCGAAAAGGAAAGGCCTGATGGATTTTTATGGATCGCTTTAGGTGGATTTGTTTTTTTTCATGGGCCTGGAACTAAATTGATAATTCAAATTGGGCCGAAAGAGAGAAATCACCTAAGTCTAAACTTTTGGGCCGAAGCCCAAATGTTTCACATATCAAACCAAACAGGGCCTCTGGGCCACAAACAATAAAGCTGTAAATTCAGGTTGGGAGTGAGTTGATGTAGGGTTCCGATCAATTCCTAGGCTGGGTAGTGGGCCGATCACACAAGCAGACAAGGCCCATACAAATTCCACATGTCCTCACTTGACACTTATCCAATTCGGGTATGGATCGATCCGGAGAGGTGCTTGGGGTGGGCCCAGGTCACCACAAAGGAATAGGGCTTGCACGCTATTCTCTTTGGGCTTCCCCACTTTTTTCACATCACCTGAAGGTGTGCGTCTACGGTCGGGTCTTTGACTGACCAAACAACGGGCTAGGTAAGGGCTTTGCCAGGAAAACGCTTGGGACTAAAGCCCAGGTATTAAGGGGATGTGGTTAGACGACATCCTCCTCTTTTCCCCCGCTTATTCACATCACCTAAAAGGTATGAGTCCCTGACAGGGGACCCTCAAACGGGTCCCGGGGTGGAATAGGTTTGCGTGGACCCTCGCTCTCATATGATGCAAAGATACAGAAATTTAAATTGCGCACAAAAGTAAACAAACAAAGAATTAAAGCCATAAATAAACATTTTCGAGTTAAGCCCTCTTTCTTAAAATTAAACAAGTTAAAATTAAGAAGTTTCTCCCCAGCAGAGTCGCCAGTCTGTGAGCCTCGATTTTAAACCCTATCCTATGTTGATTAAGTTGATTGGGATCTAGTCGGGTTTTAGGTCCACTTATAACCTAAGGTTAATAACTATGTCATATAACAATAATTATTAAAACCTAAGCTAGCTCACTGGAACCTATTATGAGTCGCCACCTAATTTTAACCTAGATCAAATTAGGAAAGGAGAGTTCGGGTTCGGGGGCTTGATATTCGACTTAATTAGGGTTCAATTACTTTCATTACCCCTAGAAGTCGTTTTCCTCTACTTAGTTTAATTACGGCTTATTATGAGTCGTTTTAACCTAAGTGCGCGAGCTTCTGTTTTTTTTTGTTTTTTAGCATTTTTGACTGAAAATAAAAGTGAAAGTTGAAATTACCTAAACTAGGGTTTCGGAGGCAGAATTAGGTCAAATTTTGTTTCCGTCCGTAGCCACGGACCTAATGTCCGTAACCACGGACCCTAGTTAACCTATGTGAAAATAAAAGTCGAATTAAACAGAAAACAAAATTTTGAAAAGTCCGGGGCCACGGACAGGACGTCCGTAGGCCCGGACATACTTTAGCAAAACCTAAATTTTTAAATTTTTAAAATCCCGCCGCCGTCCGTGGGTGTCCATGGCCACGGACAACCCGTCCGTGGTCCCGGACCATAGGTCCGAGATCCCGGACCACCCACGGATAGGGTTTTATGGTGGTTCCCGAAGGTGTTTTTGGCTCAAAATTTATGCACGTGTAGCCTGAAAGGTATACAATTCGTTAGTAATTGAAAGATTGTAGTTTGAAGTCGAATTATGTACAAAACTTGACGAACAAGTAACAAGGCAGAAACAAAAGTAATTAGCAACACAGAAGCGTAAAAAGGTTAGTTTGAACCCAAAATTTGACAGAGAGTTAATAAGGTCGTGGAGAGTTAGAAAAGTAGAATTGCAACCTGTTTTACCTTCGAATTCAGGAGGATTCTTCACGTCGGGATTCTTCGGAGGATCCGATGGTGCCGGTTCCGGATTGAGTTCGACCCGAGCTTCTGGTTGTTGATTGTTGAAGGTGTTCTTCACGTTTTGGAGGTGGTTTGGTTGATGTTTGATGATTGTTGATGTGTTGGGAGTTGAAAAATGTGTTTAGATGGATGATTTCGGGGGATTTTGATGTGATTTTGGTGCTTGGATGTGTAAAAACGTGAAGAGAATGAGACGGCTGCCTTCTTTGAGGGTTTAGGTTCTTTCCGGTCCTCTTTTGATCATGGGATAAGGTTCCTTATATAGGCTTCCTTAAAGATAGAAAAATCCGGTAAAAACCGAGATTTACCGACGTTTTAGCTCAAGGGCTTCCAAAAGGAATTTGATTATGAAATTTCACACATGGGTAAAGGATGATATTTCTGATTTTTCTAAAGTGGAATCGAATTTTTTGGATATTGGAATATTTTTAAATTCAATTTCTCGTCAGATTCAATCAGAAATTGCTAGAAAATTATTGGAAATTCGAAAAAAAAATCAAACGCCATTATGCTTCAGATGTCATCCTCTATCATGGGTTAAAATTTCAAAGCATTTTGAATTGATTTGACCCTTATTTGGAGGAGAGAGAAAGCCTATAGGGGGCTTAGGAGCCTTGAAAAATTATGAAAATGCCCCTGGAGATGACTAAGCTGTCCCTAGTACTCTGAAATGTGCCGATCGAACTGGGAACCCTCGCTACTAGCCTATTAGTAGAGACTCTCTTCCTGGGGGGTTGAAATTTTGGGTATAACAACTAGCATTGGCTGCACTACACCTCCAGGTCGTCGGTGCTCAAACTTGACTTTCTGACAAGTGAGACACCTTACAACATAGTCATTCACATCTGTTTCATTCCAGTCCACCAAAAATACCGTTTCATACCCTTATACATCTTTGAAGCTCCAAAGTGAATCGAAGTATTAGAACAATGGGATTCACTCAGTATACACTCTTTCAGCTCGGCGCTACTTTTCGGAATACACAGTCGGCCATTGAGCCTAATCGGGTCATCATCGTGGAGTCGGAAATCATACTTCTGACCCTTGAATGTGTCATCAATCAGCTTCTGCCTGATTTCTTGCAAGTACTGATCTGACATCTGAGCACTCTGCACCTCTTCAACCAAGCTAGAGTGAGAGACTAGCAAATGGAGAGAGTGTGCTCAGTGACTCAATGCGTCAGCAACCACATTTTCTTTACCTTTCTTGTACTGAAGGTTGATGTCGTAGTCATTTAGAAACTCTACTCACCTTCTTTGTCTCATGTTCAACTCTTTCTGAGTGAACAGGTACTTCAAACTTTTATGATCCGAATAGATTGTCACGCTTACCCCATACAAATGATGTCGCTGAAATACCTTAAACCTTGATATGTTTTTTAAATATTAAACTATGGTATATTAAGGCTAAAAAGTCCCTTAGAAACATTAGTGAACAATTTAAACCATAGAAAACACAATAAAGTACCATAAAGACAATTATAGCAAAAACATGCCCTAAGCTTGGGATAACCTTGGTTATGACTCAAAGAGCTTAGAAAGACTTTATTAACATGCTAATGGACATGTTAAACCAATTACCAAAGAAAACCAAGCTCAAAAACAATTTAAACACAAAATGTGCTTTAAGGAGTCTTAAAGCACATTTTTGAAAAATTGTCTTGGAAATGGGTTTTGAGTGAATAAATGCACATCATTAATCTAGTAAACATGTGTACTTCTTAGTATCACATTAGGAAGTTTAAATCAATGGGAAATAAAAATTTCACAATTATGTGCACTAATTAGTGAATAGTGCTCAAATAGTGCTAGTTTAAGACATAAGTCAACATAAGTTAATTAAATGGTCAACAAAGCCATAAAATACCCTATATACTAAGGGGGCCAGTTTTTAAGTGTGAGTCATCACACTTGGCTAGTTGTTAAGGAAGGAAGAATAAACAAGTAAGTTAACTATTTGCTTTTAGCTTAAAATACCTTACAAAACTAATACCTCTCACCTCATTTCTTCATTCTCCTTTGTTCCCACCGTCTCCAACCTCCCTTATCCAATACGGTAATGCTACAGCACCTCTACCATTCTTCATCTCCATTTGCTTGTAACTTCTAGCTCCATGCTCCAAATTTAATTTCAAGACTACCATTTTCTAGTTAGAGCAAGCTCTACAATCTTGTCTTTTCAAATATTCAAGAATTCCATTTTGGTGCCATGGAGATTCACCATTGAAGGAGCAAGAACTCACCTTTTATACCTTGTCATTCTCCTTTGCTTCAAGGTAAGGAAAACCAAAGAAAAATTACATTTCCTCTCATTTTTGTTCATGACCGAGAATCACCTCTTGATTGTGCTCTCTCTTGCTCTTTTCTTAGCTTGATTCAAACTTCAAAGGACTAGGAGGAGTCCTCTCTTGCTACTTAATCAAGTTCTCTTTCAATTCCAAGGTAAACATCCATCTTAGTGTTTAATACACCTATGTTAGTCTAGGGTTTATTCATGAGTTGTAGTAGAAAACTTAATGCTCATTACCCTTATATGTGTGTTGGTTAGAAGATTGACAAGTGATCAAAGCTCCTTGCTGATTTTCAATCCAAGAAAACAAGAAAGAAATCTTGAATAAAAGAGGCAAATAACCTAACTTAATGTAGTTTTTGTGCCTTAGAAAATTGAGCCATATTTGCTTAATAAACAACCTAAAGAGCAAATGGGAAATGAGTTAGAAAACTACCCACAAGGAGGTTATTAAGGGCATATGTGATATTGTGTGTATTTGCAGGTCAAAGGCAATTAATATGTCGGAAATTTATTGTTTATGATAAATGAAATTTAAGGGCCTAAGTGCCAAGAAATTTAAGTTTATGCACTATATTGTGATGTAGTGTAGTTTAAGGTTTAGTTGTGTGTAAAGAACATTCCTTGTGTGGATGAATGTCCTTGATTGTTTAAAAATGAAAAGTTATGTGTTTTGGTGTAAGAAAGTGTTAGTGAAGCTATGTCAAAATTTGGTGAGTAAATAAGGAATTTTAGGTGTTTAAATGAAATTTGGTGACCTAGGTTGTACTAGGAATTGTTAAGGGTTGATGTGGTGAAAGAAAGGGGAGTTAAAGTGTTCATAAGTATTAGAGGGACTTAGGCATTGTTCATGGAAGTTTAGAGATCAAAAGGGTGATTTTAGATACACCAAAGTCATGGTGGGAGTGTGGTTAAGACTTGTGCATATTTTGGTAAACAAGAGAAGAATAATGTCTTGTAAAGGATTAGGTATGAACTTGTGGAAAAAAAATCTTATGGAGTTTGTGTAAGGGAGATGTTGTTGAGAAATAATGCTTTTGGAGTAGTTGTAATGGTGGTGAGACAATACTTTGCTTAGTTGAATCCTTAGGCAAAATTACATGTTGAATGTGTAAGGGAAAAAAATGTTATAAGTGTTAGGAATTTCGTAGGAATTTGAGTAAGTGTTGAGGAGTTTAGGAGTGAGCTAGAAAATTATTTGGTGGATGATTTTTGTAGGTTTAAGAGTGCCTAATGATGTTTAGAACCCATTAGGAAACTTAGAGGGAAGTTTGGAGAAGGTTAGACAAATTTTGGGAAAGTTCTGCAGTCGACCGACCCAGGGGACCGACCCTGGCTGGGTCGGTCAGACTGTAATAAGGCAAAGTTTCGGGGTAAGTGAGCTTGGGTCGGTTGGGCAAAAGACCGTGAACCAGAATGTTTCTGGAATGGACCGGCCCAGGGGGTTGGGTCGGTCGGCCCATACTTATATAAAAAAACAAACAAAAAAGAAATGTGGCTTATGTAGTAAACACTAGTGGGTATAATGAGGATAATCAAGTGTAAGTTTAAGTGTAAAAACATGTCAGGTAAGTATGTAAAACACTTAGTAAATTGGAAGTTAACTAAGGTAATTAACCGACGTTATTAATTATGTATAGGAGTTGCTTTCGGTGGAACTCAAACGCAGCAGGGACCAAGGTATGGTTTTCTTGCAGTCTGTTTGCAATCGGTTTACACCGGCTTTGTGTTTGTTTGTTTTCTGAGTGTTTATGACTTTGTAAGAATTAAATCATGAAATGAGTTTACAGTCATTGTAATTATTGTGGCGTGTGTGTACCGGTACCGTTAACCTCGAGTACGTGCTAACTCGTTAGTTAACCAAACTAGGATACGTAAGAGAGCGGTACCCGGTTTTAACATTTCAACTTAAGGAATGTTCTAACTACGACTATGTATGAGTTAGTTGTGGTTTGTGTTATTAAAGTGTATCCCATCTCCCTTGTGTGCCTAACTGGGCCTAAACACTTACTTGTGATTTATTGTGTTAATTTCCAACAATGGGTCTACTGACAAGAGTATAACCGGGGTGTGAGGAATCCGGTCGTTCCGGTCACGCATGTACGTATGGGAGTCACTATCTGAATCAGATTCGACCCTCTTTATGTTATGGTTATTTTCCTTCTTGGATTACAATCACCCGCAAGTCTAACCAAGGCTTCCCTACCTGACTTTTGATCGGGCTAGGGGGATTATATGTACGGTGTGCTTGGATCACTATATCTGACACATCTTTGGGTTAAGCTAATCGTTCGACAAACAAAATGGTAACGAGTTATGTAAAAAGCTTAACATGAGATTGAAATCAATCTCTTGGCTTACCAAGTTGGGCAAAACTAATGTTTGGTTCGTTTTCTAAAGTGAAATGTTCCCGTTATGTTGTGAGTTGTTGTTGTTATGCAATGTTTATTGCTATGCCTATGTATGTCGTATGTCAAATTAATGGCATGTTATCATGACAATTAGTTGCGTGTATCCCAGTAGCCGACGGGCTGCACGTTAATCATACTAGCCAAGGGTTGCTGAGCCCCTTTGGGGCACCATATTTCATTTTGTAGGATGAGGATCGAAGAAGCGGAGTGGCTTTAGTTCCTTAGTGTAATGAGATACTTTTGTTAGCTTTTGGATTATGGACCCGGGATGCGCCTGTGCTCCCGTGGTCGTTTGTTTTGGTAGCGTCAGAATTACAGTGACGGTTTGTATATATTTATACTCGGTATTGTTACAGTTGGTTGTAATTTTGGATGTTAGTAACTATGCTCGGGAGTCTGTGCATCAGACCAATACAATTGTACGTATTCAGCCTTGTTGGCTAACGGCGTGTAACACCGGCTCGTTTTAGTTACTGTTTAAGTTATAAATTTCCGGTGCAGTTTCTGTTTATTGTTAAGTTTACAGTTTGGGTGTTACAGTCGCCATATCTTCAAAGCAAAGATTATGGCACCCAATTCTAGGTCGTGGGTAGGGTAGTTCTCTTCATGCTTCTTCAGCTGTCGGGAGGCGTATGCCACGACCTTCCTGTGTTGCATCAACACATAACCCATACCTTTACCTGATGCATCGCAGTAGAGCTCAAAACCATCTGTACTGTGTGGTATTGTCAGCACTGATACATAAGTCAGAGCATCCTTGAGACTCTGGAAAGAACTCTCGCAGTTGTTGTCCACTCGAATGGTGCATCCTTTTTCATCAAGGAAGTCATCGGCTTCGAGACACTGGAGAAGTTCTTCACAAATCTCCTATAATATCCTGCCAGACCGAGGAAGCTCCGAATGTCGGTAAACGTCTTCCGCCTAGGCCAGGTGCGCACTGCATCTATCTTGGCCGGATCGACAGCGATCCCAGCCTCGGAAATAACGTGACCAAGGAACGAAACATGGTTCAACCAGAATTCACACTTGGAGAATTTTGCATACAATTTGTTCTCCCTTAACGTTTGCAATACACTTCTCATGTGGCTTTCATGCTCACCCTTCGACTTTGAATATACAAGAATATCGTCGATGAAGACTATCACTGACTTGTTCAACTGATCTCAGGACAAGCGGTTTATTAAGTCCATGAACTTGGCTGGTGCATTGGATAGACCAAACGGCATATCTGTGAACTCGTAGTGACCGTATCTGGTTCGGAATGCGGTCTTCTCAATGTCACCTTCTCGAATAGCAATCTGGTGGTAACCGGATCGTAAGTCGATCTTGGAGAATACTGATGCTCTTTTCAATTGGTCGAATAAGTCATCGATACGTGGTAAAGGATAATGGTTTTTCACCATAACAGCATTCAGCTCTCTGTAGTCGATGCAAAGGTGGAGACTACCGTCCTTCTTCTTCACGAAGAGGACCGGCGCTCCCCTTGGTGAAACGCTCGGGCGTATAAATCCCTTGTCGAGCAGGTCTCGTAGCTGCTTCTTGAGCTCTGTCATCTCAGCTGGAGCCATATAATAGGGCACCTTCACTATTGGCCCGGTTCCCGGCACCAATTCAATCTCAAACTCCACTGCCCATGCTGGCAGCATGCCCGGTAGTTCCTTAGGAAAGACCTCAGGAAACTTCGACACTACCGGCACATCTGGGCTAAACTCTGGGTCTCTCTCTAAGTCTTGGATGTAGCAGAGGTACACATCATTCTTTCTTCGTACTCACGATACATGCCATGGTGGAGATGATCTGAGTCGAAGGCTCCCTGGGCCTCTGGGGGTATGAGATGGTAACCCCAATCGGACTCCGAAGAAGCAGACGATGCTCGGCACATAGGATTTGACCCTTGTACCACTCCAACCAGTTCATCCCCACAATCACATCAAATCCGAGTCCCTCGAACTCTATCATGTCAATCGGAAACTCTTCATTTTTTATTCGGACAATGGCATCTCGTTGATAGCGGGTACACTTGATCCGCTCTTTCGACGGGAGAGTGACTAGAAAGTCAGGCATCTCTTCACCGTCTAACCCTAGCCTCTTCACAAAAGAAAGCGAGATAAATGTGTGTGAGGCTCCGGAGTCGAACAAGATCGATGTGTCCACGCCATTAACTGGGAAGGTACCGGGGTGAGGATAGTGACGCTTCTGCCGGCTTCTACCTCATTACACACACTCAGTGTACCTCCCGTTCCGAGTGCACAACCTAATTTAGTTTCACAAACTTTATAAGTACACAGTAACAACACGGTTGACATACTTCAAAACAACATCGTTTTATTCATTAACATACTTTTTACACCATAAGTCAATTTACATTCTACCAACATAGCTAAATTTATAGCATCCTTAACATACAACTAGTTTCACACATTACATGGTTACACATGGCTTTATAATTGCCTGAAAGTTAAATTCAAATGCCCGAGTTTCATGTGTGTGGCATTGATTACTGTCGGAGGTGCGGTATTCAGTTTGATCTTCTTGATACCGTGATACAGCATCCTCGTCTGTCCACCCATGATTAATACATCTCCTGACTTTAACACCAATTTCCTTGCGAGATCAGCACGTTTCTGCTCGCCATACACAAACACTGCGGTATCACCAATGGACCAAGACACCACGGGTACTCCCTTACTCAGAGACTCGGGTGTTTCGTCCTTATCTTGGTGTAAACCCAACCGTCCACCTTTCTGGTAGAAGCTCACAATACAGAAATCTGCTTCAACACCTGGAATTAGATTCGATTCAACTCGCTAAGCAATTTCCACGGCGTGGTTAATGACCGTAAGGAACTCCTCAGGTATTCTCAGTACTGTTGCTACATCTTCTGCTCGCACGTCTTGATATGTCTTGGTCTAAGGATTCCAATCCTTACCCATGCACATCATCTTCAACTTCATTTACGACCCACTCGGGTATTCCGGTGTGTAGAAACCTCTAGGTGCTGCTCCAAGTTCGTCGCATCGTCGGATGATGTGGATTTGTGCTTCAGGTGTCAGGTATCCATTTAATAATATCATACCTGGCTGGATAACCTGACATTGCGCCATCGGAATTTGGTGATGTTGATGGTGGTTTCTTCGGGGCTTGGTGTGGGAGGGATTGGATAGCAAATATTGAAGGTTCCTAAGGTTTAGAATTATCTAACTTAGGCGAATTATACATTATACTTTAACTCATTGCTTAAGTAGTTGTACATTTAGACTCGCTAACACTCGTGCATGAAATACGGTAAGCAATCAATTATTTCACTCAACGGTTTAAGTAGTACCTGGTCTAGAAGAGGTTCCAGCTGCCTCTGACCGGTCTACCACATTCAGGATGGCCTTGCCAGCTCCCGTCCCTTTCCCCTTCTGGGAGTAAGTGTTTCCCTGATCCGAGAGGATGGCTGACTAGTCACCTTGGGCCTTTAGCGGTCGCGGTGGCCTTTCCCTTCCATTGCCCTTTAGTCCTGTTGCGAGCCTCGATTTTAAACCCTATCCTATGTTGATTAAGTTGATTAGGATCTAATCGGGTTTTAGGTCCACTTATAACCTAAGATTAATAACTATGTCATATAACAATAATTATTAAAACCCAAGCTAGCTCACTGGAACCTAATGTGAGTCGCCACCTAATTTTACCTAGATCAAATTAGGAAAGGAGAGTTCGGGTTCGGGGGCTTGACATTCGACTTAATTAGGGTTCAATTACTTTCATTACCTCTAGAAGTCGTTTTTCCTCTACTTAGTTTAATTACGGCTTGTTACGAGTCATTTAACCTAAGTGCGCGAGCTTCTGTTTTTTTGTGTTTTTTAGCATTTTTTGACAGAAAAATAAAGTGAAAGTTGAAATAATACCTAAACGAGGGTTTCGGAGGTAGAATTAGGTCAAATTTTGTTTCCGTCCGTAGCCACGGACCTAATGTCCGTAACCACGGACCCCAGTTAACCTAGTGGAAATAAAAGTCGAATTAAACAGAAAACAAAAATTTGAAAAGTCCGGGGCCATAGACAGGATGTCCGTAGGCCCGGACATAGTTTAGCAAAACCTAAATTTTTTAAAATTTTAAAATCCCGCCGCCGTCCGTGGGTGTCCGTGGCCACGGACAACCCGTCCGTGGCCCGGGACCATAGGTCCGAGGTCCCGGACCACCCACGGACAGGGGTTTTATGGTGGTTCTCGAAGGTGTTTTCGGCTCAAAATTTATGCGCGTGTAGCCTGAAAGGTATACAAGACGTTAGTAATTGAAAGATTGCAATTTGAAGCCGAATTATGCACGAAACTTGACGAACAAGTAACAAGGTAGAAACAAAAACAATTAGCAATACAGAAGCGTAAAAAGGTTAGTTTGAACCCAAAATTTGACAGAGAGTTAATAAGGTCGTGGGGAGTTAGAAAAGTAGAATTGTAACCTGTTTTACCTTCGAATTCAAGAGGATTCTTCACGTCGGGATTCTTCGGAGGCTCCGATGGTGCCGGTTCCGGATTGAGTTCGACCCGAGCTTCTGGTTGTTGATTGTGAAGGTGTTCTTCACGTTTTGGAGGTGGTTGGTGGTTGTTGTGTTTGTTGATGTTTGATGATGTTGATGTGTTGGGAGTTGAAAGTGTGTTTAGATGGTAATTTTGGGGGATTTTTGATGTGTTTTGGTGCATGGATGTGTAAAAACGTGAAGAGAATGAGACGGCTGCCTCCTTTGAGAGTCTAGGGTTCTTGAGGTTCTGATTTGATCATGGGATAAGATTCCTTATATAGGGTTCCTTAAAGATAGAAAAATCCGGTAAAAACCGAGATTTACCGACGTTTTAGCACAAGGGCTTCCAAAAAAATTTGATTATGAAATTTTACACATGGGTAAAGGATGATATTTCTGATTTTCATAAAGTGGAATCGAATTTTTTGGATATTGGAATATTTTAAATTCAATTTCTCGTCAGATTCAATCAGAAATTGCTAGAAAATTATTGGAAACTCAAAAAATCGAAATTCCAACGCCATTATGCCCAAAATGTCATCCTCTATCATGGTTCAAGATGTCAAAGCATTTTGAATTTATTTGACCCTTCCTTGGAGGAGAGAGAAAGCCTGTAGGGGGCTTAGGAGCCTTGAAAATTTACGAAAATGCCCCTGGAGATGACCAGGCTGTCCCTAGTACTCTGAAATGTGCCGATCGAACTAGGAACCCTCGCTACTTGACCAAGCTAGCCTATTAGTGGAGACTCCCTTCCGGGGGTTGAAATTTTGGGTATAACAGATTGCCCCCCGTCAACTAGACTTTGTAATGGAAATGAAAAGGGTAGTTGATGCCTGAGTGATGCCCCAAAATTTTGGATCTTAAAAGACCCCACATGCAATTGAAATTTGACAAGTTGTGTCGAGCTGTTCTAAGGCGCTGACTACCTATGAGTGAAGTGGAAGGGTGTTGAGCGATTCTAAGGCGTCGACAACCTAAAGGTAAAAATGAAGTAATGTTGGACTATTCTAAGGCGCCGACTACCTATAAGGATGATATGATGTCAAGCTATTCTAAGGCGTTGACTACCTAAAGTGAAATAAAGTATGCCGAACATTGTAAAGGTGTCGGGAACCTGTAATGCGGAAGATGTGAAGAGAAGTCATGCAAAAGAAGATGATATGATATGCTGATGATGCTCGGATGCTTCTGGGGACCGAAACCGTTCCAATGCTCCTGGTTGGTATACTATGGGGACTTATTGCCTCTGCCCACCAACTGGGGTGCTGGGATCACTTCTAGATTACCAAGGGGACTTATTGCCACTGCCCACTAGTGTTTCTCCCAAGAAGTTGACATGAAGATGGGGACTTATTGCCTCTGCCCTGCCAACTTAGATCACGCTCTGTCTCGTACTTGTCTCGCACTGAATGAAGATGATACTAGGTCTCGTACTGGTCTCGCACTGGATGATGATGCTTGGTCTCGCACTGATGAAGATGCATGGTCTCGCACTGAAGAAAATGATGGGCCTCGTACTAATGAAGATGGTGGGTCTCGCACTGATAAATAAGATGGGTCTCGCACTGAAGTCTCATACTAAATGGATGAAGAAAAAGCTGGATCTCGCACTGATTCTAGGTCTCGCATTGAATGAAGATGCTAGGTCTGGTACTGAATGAGGAAACTGTAGGGCCTCGCGCAGATTTTGGGTCTCGAACTAAAGATAAGTTAGGAGGATAATGGTCTCTTGTAAATGATGAAAACTGATTACTAGAGTGCCAAACATGGCAATGATGATAAGATGTATGCAATCAAAATATATGAAAGATACTCGTTCAAAACAGGAAATTGTTGGAAAAGGTGCCAAACATGGCAATGTTGAGGTGTTATGTAGAGTGCAACTAGAGTGTTTGTTGGAAGCTTGCCCAAAACAAGGAACTGTTGAAAATTGTGCCAAATATGGCAATGCTCGAGAAAGACTCTGCTAAAAAAGGAAAGTGAAATGATCATTTCCTGACTAAAAATTTCATATCTGCAATTTGTTTCTTGAAAAATGAACATGTCATTGGTGGAAGTGTGTGGTGTTTGTTGTGGTGCTAAAGGCTTTTGCCGGTGTTCAGGATTTGTGATAGACCTGGGATTGGGCTGTGATTTTGGATGGTGGTTAGGGTTATGACGGGCCTGATGTTTGTGGAGGTAAGGCCAATAACGGGCTTGAGAGTGTGTGTGTGGTGGTAAGGGCTTATGTGTGCCTGTGGTGGGATGGTGGTGCTCAAGCTTTGGGTTTCAATTGGTGTTGACATGGCAATTGTTGGAACCAACAATTTCCCCCAGTATTTTTTCCTTAGGACAATCTGAGCTAGAGTTCATGGCAATCGATCGGAACGATCGATTGTCCCCAGTATTTTATTTGATTGAATGTGCGAACGAGTCTCGTCCTCACAGGGTCAAGGCTTATGTTTTGATGTGGTGCTTCCTAACCTACACTCAGCGTGTTTGATGCTTGTACTTGTTTCCCGCTCACGGTCACAACCTCTAGACCATTGAATTTGACATTTGGTAGATTTACGCATTCGATCTGTTACTTTCACGTGATTAGATACACAACTATCAAGTCGGAAGTCTTTAAAGCTTATAACGTGGCCATAGTGTGTGATGAAAGACGATGGGATCAAGGAGGGACATTTGAGGTATGTGGAGCTTAAATGGGTGACCAAAGGTGCAACTTGCGTCTTCTCTCAGATTCATCTTCCTTGTCTTGAAGTCGTCTAACTGCTTCATGTTGACGTTGTTTTCGAGCTTTGGACTTGGATTGAAGTTGTCCTTTACACCATTTCTCTTTTCGTCATTTGGATTTCTTTAGGCATTTCGGGTTTGCCTTTTTGTTTTATCCTTTCTTGACTTTGCCTTTGGGGTTCTTGTGTTTCCCAATTTTGGGCTTCGAGAGCTATTTTGATGTGTGAGCTCTTTTGATCCTGTGTCACTCTGGGACCATTTGCGGATCGCTTTGTCATGCTGATAGCGGCATTGCTTCTTTGGACTGATGAGAATGTTATCTGAGAGTCGGGCTCCTCGCTTTCTTTGGTCACCGGGTCGAACATTCATCATTGGCTGGGTTATTTGTGGAGCTCATAATATCGAAAAGGGATATATGAAAGGCTCAGCGGGGGTGCCTAGGGTTTAATGACAGGGTTTGCAAGCTTTTGGCTATGTGGTGCTGTACCTAGGTGCTTCATCATCCCTGATAGTTGTATATCTGTTCTTTGTTACTTTCGCAGGTCTAAGAGTAAATTTACAAATTATCTCCTTCGGTCGGAGTTATGCCATTTACCTTTTCCTTTGCATGTGGTCTCACCGGAGTCGTGTAAAAATGACACGCTCGTTCACTCATGGTTTTTTCCGCTCAAGACACTCTCGTGAATTTTACTTAGAGACTAGTTCACACGCTTAAACGAAAGATTAAAGATGACGATCCCGAACTCATATTGCCCCCAGTATTGACCTGGGGTTTATGACAACACTTAAACAGATGTGAATTTGGAACCGCTTCGTGGGTTATTTTGGATGCTTTGGGATAGGTTGTGGTGCTTGGCAATTCATGTTCACCCTTTTAGAAACAAAAGACAAGTCGTTCTGTTCCA
Organism: Limonium bicolor; assembly: GCA_023374045.1. Classification (NCBI taxonomy): domain Eukaryota; kingdom Viridiplantae; phylum Streptophyta; class Magnoliopsida; order Caryophyllales; family Plumbaginaceae; genus Limonium; species Limonium bicolor. Next base: position 63,352,099 of record CM041780.1, on the reverse strand, counting down.
TAGTCGGGGAATGATTACTCCGTGATCCTTTTCCTTAAAAACAATTTGTTTTTTCTTTTTTCGATGAATGAAAATGGTTTGTACATGAATTGTGAAAATGGAACTATGATTTTATTTATGAATCATGAAAGAAACGTAAAGATTACAATCGGAGGTGACTGAAAACTAACTAAGAAAATAAGCAACTAGGAAAATGCAAGAAAACATATAAATAAAACGATCTGCATACTTAGAAAAATTGGACTCCTTGCTCGAGGAGGTCTTGAATCTTGTGCTTCAATGCTCGGCAATTGTCAGCATAATGGCCAGGCAACTGATGGTAGTGGCATAATTGATTAAGATGCCTTCCCAAATGAGTGGTTCCTGGCCGAGGGGCCAAGGGCTGTAGCAAGTTTCTCTTCTGAAGCTCTTCAAACGCCTGACTTGGTGTTCGGCCAATGTTGGTGAATTATCTTTGCGATGAGTCTCGGCGTGGTAAGGGTACCGTCCTAAAGTTTTGATGCGGAGCTCTAGGTCGTTGAACCATATTCACTTGTGGGAAACTGCTTTGAGCGCAAGCTACTGGCTGAAGATAAGCCTTTTCTGGTCCTGGCTTAGATAATTTGGAGCCACTGCCGGAGTTTCTTGAACACTCGAGCTCCAACCCTTCCTTATGAATCCTTTCCTCTAGAATACCGACTTGTCCCATCAACATGTCCAAACTCGGAAAGTACATAAATTTCAGCTCATGGTTGTGTTGTTTTCGCATGTTCTCAATTATCATGCAGATTTGCTCTTGCTCGTCCATTTTGGTAGGCATGGCTGCAGCCTTTCTTCTCCAACGCTAGATGAAGTCAGACATGGACTCACCGTCTTTCTGTCGAGTTCCTGCCAGATCGATTCTGGTGACCTCGAGGTTCTTAGCATACTCGAAATGATTTAGGAAAGCCTCGCAAACCTCCTCGTAGGTTTTGGTATTCATCTTCTGAGTGAGATACCAACACTGAGGGGTCTCGTCTAGATAGCCAAATGAATCTGTGGATCCGAGGAACCCTTGTACAAAGCGAGTGTAGGCAGCTTCAGCTTTGGGGGAAGATCAACTTCAGGATACGACGCCATGGAGAAATAATCGAAGCCAGCTGGTTGTTGGCTTTCTCTATGCGCTCAATCCTTTTAAAAACCCTTTTAACCTCTACGGCTAGTTGGTTGTCAGGAACATCCTTCCCCACACGTGTTTGAGGATCTTGGGCCCTAACGGAGTCAATCTCGATGTAACTACGGTTAAGATTTTCATCCACAAGCTTTTCCAGAGTGTGCTGATTTGTCTCCTGCAGATTAGCCTTACTCCTTAATTCCTCGACAATGGACTCCAAGACCTTGCACCTTTGCTGCACAGCGGCCAACTGGGCATCCGTGTTGAACGGATTTCCTTCTTCTGCCATATCTGTATTCGGGCTTGCCTGTTTCCAAGAAGTCCATTATTAGCTAACAAAAGGAAGTGGGTTGAAAAACACTAAGGTCAGAATGACACTTCACAAGGTAGATCGAAACAGGCTTAGGCTGAAAGCAAGTGGGCCAGGATACCCAGAAAATGAGGTGTTTGGGCTGAAGTATCTTTCAGACTATGAACTGGAATTTGGACTGAAATCTAAACAGATGGCTTTGATTGGGCCTGAGAGGTGGCACCTAGATTTAGGATTTTGGGCTAGGGCCTGGATAAGAAGTCTACCTAGACTAAAATGAGCCTTGGGCCGGAATGTGTTTGGGCCTGAAGTAAAGCACATGGGCTGGAACGGTCCCTAAATCACAAATGGGCCTAACTTTCTTTGGGTCATAGAAGATGGTTGCTAAGCTGAAAAAGACTTTATTTTCAGGACCTGTGAGTTATTTCAAGTTCAGGTGGATTCCTTTTTTATGGGCCTAGAACTAATTGGACAGTTTAAATTGGGCCAGAAGACAAATCACCTAAGTCTAGGCTTTTCGGCCGAAGCCCAAATAACTCACACATTAAACCAAACGGGGCCTCTGGGCCGCAAACAAATAGAGCTGTCAATCCGGGTTGGGCTAGGTTGATGTAGGAGAAGTTCCTATCAATCTCTAGGCTGGGTAGTGGGCCGATCATAAAAGCAAACAAGGCCCACACAAATTCAACATGTCATCACTAGACGCTTGAATCAAACTGGGTATGGATCGATCTGGAGAGGTGCTTGGGCGTGGGCCCAGGTTACCATAAAGGAATAGGGCTTGCACGCTATTCTCTTTGGGCTTCCCCACTTTTTCCACATCACCTGAAGGTGTGCGTCTACGGTCGGGTCTTTGACTGACCAAATAATGGGCTAGGTAAGGACACTGCCAGGAAAACGCTTGGGGCTAAAGCCCGGGTATTAAGGGGATGTGGTTAGACGACATCCTCCTCTTTTCCCCCGCTTATTCACATCACCAAAAAGGTGTGAGTCCCTGACAGGGGACCCTCAAACGGGTCCCAGGGTGAAATCGGTTTATGTGGACCCTCGCTCTCATATGATGCAAAGGTGCAGGGAATTAAAGTGCGCACAAAGGTAAACAAACAATGTAATAAAAGCCATAAATAAACATTTTGGAGTTAAGCCTCTTTCTTAAAATTAAACAAGTTAATATTAAGAAGTTGTCCCCAGCGGAGTCGCCAGTGTGTGTGATCTCGATTTTAAACCCTATCCTATGTTGATTAAGTTGATTAGGATCTAATCAGGTTTAGGTCCACTTATAACCTAAGATTAATAACTATGTCATATAACAATAATTATTAAAACCCAAGCTAGCTCACTGGAACCTATTGTGAGTCGCCACTAATTTTTACCTAGATCAAATTAGGAAAGGAGAGTTTGGGTTCGGGGGCTTGATATTCGACTTAATTAGGGTTCAATTACTTTCATTACCCCTAGAAGTCGTTTTTCCTCTACTTAGTTTAATTACGGCTTGTTACGAGTCGTTTTAACCTAAGTGCGCGAGCTTCTGTTTTTTGTGTTTTTTAGCATTTTTTGACAGAAAGTAAAGTGAAGTGACTAAAGTTTGAGAGGAAATTACCTAAACTAGGGTTTCGGAACCACGGCAGAATTAGGTCGAATTAAACAGAAAAAAAAAAAATTTGAAAAGTCGGGGCCACAGACAGGATGTCCGTAGGCCCGGACATAGTTTAGAAAACCCTAAATTTTTTAAAATTTTAAAATTCCGCCGCCGTCCGTGGCCCCGGACCGCGACCCGGACCACCCACGGACAGGGGTTTTATGGTGGTTCCCGAAGCTGTTTTCGGCTCAAAATTTATGCACGTGTAGCCTAAAAGGTATACAAGACGTTAGTAATTGAAAGACTGCAATTTGAAGCCGAATTATGCACGAAACTTGACGAACAAAGTAACAAGGCAGAAACAAAAACAATTAGCAATACAGAAGCGTAAAAAGGTTAGCTTGAACCCAAAATTTGATAGAGAGTTAATAAGGTCGTGGGGAGTTAGAAAATTAGAATTGTAACCTGTTTTACCTTCGAATTCAAGAGGATTCTTCACGTCGGGATTCTTCGGAGGCTCCGATGGTGCCGGTTCCGGATTGAGTTCAACCCAAGCTTCTGGTTGTTGATTGTTGAAGGTGTTCTTCACGTTTGGAGGTGGTTTGGTTGATGTTTGATGATTGTTGATGTGTTGGGAGTTGAAAAGTGTGTTTAGATGGTAATTTCGGGGGATTTTTGATGTGATTTTGGTGCTTGGATGTGTAAAAACGTGAAGAGAATGAGACGGCTGCCTCCTTTGAGAGTCTAGGGTTCTTGAGGTTCTGATTTGATCATGGGATAAGGTTCCTTATATAGGCTTCCTTAAAGATAGAAAAATCCAGTAAAAACCGAGATTTACCGACGTTTTAGCACAAGGGCTTCCAAAAAGAATTTGATTATGAAATTTTACACATGGGTAAAGGATTATATTTCTGATTTTTCTAAAGTGGAATCGAATTTTTTGGATATTGGAATATTTTTAAATTCAATTCTTGTAAGATTCAATCAGAAATTGCTAGAAAATTATTGGAAACTCGAAAAATCGAAATTCCAACGCCATTATGCCCAAAATACCATCCTCTATCATGGGTTAAGATGTCAAAGCATTTTGAATTTATTTGACCCTTCCTTGGAGGAGAGAGAAAGCCTATAGGGGGCTTAGGAGCCTTGAAAATTACGAAAATGCCCCTGGAGATGACCAGGCTGTCCTTAGTACTCTGAAATGTACCGATCGAACTAGGAACCCTCGCTACTTGACCAAGCTAGCCTATTAGTGGAGACTCCCTTCCGGGGGTGTTGAAAGTTTCAGTATAACACAATAGTTCCAGTCGTTGGGGTTCTGGAAGCACTCGTAATCTCGATGCCCCATCTTTTTTCAGTAGCGGCATACGGCACTACACATCATTACCCTGCATACTGTTATACCCAAAATTTCCCCCCCCGGAAGAGGGTCGCTACTAATAGGCTAGTAGCGAGGGTTCCCAGTTCTATCAGCACATTTCAGAGTACTAGGGACAGCTTAGTCATCTCTAGGGGTATTTTCGTAAATTTTTAAGGCTCCTAAGCCCCATATAGGCTTTCTCTCTCCTCCAAAGAAAGGTCAAATCAATTCAAAATGCTTTGAAATTTTAACCTATGATAGAGGATGACATTTTGGGCATAATGGCATTGGAATTTTGATTTTTCGAATTTCCAATAATTTTCTAGCAATTTATGATTGAATCTGACGAGAAATTGAATTTAAAATATTACAATATCCAAAAAATTCCAAAAATCGATTTCACTTTCAAAAAATCCAAAATACCATCCTTTATCCATGTTTAAATTTCATAGTCAAATTCCTTTTGGAAGCCCTTAAGCTAAAATGTCGGTAAATCTCGGTTTTACCGGATTTTCTATCTTAAGGAAGCCTATATAAGGAGCATTATCCCCTGATCAAATAAGAACTCCAAGAACCCTGGACTCTCAAAGAAGGCAGCCGTCTTATTCTCTTCACGTTTTGAACTCCAGAGCCATAATCAAACACCAAAATCTCACCAAAACACATTCTTCAACTCCCTTCACATCCACAATCATCAAATCATCATCAAACCACCACCAAAACGTGAAGAACACCACCAATTCTCAATAGTCAGAAGCTGGGGTTCGAATTCAATCCAGAACCGAGATCAATGAGGCACCAAAAGAATTCCGACGTGAAGAGCTTCATTGTTCTAAGAGCTTCGTGGCCCCGGACTTTTCAAAATTGTGTTTTCTATTTAATTCGACTTTTATATTTGCATAGGTTAACTAGGGTCCGTGGGTTCGGACATTAGGTCCGTAGCCACGGACGGAAACAAAATTTGACCTAATTCTGGCTCCGAAACCCTAGTTTAGGAATTTTAATTTTACTTTAATTTTCTGTCAAAAAATGCTGAAAAACACAAAAAAACAGAAGCTCGCGCACTTAGGTTAATGTAACACCCCAACTCAATCCAAATGTGGTCTCGCAACTTAACAGCATATATATATATTACATGTCACAACGGAATTCTTTACACTTCAGGACCTCGCCACGGTCTGACTACAGAATATACCGAACACTAGTACAAAACAACCTTAACCAAACATATCCTTCTTACAATCCCCTCACATCCTATACATCTTACTAACTCAATTGCCATACGAGTGTACATGCACAACTCGTAGGCCACGCTTAACCCGTAACACTTGTCCCCCTTCTTACTCTCGCGACGGCCGCCTCCTGATGTTCACCTGTGTAGTAAAAACAGCCCCCAAAGGGGGTCAGCACGAATGCTGGTATGATCCTCTCATGGCCCCCAAGCTAACGTGGCTACGACGACTAATTGTCGATAGCATGGAGGTTGATTAGATGCACAACATAATATAGTAAGTGTAGTAAACAACAAAACCAAATTTGAACAATCAAAGTTCACACACAATGAACGACATAAATGCGTTCCCTTAATTAGAGAGTTAATTATTTAACTCCTTAGGTTATATTTCCTCTTAATCTTAGTCCCTCCTTATCTCACCTCAATCTTAGTCTTATCTTAATCTTAGAAACAACCATCCTTTAGAAAGGAGTGGTGTAGCTTATCTCAGTCTTAATAATACAAACCATCCTTTAAAGAGGAATGGTTGTAACTTATCTTAACCTTACCTTATGTATGCCAACCGTTCTCTCATTGGGAACAGGTTAGCCCTTAGTTCGTTGTTTATTTTTGTAGGACTTGGTTAACCCTAGCCAGCAGCAGGACACTTACCGGTAATAAAAAAACATTCTTAAATTGTTAGGGATGTAGACTCGATCCCCCCACGCCATCTTAAAGCCACCTACCTTGGAATGGATGTCCAATGTAGCCGAGCCGGTCAACTGACCCAAGACTACTAGTCCGGGGACTAGTCCTTAAGCGGAAGTCGGATCTGCTATAGATACCGACCCCCTTTCCTTAGCATGCATGACCGGAGTCAGTCCCGGGTTCCTCACTCCCCCCTTAAGTTCCAGTTAGTAGTAGTCTCAAGACCATGTTTGTTGGTTAACCTCTTTCGGTTTATATCAAACTCATATTAGGGAGCGTTCCTTTGTCTCACTCAATTCCTTACTAAACGTTGGTTAGTAAGTTCTCACGGTATGTTGTGTTAGTTTTCAAACATCACACAACAATACAATAAACATAATATTCCGGTTGCATGCTTTATCTTGTTTAGTGAGCACACAAAAACAATAGCACACAAGCCGAGGGACACCTCGTTAGCAAGCAGGTCACAAGAAGAACTGTACCGTTCACCGTTGGTCGTTCGGTTGCTTACTCTCTTCCGGAGTCCAAATTCCAAGTCCTAAAAACATTCATTCAGTTTTAGGTTGTTAATAACTTATCTCAATTCAACTTACTTAACTTACTAAACCCTTAATGATTCCCACCTAACATCTCTTAAGTTTTACAACTTAATCTTACAAACTTAACCTTAAACTTTTAAGTTTATACTTAACTTAATCCCTTAGGTCCTTATACCTCTAATCATCATTGCCCTCTTAATGGGGTACCATTAATACCACCAAACTCTCTTAGGGTTTTTTTATTATTTTAAGGGTCGTCCGACCCACCGTCCGACCCACCAACTGGGTCGGACCCTTCCAGAAACTTTCGGGTTTGAAAAACTCCACTTGTCCGACCCATGTCCGACCCAACCAACTGGGTCGGACCATTCCAGAAATCCTTCCGTCTTTTAAAACTCCTCCTCCGACCACCGTCCGACCCACCGTCCGACCCACCAACTGGGTCGGACCATTCCAGAAACACTTCACTGGCGTCTAACAGAGGCCGTCCGACCCAAACTTGGGTCGGACCCTGGGTCGGACGCCACCAGAGCATGTCCAAAAAATTGTTAAATCTTCACCAAACTTCTCCTAAAGCCTACTAATGTGTTCTAACATCATTTACCCTTAAACCCACCTTTAATCATCCTCCAAACTTATTAAAATAACCTCCAAAGACCATTCCAACCTCTTACTCAATTCTTGCAAGAAATTCCTAACACTTATTAATTATTTCCTTATATTCCAACATGTACATTTTGTCTAAAACTTCAACTAACCAAAGTGTTTCTTTTCAACCCATATAACTCCTCCTTAACATCATTACATTCCATCTTTGCTTTGTTTTAAAACCTCCAAGGTCATCTTGCATGTCCATGCACAATTCTCTTCTTTTCATTTGTTACTCATCACTCCTAAACTCTTGAGCTTACTTATACATTGCTTTCACTACCTTAACACCTTGACATTGTTCTTCATTTACCTTGACCATGCAACACCCTCCTTAGACATTTCCACTTCTTTTATTCACTTACTCACCATTCTCATGATCATACGCTCTTTTACATTCCTAGTCATTTTCCTTGACATTTGACAACATTCTCCCACACCTTCCTCTTCCATCACCTAAATCCACCCATTACCATCTAAACTAAACCTCATTAGTCCACTACTAGCTTCATCACACTTACACAAGCTTCTCAAAACTCTCATTGTTATACTCCCTACTTCATACCTAAATCTCAAAGCATTATACATCATTTCCTCCAGATTCTTGCACAAGTCTTACATTCCTCATACCATGATTTTGGTGTGTTTAATACATTCACCAATCCTCTAATTCCTCCTAGACATCTCTAGGTCATTCTAAACCTCAAAAACTCCTTAGTTAACTCATTTCCACTCAAATTCCTTTGTATGACTCCTAGTAAATCCTAGGTCATATTAATTCACCACCATCACCTAAACACTTATTTTCTACTCAAATTTCGCCATAGCTTCTCTAGTAGCTTATCATGCCCAAACACATTATTTTCCTCATTCAACCATCTCACACACATCAAGTTCTTTCTCATCATATCTCATCACCCAAACCAACTCATTCACAACAAACTCAATATATTGCAATAATCTTAAATTGCATAGCACTAAGGCTCTAAATGGCATGGCTCTTGGCCCTTAAATACTTAAACTTAAACACTGAATTTCCACATATAAAAGCTTTCAACCTGCAAATACACCCATCAATCTCATAGTAATTATCATGCTCTTAAAATCCACCTTAAACTTATATTACTAACTCATTCCCATTGGCTCCTTAATCACAAGTTCATAAGCTTGTTCAAATTGTTTTTCCTAGGTTATATAACCCATTAAATATTGTAAGCTCTAAGCCATATTAGTACCTATCTAAAACTCATTCCTTAAACTTAAACCACCATTAGGTAAGCATTTTACCTTGTTTTCTCAAGCTTATGTTATCTTCTCCTCTTAGACCTTTTTCTTGAATGAATATCGGCCACCACTTAAACTTCCTTTGCCAATGTTCTAACCAATAGTCAATGACTCACATGAGTACTAAACAATACACTAACCTTAAGGAGTAAACCCTAGGTTAAAAATGTGTTCTAAGGTATAAAAGTGGATGATTACCTTTGAAGTCTCAAAGTAGACTTGGGCATTGAATGAAAGAGGACCTCCACTAGTCCTTGGTGAATAAAACAAGCTAGAACAAGGCATAAAAAACAAAGCCCCATGAGTAGTAGTAAATTTTCGGCCATGTAGAAGAGATGGTGGAAACATGGTTTTTCTTACATTCCTTACCTTGAATGAATGGAGAACCAAATGGGCTCTTCAAACTTGATTTTCCTCCATCAAAGGAGTTTCCTCTTGGCACCGAAATGGAGCTTTGAAGGATTTGAAAAGATAGGAAGATAGGTCTTGGCCTAACTAAAAGAAATTATACTTGGTTTTTGATTTGGAGCAAAGATGAGCACTTGGTGAGCAATTGAAGGTGGAGCACCATGGATGGAGCTCTCTCTCGTTTGGAGCAAGAGAAGAGAAGAAAGAAACCGTGGAGGAAGAAGAGAAATGAAGAGAGAGAAGAAGAAAGGTAGCTTATAAGAGATATTTTGCTTTTATAAAGCAAATAGTAACTTTACTTATTTCCCTCTTCTTTTCCTTAGTTGGATGACTCATGTGGTGACTCACCACTCTCAAAAATCGGCCCCCTTTTAAATAAGGGCATGTTTGGCCTTTATTGACCAATTAACTAAACTAAGTTGATTAAAGACTAAACTAGGCACTATTGGCACTATTCACAAATTAGAGCATAAATTTGTGAAAATTTTGGTTTCCCATTGATTAGGCTTCCTAATGTGATACTAATTAGTACACATGTTTATTAAAGAGTAATGATGGACATTTAGCCACTCAAAACTCAATTCTAAGACAATTTCTCAAAAAGGTGCTTGAAGGAGTCTTAAAGCACATTTGTGTTTTTAAGATTGTTTTTGAGCTTGGTTTCTTTGCTAATTGATTTTAAATGTCCATTAGCATATTACTAAAGTCTTATAATGGTATTGGGTGCTAATCAAAGTCACTCCAAGCTTAGAGCACGTTTTTGCCCAAATTGCCCTTAAGGCACTTTCTTGTGTTTTCCTTGGTTTTTAAATGTATACCAATCTTTCTAAGGCATATATAGCCTTACTACATCATAATTTGATGTTTACTTAGCATACTTAGGTTTGGGGGATTTCAGTTAAAATGACTCGTAATAAGCAGTAATTAAACTAAGTAGAGGAAAAAACGACTCTAGGGGTAATGAAAATAATTGAACCCTAATTAAGTCGAATATCAAGCCCCCGAACTCTCCTTTCCTAATTTGATCTAGGTAAAAATTAGGTGGTGACTCATAATAGGTTCCAGTGAGCTAGTTTAGGCTTTATTAATTAATGTTATATGACATAGTTATAATCTTAGGTTATAAGTGTACCTAAAACCGACTAGATCCTAATCAACTCGAATCAACATAGGGTAGGGTTTAAAAGTTGAGGCTCACAGACTGGCGACTCTGCTGGGGACAACTTCTTAATATTAACTTGTTTAATTTAAGAAAGAGGTCTTAACTTGAAAATTGTTTATTTATGGCTTTATTACTTGTTTGTTTACTTTCGTACGTAATTTAAATTTCTGTACTTTTGCATCATATAAGAGCAAGGGTCCACGTAAGCCGATTTCACCCTGGGACCCGTTTGAGGGTCCCCTGTCAGGGACTCACACATTTTTGGGTGATGTGAATAAGTAGGGGAAAAGAGGAGGATGTCGTCTAACAACATCCCTTAATACTGGGGCCTTAGCCCCAAGCGTTTTCCTGGCAGTGCCTTTACCTAGCCATTGTTTGGTCAGTCAAAGACCCGACCATAGACGCACACCTTCAGGTGGTGATGTGAAAAAATGTGGGGAAGCCCAAAGAGAATAGCATGCAAGCCCTATTCCTTTGTGGTGACCTAGGCCCATGCCCCAAGTACCTCTCCGGATCGATCCATTCCCGAATTGGATAAGCGTCAAGTGAGGACATGTTGAATTTGTGTGGGCCTTATCTGCTTGTATAATTGGCCCACTACCCAGCCTAGGAATTTATAGGAACTTTTTCTACATCAACTCAGCCTAACCCGTATTTACGACTTTACTGTTTGCAGCCCAAAGGCCTCGTTTGGTTGGACAAATTGTTTGTTTGGGCTCAGGCCCAAAAGTTTAGACTTAGGTGATTTCTCTCTTTCAGCCCAATTTGAATTATCAATTTAGTTCTAGGCCCACGAAAAATAAATCCACCTAAAGCAATTCATGAAAATCCATCAGCCCTTTCCATTTCAAGGCTCATTCTACTCTAAGAAGACTTTTCACTCGGGTTGTTGGCCCAAAGTCCTAGTTATAAGTATCATCTTTTAGACTCAATCAGAATTACTCGGCCCAAACTCCAATTCATGTCTAGAGCATGATTTGGAAATCATTTCGGCCCTTGCGCCCTATTTCTAGCCCAAACACATTCTGGCCAGGAGGCCATATTCTCAGAATATTCCAAGTGCTGCATTCTCTAAAACTTTTCAGCCTAAGCATCATTTCACAGTTCATGAATCATTCCGGTCCAAGTACCACACTCATAACTCATTCTATCTGGGCCCACAGACCAATTCATAATTTGGCCCACGAACTTCGTTTTCAATCCAGAATTTCGGCCCATAGCCTAAAACATTTAAATTCAAGATAGTTTATATAACTCGTTCATTCCAGTTTCTGGCCTTAAGGCCTAACAAGAACATCAAGTGAATCTTAGGCTTCAAGGTTTCTCTCGGCCTAGAGGCCCATTCACGATCCATGCGGCTTCCTTCGGCCCGTTTGCTTCACTTCCAGATTAAGGGTATTCAGGCCCACACATCCGTTCTAACCTAGGGATCACTCTAGCCCATGCACTTCACTCTCAGTTTGGAAGAGATTCAGGCCCTAGTTCCTCCTCCTATAACCCATAAGCATTGCTAGTTCAGACATTTTACGAAGCCTACTCGATGTTCATAAGGAAGATAATCATGGTCATCTCAAGGGCGTCCAACAGTCAAGAGCTCGAGTCTTCAGTACGTTGGCATCAGACAGTTCAATTTGTGAATTATAGCATAGTTCCATTTGTGAATTTTTTGTGCAATCATTTAACAAAACAAAAAAAATTATTTTTCAAGAAAAAGGATCATGAAATAATTATTTTCTGACAGCAGAATAGAAAGACTTGTCTTTTGTTTCTAAAAAGGGTGAACATGTCCGTCCCAAACCCCACAGTCTATCTCAAAACATCCACAAAACATTCTGACATCCACATCTATGTAAGTGTTGTCATAAACCCCAAATTAATACTGGGGGCAATCTAAGCTCAGGATCGTCGTCTTTAATCTTCCGTTTAAGCGTGTGAACTAGTCTCTGAGTGAAATTCATGAGAGCGTCTTGAGCGAAAAACCGCGAGGAACGAGCATGTCATTTTTACATGACTCCGGTTAGACCACATACAAAGGAAAAGGTAAATGGCATAACTCCGGCCGAAGGAGATAATTTGTAAATTTACTCTTAGACCTGCGAAAAGTAACAAAGAACAGATACACAACTATCAGGAATGACGAAGCACCTAGGTACAGCACCATATAGCCAAAAGCTTGTGAGCCCTGACATTAAACCCTAGGCACCCCCGCTGAGCCTTTCATATATCCCTTTTTGATATTATGAACTCCATAAAATAACCCAGCCAATGATGAATGTCCGACCTGGTGACCAAAGGAAGCGAGGAGTCAGACACTCAGATAACGTTCTCATCAGTTCAAAGAAGCAACGCCGCTATCAGCATGACGAAGTGATCCGCAAATGGTCCCAAAGTGACACAGGATCTAAAGAGCTCACATCAAACAGTTCGAAGCCCAAAACCGGAACACAAGAACCCCGAACAATGTCAAAAAGGATAAAACAAAAAGGCAAACCTAAAGTGCCTCGAAGAAATCCAAATGACGAAAAGAGAAATGGTGTAAAGGACAACTTCAAAAGTCCAGATCCAGAAGCTCGAAAACAACGTCAACATGAAGCAGTTAGACGACTTCAAGACAAGGAAGATGAATCTGAAGGAAGACACAAGTTGTAGCTTCGGTCACCCATTTAAGCTCCACATACCTCAATATCCCTCCATGTTCCCGTCATCTTTCATCACACCCTATGGCCACGTTATAGCTTTAAAGATTTCTGACTTGGTAGTTGTGTGTCCAATTACGTGAAAGTAACTAAATCAAATGTGTAAATCCATCAAATGTCGAATTCAATGGTCTAAAAGTTATGACCATGAGCAAGAAATGAGTGAAAACACCAAACACGTCGTGTGTAGGTTAGGAAGCACCATATCAAAGCATAAGCCTTAACCCTATGAGGACGAGACTTGTTCGCGCGTTTAATCAAAGAAAATCTGGGGGAATCGATCGGAACGATCGATTGCCATGAACTCTAGCTCAGATTGTCCTAAGGAAAAATACTGGGGGCAATTGTTGGTTCCAACAATTGCCATGTCAACACCAATTGAAACCCAAAGCTTGAGCACCACCATCCCACCATAGGCACACATAAGTCCTTACCACCACACACACACTCTCAAGCCTGCCATTGGCCTTACCTACACAAAAACATCAGGCCCGTCATAACCCTGACCACCATCCAAAATCACAGCCCAATCCCAGGTCTATCACAAATCCTGAACACAGACAAAGCCTTTAACACCACAACAAACACCACATGCTTCCACCAATGGCATGTTCATGTTTCAAGAAACAAATTGCAGATATCAAATTTTTAGTCAGGAAATGATCATTTCACTTTCCTTTTTCAGCAGAGTTTTTCTCAAGCATTGCCATGTTTGGCACATTTTTCAACGGCTCCTTGTTTTGGGCAAGCTCCCCCAACAACACTTTAGTTGTATTTTACAACTTTTGCATAACACCTCAACATTGCCAAGGTTGGCACCTTTTCCAACAGTTTCCTGTTTTGAACGAGTATCTTTCAAATATTTTGATTGCATACATCTTCTCATCATTGCCATGTTTGGCACTCCGGTAATCAGTTTTCATCATTGCACGAGACCATTATCTTCCTAACTCATTTTTGAGTGCGAGACCCAGAATCAGTGCGAAATGCAGCTTTTTCTTCATCCGTTTAGTACGAGACTTCAGTGCGAGACCATGCATCTTTATCAGCGCGAGACCATCAAATTCGTCAGTGCGAGATCCACCATCTTCATCAATGTGAGACCCATCATTTTTGAAATACCCCAAACCTTAATGTGTCAATTATTGTGTAATTATGATTTTCTAAGGCTAAATAAGTCCTCAAGATCATTGGTGAAGAAATAAAACCAAAAAAGAAGGAAATGCGTAAAAGTCACAAACGTGAAAACGCGTATTTAATTATTTTAGGAGGTACGTAACCTTCATTAGGGTTAAAATATATTTCTAAACCCTAATTACACACTAAGAAACATGTGGGAAAAATTCTGGAAGAAAACGGATCCGAATAATGCGTTAAAACGCTAACGGAGTCTTAAAGCGCGTTTTTCGAGAAAACCTGAACATGACTTTAAACAGTTAAATGACCCCGTAAAATCATAGTTGATTATGTAACTATAATTAAACATTAATGGGAGTTTAATAACCATTAAAATAAAAGAAACGAGAAAATTCCGAAAAACGGTCCCGGTTAGTGAATAGTGCTAAACCGGGTAAATAAACGAGTGTTTTCTGTAAAAGACGAAAAACGCTCCAGCATGTATACATTAGTGGGCCTGTTTTATTAATGTAGACAGCTCACTCACACATGACTAGTTAACTAATTAATTAAGTCAAAAGAGCCAAAATAACAAAATGGTACAAATACCCTTTTTCCCTCTCTCTCCTCTCTTTTTATTTCTTTTTCCCCTCTCTTTCTTCTCTTTCCTCTCTCTTTCTTCCCAGCCGGCTCCATCTTCTCCCCTAAGCCACCGATTTTTCTCCTCCTTCTCCAATGGCTACTCCAACTACAATGCCATGCCCAAGCTTCATACGAGCTTCAATCACAAAAATAATCACATATTCTTCTTCCTCTCAACCTCCTCTATCATTCTCTCTTAAAAATTCAAAAGGATGAAGTTGAAATCCATGGGTTTCCCCATTTGAAGAGAGAAATGGCACCAATGTGGAGCTTGGAGCCTCCTCTTCCTTCTAAGGTAAAAATTTCCAAGAAAAAGTCATTTCCCCTTCATCCCATGGTGTAATCGATTTTTCACCATTTTTGATACCTTGTTTTTCTCCTTGTTTTTTGAGCTCCAAATTAACCCTTCAATGGTGGGATAATTCCCTTCTTGACTCAAGGGTGAGAACCTCTCTTAAAAGCTTCGAAGAGGTAAACCCTAACTTTGTGTTCTAGCCCTTTGATTTAATTGAGATATTCTAAGGGTTAGGTAATTAATGGAGTATGTTTTTATGTTCTTGGATGTTGGATGGAGTTTGGAAAATCCATGCCCTCTTGACCGATTTTGAGGAGATGAGGAGCAAGAGGAGAATTAAGGAGACTTGTGAAATTAAGGTAAGGAATCCACCTTAAACCTTGTTTGTAATTGTTTTAGTGCTTGGGATGGATGAACAAATTAACGAACCAAAAATTGTGGATTGAAATCTATGTTGGAAATGTGTTTAATTGATCTTAGAGAGGTTTGTAAATTAATGGTTGAATTGAGGGCCTTAAGAGCCAAATGTTTTGAGTTGTGATTGATATTGTGGTTATTGAGATTTTGGAGATTTTGGTGATTATGTTGTTGTTGATGGAATTTGAGGGTTTGTTATGTGCTGGTAGGACCCTTGAAAGGGTGTGGCTAGATTAGGAATGGGAAGGATGAGAATTGGTGAAGATGAATGTGTAAGGTTTATGTGGAGGTTATGGCAAAATTCTAGTAGAAAATGAGTGTATGAGGATGGCTTGATGGATGAGAGAACTTAGGTGTTCAATTGGGTTGTTTAATGTTGAGTAGAGTGGAGTGGTGGCCTTGTAATGGTGGATGAATAATGGAGATTGAAAGTGCAAAATTATAGCACAATGGCGCTTGGTCACTTGGTATTTCAGGGAAAAGAATGGGTGTTTGTAACTTGTGAAACAAGGAGTGAGTGTAGGTTCTTAGGAGTGCATTTCTGGGTGGAAATTGCCTCTGTTAACTGAGTTTTTTCGCACGTCCGAACTTCCGTCCGAACTTGGAAGTTCGGACATGCCCCGTTGCGATTAAGTTTTCTGAGTTTTAAGTTGTGTCCGAAATTCCGTCCGAACTTGGAAGTTTGGACACTTGAAAAATTTTCTTTGATTTTTTCTTCGACTTGTGTCTGAACTTCGAAGCTCGGACACAAGTTCGGACGCTTGAAAATTTTCCTCAGATTTTGCTTCGACTTGGTCCGAACTTTGAAGCTCGGACAGTTAGAATTTTCCTTTGATTTTGCTTCGACTTGTGTCCGAACTTCGAAGCTCGGACACATGTTCGGACATTCGTCAGTTTTCACCCTTTTGAGTCTCGACTTGCGTCCAAACTTCGGAAGCTCGGACACAAGTTCGGACATAGTGCAGTTTTGGCCAAAAACCTTGTTTAAGGTTAGCAAATGATATCTAATGATGGGGATTGATGAGTAATGACGTTATAAGGTTGTTAATGACATGTTAAGTGAGTTATAATGGCAATTGAGTGGGTGGAAAGTTGTAATAAAATGTGAAAGTAAAACAAGTTAAAAATGTGAAGTTATATAACTACTTAACGGGAGTAAGTCATGAGCTTTAAACTTTAAACAATCAAGTTACCCCGATGTCAACGAAAGTAAATGTAATGTTATCAGTTGTTCAAATATTTTGGAGGAACATGTGATGACACGTGAGAGTGAACCTTCGGTGACAGGTATGGTTTTCTTGCAACCTATGTCGTACCGGGTTACACCGGCTTGTATGCCAACTTGTTTTTCTGTGTGGTTGCCACCTTGCAAGATAAAGCATGAAATGAGTTTACAGTAATTCATTGATGTGGCGTAAATAATTCCGATACCGTTTAACCTTAATTATGTGTTAAACCATAGCTAACCGACTCTAGGATCACATAAGAGATCGGTATTCGGTTTTAAACGTCCTAACCCACGGGAACGTTCTAACTACGGCTATCCATGCTTTAGTTGTATATTGTGGTTATGTGTGTTGTGGGTTACCTTTGTTAATGTATCGTTGTTTAACGAATGTTGTTGTCCATGTTTGTCGAATGGGATGTTACTTCCCTTGTGTGTGATTAATCAAGCTTGTAACACCAAAGGTGTCATGATGTGATAAGTTTCATAAGGGAACTTCTAACTAATATGTATATATATATGGGGGGTGAGGAATCCGGTCGTTCCGGTCGTCGCGCGTTGTTTGGGAGTTGATGTATATATTTGAATTAACTCCCACTCTGTTATGTTATGTTGTTTTTTCTTCTTGGATTACAATCACCCACTAGCTTAACCAAAGCTTACCTACCTCATTATTATTCGGGGCTAGGGGGACTAATGTTATGTTAAGGTTGCTTTCCTTCCTTGGATTGCAACCGCCCACAAGCTTAACCAAGGCTTACCTATCTCATCACTATTGGAGCTAGGGGGAAATTGTGTATTGGTGTGATCGGATCTATATTAATACCGACACATCTATGTAATGCTATGTGTATTTGTGCGTGGGTCTATATTAATACCGACACATCTATGTAATGTTATGTGTGTTGGAGTGCGGACCCATTTTTAATCCGACACACCTTAAGTAAAGTGTACATAATCTAACGAGTGATGATGTGTTGACCTTGCTAGTTGTAACCCATTAGTCGGTTGTGTATGCTTATAAGCGTGTTATTTGTTTATTGTTTTTCCTTGCATGCTTTAATAAAATAAACTACATGCTCACTCGACAATTAGTTGTGCGTGGCCCGGTAGCATGCGGGCTGCAGGATTACCATACCAGCAAAGGTGCTTACCCCCTTTGGGGGCCCCCATACTTTTCAGGTAAATGGAGCTGGCAGCCGTTCGAGAGTAGGACGGGGTAACTGTTTATGTATGGTGGTACTTAGTTTAGCGTGATGCCGATGATGGAATGTATTAAACTCGGTACAGTTTGGATTGTAGATGTATTTGTATTCAGTTTATAATGGACTTGTAAATGTAAAGTGTAATGCTCGGTACTTGTCCATCAGACCGGTACGTTGTGTAAGTAATAGCCTTGTTAGCCACGTGGGTGGCTAACGGCGTGTAACACCCTTTGAAATAGTTAGTGTTTTATGATGTGATTTCCGTTGTGATTAATGGTTAAGTGTGGTGTTTTTAGTAGGGGTGTTACAAAAAGTGGTATCAGAGCGATACTTCGCTCTGATGACTGAATTACCGAGCTAGGAGTACCGAGTTAGGATTTTAGTGCTTTGGGTTAAGGGTTGAGTGATAGCGTGAGAAATACGCTAGTTAGGAGTACTAGTGAATACTGGAAACCTAAAATATCCATCCCGCCCTCCACAAACCCTACTTTTTATAACTTGGAAGAATGCCAGAGAGATGGGAGTCATCTCTTACTCGGGAAAACCCGATCTAGCAGTTGATATTTCCCTTTGTAAGTACAGAGAACCTGTCATACGGTAGATTCCGAAAGGTGGGAATTCCGAAGATGGTTTTCCATCTGAACAATGCTTGCCGCATTTATAGTGAAAGGTGAAGATTCTTATGCATAGAGGAATAGAATTTCCGGCAACCTGGGTCGACATGCCGAGCATTGAAACAACCAGCTTCCAACGCACCAATCGTACAACAGTGGAGAAGTGAAGTAATGAAACCTGAGACGAGTGTCTACGGAACACAAATGTTAACTAAAACAACAACAGTATCCCAACCGACTAAGGAACTACAACGTAGTGCCCAAACAAGAGACAAGTCTCAATAACCACGACAAACGTGTGGAACGGGCTACGAAGAGGAAATAATACTAAGTGAAAAAGGGGGTCTTCTAGAATGGGAACACCCTAGTTGATGATTACCATGTGAAGACAGTGAAAGTACCCAGGACATTTATTGTTGAGACTATAAGATCAAAGTAAGGGCCAACAAGGCCACTGATGTCAGTGCGGATGGAAGCAGTACCGCAACAGTGTGTATTGAACCGATAGCCAGATTGCATGGCGCACTTGCCATTGCAGTGCTGCTACAACCAGGCTTGCGGGAGATTCTTAACAACTACAAGCGCTTAAAGTTAAGTGAGAACATCATAACCGTGGAAGGGCTTAGCAGCCTGACCCCTGTAATTGAAATACACCAGTCAGTGAGAAGCTAGACCTGGTTAAAGCAAGAAAATGATGGGAAACCCCCAGAATTTTTCTTTCAAACTTAGATTTATTTCCAGACTCTTTTCCAAAAAACCAATTTTCTTTCAAACCCAATCTATTTCTAACCTTCTTTTTTAAACCAGACCAGACCTACACCGGCCTCAGTGCCACATGGTAGGTAAGTTATACCCATTACTTTTGAATAACCGGATGGAAACCGGTAAACCCAAGGGTAGCAACCCGAGGGAATGGATGGAGTTTCCATAATAATACAATAGTGGATAAACCTTCCCTTGACTAAGTTCGGGAGCACGAATGCATATTATCACAGGATAATATAAGGGAGTTGACAACAGAATACTTCACCTAGGCGTGTGACGGACACTACGAGTGTACCAACTGAAATGTGGGACGACCGCACTCCGATAGGAGCTTGTGGGCCTGACAGACCTTCTTATGGGTTAGTCGGGTAAGTAGCAATGTGTCAGTATGGTACCCCACATATGTATACGAGTGGAGTCTGGAACACGGGAAGTAGTTGACTCCATACTACAGCCCGCAGTAAAAGTCAAACAAGAGTAATGGATTACATCGAATGGTTGCAGTAAAGGAACCCAGTTAAGTTAAGGGGACTAAAGGAATTAGTGAGTTTATTTCAAGGAAATGTTTAAGAGTCGAGAAGTGCAAAGGGCATCGATTAGTAAGTAAAGACATCGTATATGTCTTAAGAATCCTGAAGGATGAACGTAATAGCTGGAGTAAGTACCCAGCCTATATATGGCGAGGCAGATGCCTACTATGGACACGTTAATGTGCAATGCTCGGGATGAGACTCCTGGAATGATCACTTAGACTATCCGGAGATATCAATCTCACTGGAGAGGATATTTAACCCAGCCAAGAACGCAAGGCGATGTAGTTAATTAAACATACCAATAAGTGCAAGCCAGATGTGATGGCATAACCTAGTGACACCCAGGAGTTGTCCTTAAAAGGGTGTTTGGATCAACAGTGGTTGAACGAAATAACGTGATAGAAACGCAAGGGTTGAGACTAACACCCAGCTTAAGCATAAGTCGTCAGGAAGAAGTTTGACATCCTTGAAGGGGCATCCCATGAAAGGACCCGTGATGCAACGACCTTGTCATGGAGCCCAACACCACCTCTAAACCATGTAATATTGTTCAGAGAACTAAATGTGTGTGGACAGCCTACAATGAGTAGAGCTCGAAGCAATAGGGCTTATAAGCCATAAATGGAATGTGTTAAGTAAATTTTATTGATTATGGAAGTTTATGTTATATGAGTAAATAAAGCAGATAACGAACCACTGCTTTAAGAGTGGGGATACCTCTTGATATTGTGAGACCGCAACAGCGGTAGTTATGTGAACTAAGTTCAGGGAATGTGTTAAGAGTTGACCATGTTGTTACTACCCAAGAATGATTTGAGTAGTCGTCTTACGAAATGAAGTGTTCGTACCAGTTGTGGAGACCGGAAGAGTAATAAGTCAAATAGCAACCACCGTAGGTGTGGGATGCTAAATGTGTAATGAACAACGCTCAAGGAGCATAAAGATTTGAAGAATAGCGTATTCAGCAATCAGCCAAACAAGTGGTGAAACACAGTGTAATGGCGGAAACTAAAATAATAGTGGATGCAGTGTAAGTTGATGTTATGCAGTGAGAAAGAGCTCAGTGCGCAGTAAGCGACCGTTGTATAAATACTGCCAAATAATAATATGGCAAACAAGACCAGTTATGAGTTAAAACACGTGGAGATACAAGATAAGTGATGATAAACAGACTAGGCAATAAGCCAGTAGTCGCTACTATTGCAATCGCATAAGGGATTCACCGCCAAGAGTTTACGCCTCTACACTCTGTAGGACTGAGTGTTTTGGTATTGCACTTGCGCGGTAATGATCGAGTGAGATAGCGAGGAAGTTTGGGAAATGTTAATTGTGATAGAAGAACAAAGACTTATAATGTGATAGGACCGAGGCATAGGAAATGCGAGGTCGTACCAATGAAAGAATGTTGGTACAGAACCAAGTGTGGAGACATGATTAAGAATAAGTGACTACAGTAGCACTACACGCCAAATACCGGTATGGAACATACCCCAAATTATTGAGAATAACAGAGAGAGTACTTCACACTAGGTAGTAGCTCAAACTCAACCGACAGTAAGTCGAAAGAAATCAAGTAAGTCACTGTGGAATACAGTAAATGATCATGGAAGTGGATAGAAAGTCTGTAACTCACCGAGTTTGCTTATGGTAAGTGATACCACGCGCCGGTTGAGAAACCGTTATTGCCAAGATAAAGGTGGTAATCGGGGATGTACAATACAGTAAGAATGACGTATGGGGCAACTAAGCTCTAGAGTTATCAAGAGTTGCGCAGCAGAAACTAGTGAGCCAGCAATTCAAGTGTTGGATATGTATAGTGAATATGAGTGAATGGTTAATTATTAACGCCTAGAAGCCCCACAGGCCAGAACTGAAACCGGTTATGAGTTAAAATAAACTCTAGTGAGAATTCTTGGTTAAGGGACTGAACCGCCAATATGGTTAAGATCCTCTAACCAGAACGCATTGTATAACAGACCGCGTGGAGATAAAACACTTCATGACGGTAGAACATTTTTAACCAATGTTAAGTGATTGATTACGTGGGCGTAATCCCTTTTAAGGGGGGGTAGAGCGCAAGAACACTTAGTGAATGTTTACGTACAATTGTACGGGAATAATGTTGTGCATAGCACAAAATAATTTGTTATGATGTGATGTATAACATAAAACACTTTGTTCTGATGATTGGTGCGTATGGTACATGAACATACGTATTCATTCATGGTTTAATTATGGTAATTGCGCACAGAAGATGCGAATACCATTGTAATAAATGTATATACCTTGTTAACTGTTATGTGTGAGAGTACAAGTGTAAGGGAGTAAGAAACTCCCGGGGAACTAAAACCCCGACAGTATATGTTCATATGATACCAAATGTAATAGTGTGTATTATATCTTGATAAAATATATATATATAGATATATATATATATAGTATTGTGATCTATGAAGAGGTATGAAACTGATATAGAACCTAGTAAGAATTAAATTCCCTAGGTAACTTGGATTAAGTTGAATTTGGGTGATGATTGATAGACGAAGTTCTATCCCTTGGAGATGTAATGATTATGACTAGACGGATTAAAAGATAGAAAATGTTTCATGCTTGAATTAGTTGCTGTTTGAAAATGAAGTGGGAGGTGAAACTTGATTATCATGAGATCAAGGGAAGCCGAACACAAATTGGGGTGGAAAGATAGTTCAACACTGATGCTGATCACATCAGGGTTGGATGATTCTTGAAACTCCCTATAAGTGGTCACAAATAATCACATCAAGAATAAGATGCAGTTAGCAAAATTGGACTTGGAGTTGTATTGTGTTTTCAAAAGAATTTTAAATTGGTGGTTTCAGATTTTCAATTGGTATTTTCAAGACTTCAGTTAATATTTCTAAGATTCTTAAGTGGTATTTTCAAAGGAAGGACTTCTTTTACTTGACCTTGTAAAAAGGATTTTCAATTGGTACTTTCCAATAAAGGATTTCATTCTACTTAACCTCATAAAGGGTATTTTCGTATTACTTGCTCACGAGCTGAGGACGTATGAGCCTTTGTCTTCGGACCGGTGACATGAGAAGTATATTTTAAAGATGTATGTGATTGTTTTGATCTCCCAAAGGAACGGGGACCAGAAAGTGTCCATCGCGACCGGGTTCTGCGGGATCACAGTGTATATGTACTCAACATGGGTCTCGAGCCAATGAAGAGATGGAAAAGGTATTTCTGGTTGATATACATGCTAAGACATGTTGTGTGGTATATGTAATAAATATTATTTTGACCTGGAGTCCTAATGTGGTTGAGTTCCGAAAGTGTTATGTTACCTAGACCTATGTGTCTAAAGATTGTTATGTTATCAAGACCTTTGAGTCTAAATGTTGTTATGTTGCCCAGGCCTGAGAGTCTAAGGGTTGTTATGTAAGTACAGATGTGGATATGTTACTCGGACCGTTAAGTCCGGGGTTGTGATGTAAAACATGTGTGGTTATGGAAGTTTTATCATGCAAGTAATCCCCGTGTTCTAATTTAAATGATGCGAGGGAACTGTGAACTTCGAGGACGAAGTTCTTTTAAGGGGGGTAGATTGAAATACCCCAAACCTTAATGTGTCAATTAATTGTGTAATTATGATTTTCTAAGGCTAAATAAGTCCTCAAGATCATTGGTGAAGAAATAAAACCCAAAAAGAAGAAGGAAATGCGTAAAAGTCACAAAACGTGAAAACGCGTATTTAATTATTTTAGGAGGTACGTAACCTTCATTAGGGTTATAAATATATTTCTAAACCCTAATTACACACTAAGAAACATGTGGGAAAAATTCTGGAAGAAAACGGATCCGAACAATGCGTTAAAACGCTAACGGAGTCTTAAAGTGCGTTTTTCGAGAAAACCCGAAAACATGACTTTAAACAGTTAAATGACCCAGTAAAAATCATAGTTGATTATGTAACTATAATTAAACATTAATGGGAGTTTAATAACCATTAAAATAAAAGAAACGAGAAAATTCCGGAAAACGGCCCCGGTTAGTGAATAGTGCTAAACTGGGTAAATAAACGAGCGTTTTCTGTAAAAGACAAAAAATGCTCCAGCATGTATACATTAGTGGGCCTGTTTTATTAATGTAGACAGCTCACTCACACATGACTAGTTAACTAATTAATTAAGTCAAAAGAGCCAAAATAACAAAATGGTACAAATACCCATTTTCCCTCTCTCTCCTCCTTTATTTCTTTTTCCCCTCTCTTTCTTCTCTTTCCTCTCTCTTTCTTCCCAGCCGGCTCCATCTTCTCTCCTAAGCCACTGATTTTTCTCCTCCTTCTCCAATGGCTACTCCAACTACAATGCCATGCCCAAGCTTCATATACGAGCTTCAATCACAAAAATAATCACATATTCTTCTTCCTCTCAACCTCCTCTATCATTCTCTCTTCTCAAAATTCCAAAAGGATGAAGTTGACCTCCATGGGTTTCCCCATTTGAAGAGAAAATGGCACCAATGTGGAGCTCGGAGCCTCCTCTTCTTTCTAAGGTAAAAATTTCCAAGAAAAAGTCATTTCCCCTTCATCCCATGGTGTAATCGATTTTTCACCATTTTTGATACCTTGTTTTTCTCCTTGTTTTTGAGCTCCAAATTAACCCTTCAATGGTGGGATAATTCCCTTCTTGACTCAAGGGTGAGAACCTCTCTTAAAAGCTTCGAAGAGGTAAACCCTAACTTTGTGTTCTAGCCCTTTGATTTAATTGAGATATTCTAAGGGTTAGGTAATTAATGGAGTATGTTTTTATGTTCTTGGATGTTGGGATGGAGTTTGGAAACTCCATGCCCTCTTGACCGATTTTGAGGAGATGAGGAGCAAGAGGAGAATTAAGGAGACTTGTGAAATTAAGGTAAGGAATCCACCTTAAACCTTGTTTGTAATTGTTTTAGTGTTTGGGATGGATGAACAAATTAACGAACCCAAAATAGTGGATTGAAATCTATGTTGGAAATGTGTTTAATTGATCTTAGAGAGGTTTGTAAATTAATGGTTGAATTGAGGGCCTTAAGAGCCAAATGTTTTGAGTTTGTGATTGATATTGTGGTTATTGAGATTTTGGAGATTTTGGAGATTTTGGTGATTATGTTGTTATTGATGGAATTTGAGGGTTTGTTATGTGCTGGTAGGACCCTTGAAAGGGTGTGGCTAGATTAGGAATGGAAAGGATGAGAATTGGTGAAGATGAATGTGTAAGGTTTATGGGGAGGTTGTGGCAAAATTCTAATAGAAAATGAGTGTTTGAGGATGGCTTGATGGATGAGAGAACTTAGGTGTTCAATTGGGTTGTTTAATGTTGAGTAGAGTGGAGTGGTGGCCTTGTAATGGTGGATGAATAATGAAGATAAGAGAGCGCAAAAATTATAGCACAATGGCGCTTGGTAACTTGGTATTTCAGGGAAAAGAATGGGTGTTTGTAACTTGTGAAACAAGGAGTGAGTGTAGGTTCTTAGGAGTGCATTTCTGGGTGGAAATTGCCTCTGTTAACTGAGTTTTTTGGCACGTCCGAACTTCCGTCCGAACTTGGAAGTTTGGACATGCCCCGTTGCGATTAAGTTTTCCGAGTTTTAAGTTGTGTCCGAACTTCCGTCCGAACTTGGAAGTTTGGATACTTGAAAATTTTTCTTTGATTTTTGCTTCGACTTATGTCCGAACTTCGAAGCTCGGACACAAGTTCGGACGCTTGAAAATTTTCCTCAGATTTTGCTTCGACTTGTGTCCGAACTTTGAAGCTCGGACACAAGTTCGGACAGTTAGAATTTTCCTTTGATTTTGCTTCGACTTGTGTTCGAACTTCGAAGCTCGGACACATGTTCGGACATTCGTCAGTTTTCACCCTTTTGAGTCTCGACTTGCGTCCGAACTTTGGAAGCTCGGACACAAGTTCAGACATAGTGCAGTTTTGACCAAAAACCTTGTTTAAGGTTAGCAAATGATATCCAATGATGGGGATTGATGAGTAATGATGTTATAAGGTTGTTAATGTAACACCCCATCCAACAACAACCACATAACAACAAACTGCAGCGGAAATTCAACTCATCACATTACTTAACTTGTTGGTGTTACACGCCGTTAGCCACCCACGTGGCTAACAAGGCTAATACATACACAATGTACCGGTCTGATGGGCTAAATTCCCGAGCAACTATACATTAGTGTCCCTTTCCATTAACAACAACAACAATATACACCTTAACAACTATACCGAGTATTTATAACCTGTTGCCGACAACAATTTCGGTCTTACTACACCTACTGTATACTACACTTAAAAGTTTACCCATGTACAATGACTACCCGTCCTACTCTCGAACGGCTTCCAGCACTTCGTACCTGAAATAGGAAAAGAAGAGAAAAGGGGTGGCCCCAAGGGGCTCAGCACCTTTGCTGGTATGGTAATCCCGCAGCCCACATGCTACCGGGCCACGCACAACTAATTGTCGTCTTAACATGCGGTCGATTATATTTGAATCATGCATGTGACAATAAACACACAACACTTAACATTTCGCCTCAATGGGCTCAACAGTCGGATAATATCCTACTTAACAAGTCACCCATGGTATTCATCATCCCTAGAGTGTTTCTCCTCCAACGGAGCTACTTCCTTAATAGACGACACATACCCTTAAATCGGGTTATCCTTAAACGTCTTTTTTCACAAACTGGGAATCATATCCATGATCCACACACTCCACATTATACAACACACTCCACATTATACAACCTAAAACACACACTACAACAACACTTAACAACACTTTGTACGTTTCTACGTACACAACATAATACCGCAATGAATACTGCATCACAACAAAACACATAACACAACGGGAATGGTTCGCTTAGGAACCGACCCAAACATCGTTTACACACTGGTGAGCCTAGAGAAGGTTGCCAGTCTCATGGTAAGCTCGTTATACAATAACACCAACACTCATTACCGTCCTAATAGTTGGACGAGTAACTTAAGTTAAGGCGGTTCGGGTTTGGAGGCCCGAACACACCACACAAACACAGGTTCCCACTAAACCGATCATAAGTCAGAATAGGTAAGCTTTGGAGTAAGCTAATGGGAGATCATAACCCGTGAGGGAAACAACCATAACAAAGAGAAGGGTAAGGCTAAAAAGGATACCCTCTCCCAAACAACGCGCGACCGGCCAAACCGGATTCCTCACTTTTGTTAGTACATACTTACTTTAGATATTAGTTAGAACCCCACTATGGAGCCTAACACATAACAACACATCATACAGTATTACAACCGTGTTAAACACACAAGGGAGATCCCTACATTCACATACACATATCACACATTTAACACACGCATAGCCGTGGTTAGTACGTCCCATGGTTCGGGTCGTTTACTCCGAATACCGAACTCTCATGTGATCCTAGACTCAGTTAACTAAGGTTAACACTGCCGAGGTTAAATGGTATCGGAGTTGAACACGCCACATATATGAATTACTGTAAACTCATTACATGTTTTATCTTACAACGTGGCAAACATACAGAAAAACACATTGGCATACAAGCCGGTGTAATCCGGTAGGACGCAGGTTGCAAGAAAACCATACCTGTCCACGGAGTCCATTACCACGTCCATTTATGTCATCGAGCGATTCTCGAACAACTGTTAACCATCACACGTGTTTTCATTAACATCGGGGTTTGCTTGATCATTTAATGTCAATGCTAATTTGTTTCCGTAACTTAGTTACATAACTTAACATTTTAATGTTTTACCCTAACATTTTAATACAACTTTAACCACTTAGGTGTCATTTAAATCAACTAACAAGTCTAAACATCCTTTATACATCATTACCTACAGTCCCCATCATCACATATCATTCATAACCTTAAAACCATGTTTTTGGTCCGACTGACCCACCGACGACACAAGCTGGGTCGGTCCATTACAGACCCCTTTTAACTTCCTTACAAACATGCCCGTCCGACCCACGTCCGACCCACCATTCTGGGGGGCCATGTGCGAACATTTTCCACCTTTGTAACTTGACCGACCGACCCATGTCCGACCACCCTTTTGGGTCGGACCATTACCGAACACATTCCAAACATTTACAGAGGCTCGACCGACCACAAACTGGGTCGGCCCCTGGGTCGGTCGCCTTCTATACTGCCCAAACTTTGCCAATCTTCACCAAACTTCTCCTAAGGCCTCTTAATGTTCTAACATCATTTTGGCACTTCAAACACACCCTTAAGATATTCTTAAACACTCACCAAACTATTTTCCTAATTCCTTAAACCTTTACTTATATCTCCACAAAATTCCTAACACTTACAATGTTTTCTCCTTACGATTTCTAGGTGGCACTTCACCTATAATGACACAAT
Source organism: Limonium bicolor (assembly GCA_023374045.1). Taxonomy (NCBI): domain Eukaryota; kingdom Viridiplantae; phylum Streptophyta; class Magnoliopsida; order Caryophyllales; family Plumbaginaceae; genus Limonium; species Limonium bicolor. The sequence continues at coordinate 63,323,829 of CM041780.1, read as the reverse complement.
ACAAGGTGTTTCTCTACACCTTATCATCATCTCAACTTCTTTCTTCACAAACTAAATCTCCTTTTTCACATCATTCCTAAACATCACTTGTTCCTTGACACCAACCTTACCTAAACTTAAACAACTTCTCCACGACTTTAACACATTCACAAAACACACATTGAATTCCTAGAACTTCAAAGACAACACCTAAATCCTTGCATCACTCTAAATCACCTAATACATGTTTCTTCTCAAGTAAACATTCATTCATTTTTAACACTTCCTAGTTCACCAAACTCATTACAACACTTAGAACTTCATACACATTTCCAAATTTGGCCATAGCTTCTCTTGTATACACTCACATCCAAACACTTAGGTTTTTTACCTTATTTCACTCAAAAACACCTAAAATCCATCAAACACTCTTATACACAAACTTCACACATTAGCACTACATCAATATAGTGCATAACTTAAATGCTTGGCACTTAGGCCCTTAAATAACATGGCTCTTAGGCCTTAAATTGCATAACCTTAAACACTGAATTTCCCACATAAATAATGCCTTTGACCTGCAAAATACATACACCAAACATAGTTCTTTTACTAGTCTCCTTGAGAACACTTTACTAGGTCACTCACCTTGGCTCCTTAGGTATTTTATCAAGCAAATCAAGCTCATTTTCCTAAGGCACTTAAACTACATTGAGATAGTTGTTTACCTCTTTTTTCCTCACAAATTTTCTTGGTTCCTTGTAAACCGGTGGGGTGTTTGGTTGTTTGTCAACTTCAAACATTATACAAACAACATAATGAGTATTCAAGCATTATGCTTCATCTCATTGTAAACCTAGTTACACATATTGTTTAACACATTAAGGTAATTGTTTTACCTTGGAATTGGAAGAACTTGAATAAGTATCAAGAGAGGACTCCTCCTAGCCCTTGGAAGATCCAAATGAAGCTAAAACAAGCAAGATAAATACACATTGTGAGGTGAATTTTCGGACAACATGAAACATGGAGGAAACATGGATTTTCTTTGGTTTCCTTACCTTGAAGCAAAGGAGAACAAGAATATGTGAAAAGATGAGCTCAAGCTCCTTCAATGGTGAATCTTCATGGCACCAAATTGAGTTCTTGGAGATTCGAAAAGAGGGAAGTGTAGAGCTTGACCTAACTAAGACAAATATGGTTGGAATTTGATTTGGCCAAGGGAACTAAGATACAAGTGGTCAAAGCTTGAAGATGATATATGTGCTGTAGCACAACGAGAGAGAACAGAAGAGAAGAGAAGAGAAGAAGAAGGGAACCGTGTGAAATGAAGGAGGAAGGGAGAATGAAGATAGAATTTGTTTTAAGAGATATTTGTAACTTATAAAGCAAATAGTACTTTACTTAAAGTTTAACCTTACTTATTTTGATTTCTTTACATGTTGGTGACTCACACCATGAAAAACCGGCCCCATTTTAATAGAAGGGTGTTTGGTCTTTGTTGACCACTTACTCACTATAACATTATATGTTACAAATAGTTATAAAAATCACTATTCACTATAACAAGGCACATAGAAGTGAAATTTTTGATTTCCCACTAATATGGCCACCCAAATGTGATACTATAGTACACATGTTAATTAAAGAGTAATGATGGACATTTAGCCATTCAAAACTCATTTACAAGACAATTTTTCAAAAACGTGCTTTAAGACTCCTTAAAGCACATTTGTGTTAACTTGTTTTCAAGCTTGGTTTTCTTTAGTAATGGATTTAATATGTTCATTAACATATAAAAAGGTATAGGTATGACCATTAGCGTTTACACATTTCCCAAGCTTAGAGCACATTTTGCTCATATTGACTTTAAGGTATTACCTTGTGTTTTGTTGGTTTCATTGTATACCAAAGTTTCTTAAGGACTATTTAGCCTTATTACATCATAATTAAATGTTATCAAGTCTTGGTAGGCTCTTTGGGTCCTAACCAAGTTCACTCATAGCTTAGAGCATGTTTTTTGCTCAAACTGTGTTTAATGCTTTATTGCATTTATTATGGTTTAAATTGCTCACTGACGTTACTAAGGCACTTTTAGCCTTTACATACCATAATTTGATATTTAAAACCACATATCAAGGTTTGGGTATTTCATCTACCCCCTTAAAGAACTTCGTCCTCGAAGTTCACACTTTCCACACATCATTAGATTTGAACACGGAATCACTTGGAATTAAACTCCTTAACCAAACACACTTAATCACAACCTCGGACTTGCTGGTCCGGGCAACACATTCACATCCACACATAACATAACATATCCACATGATAACTCGGACTCTATGGTCCGGGTATCTTAACAACACACACATACATAACCCCTTGACTCATGGTCTTGGGTAACATAACAACATTTGGACACATAGGTCCCCACAACATAACAGTCTTTAGACACATAGGTCTATTGTAACACCACTCATTTAGACTCATAGGCCTTGATAGTATACACTTTAGGAAATCCAAGTCAAACAACAATTCATTTCACAACCACACAACATGCAGAGCATGTATAGCAATCAAAAATATCCTTGATATACACTGTGATCCGCAGAACCCGGTCGCGATGGACACCTTCTGTCCCCGTGCCTTTGGGAGTTTAAAACAATCACTTAAATTTAAAATTTCTTTGTGAGGTTAAGTAAGAGAACTTTAATTACGTAAAGTATCCATCAACGTTTTATAAATACCAATTTAAAATCCTTTTGAAAACACACAACTCCAAGTCCAACTAAGCTCTTTGCTTCTTTTATTAGCGTGGTTATTCGTGACCACTTATAGGGAGTTTCAAGAGTCATCCAACCCTGATGTGATCAGCATCAGTGTTGAACTACTTCCACCCCAATTTGTGTTCGGCTTCCCTTGATCGCATGCAAATCAAGTTCCACCTCCCACTTCATTTTCAAGCATCAAGTAAGTCACTCATTCCAATTTTCTATCTTCCGAATCATTCTAGTCATGATCACAACATCTCCAAAGGATAGAACTCCGTCTATCAGTTACCTCCATTTTAATCCTGTTGCCTAGGGAATCTTATTCTCACTAGGTTCTATGTCGGTATCATGCCCTTTAATGCATCACTATTAAGTATACATATATATATATACATATATTTTATCAAAATACAACACACCTGAATAATACACACCTGATTTTACATTTATACACCGTCGGGGCTTTTGTTCCCCGGGAGTTTATCTACTCCCCACACTTGCACAATCACACACAACTGTTAACAAACACACACACTTATCACAATGGTATTCGCATCATCTGTGCGCAATTACCACAAATAAACTATGAATGAATGCGTATGTTTACGTAACACACGCACCAATCATCAAAACAAACAATACTTTTGTGCTATGCACAATATGAGTCACACACACTACGTACACTTGTACGGTAATATACACCAAGTGGTTTTTTAATACCCGGACCTATAATGGTGATTTAATTACTCTAATAAATTATTAAAGGCCTAAATGTGCCCAGAGAGTATTGGTAAAAAGGATAAAACCAAAAGAAAAGAGAAAACGCTTGAAAAGCGAAAACGCTAAAATGCGTATTAAATTTAAATAAGAGATTATGATCTCGTAAGGGCCCGAGATGGATTCCTAAGGCTTAGTTAGGCCTAATTAGTGTACGGGAATGATTCCCGAAGAAAACGGATCCAAATAATGGATTAAAAACGCTAATGGAGTTTTAAGCACGTTTTTCGAAAACCCGAAAACGTGACTTTAAGTGGTCAGACGGACCCGTAAAAATTATAGTTGATGAAATAACTATAATAAATATTAATGGAAGCTTAATAACCATTAAAATTAATTAAACGAGAAAATTCCGGAAAACGGACCGGTAAGTGAATAGTGACGAAACCGGGAGACGAAACGCGTTTAATTCGAAAGACGAAAAACGATCCGGGCTACTAATTTTGTGGCCGGTTCTAATTAATATGTATACACATATTAATAGCTTGCTAGCTATTTGGTAATATGGGGACAAATGAGTAAATAAGCAAAGTAAATAGTATAAAGCAAAAAGTAAAATAAAAACACATACCTCTCACCACCTCCTTCTTTATTCACGTATTGAAATTTCTCCAGAGGCTTGCAACTCCTTCTTCTCCCTCTGTGACTCGCGCGACACCAACAGCACCAACTCCCTCCTTGCTTCACCTCCATCTTACTCATTTCTCCACCGAATCGCGCGAAAATGGTACCGTTGGACTCGTATCGGTGAGAGCTTCGATCTCCACCCATCAAAGTTTTGATTTCTCCATTTTCATCTCCATTGACGTGGGAGCTTTTGGAGCTTGAAGAGTAGATTTCAACCCTTCTTCTCTTCTTTAGTGCCTTAAGGTATATATAAGTAAGTATTTATACCATTTCAAGCCTAATCTACCATTTGTGAGACTTTTTCCTCACGTTGGAGAATTCCCTCTCATTTCAGCCGAGAGCATATATTTTTGTGGGGTTTGGAGACTGCTCCATTTGATTGTCAAGCCACTCATTGGGTTCTCTAAGGTAAAATCTAAACTAAGCTTTGTAAACTAGCTCTTTAAATATTAGGTTGTGTGGAGGGAAAATTGAATTGACTTGTGGTTATATGTGCGATGGAATATGGTTGTAGTTAGCAAACCATATTCCTTGTGTGGTGTGGAAAACAAGAGGAGAAAGAGGGAGCAAGAGAACGTGGAAGAAGAGAAGAGAAATCAGAAAAGAAAGAAAAACTAGCAAGGTAATGAATTACCTTGGGTTGTTTTGTCTCTGTAAACCGATTTGGAATGTAAATAAATAACCATGAACTAGTGTAGTCTTGTACTACAATATTGGTTTTTGAGTGAGGAAGCTTTAATGCTGTTTGGGGATGCAAAACCAACTTAGAAACTGAGCTTGTATTGTGGATAACAGAGGGGAAATTAATGTGTTGCTGTAAGGATGTTTATTGTTGTAATAACAGGGATGAAAAAAAAAACTGATTTTTGGTGGTTGTTGTAGTGTGGTGTAAATGCTAAGAATGTAGTTAAGTTATGGCAAAATTTGTTTAGGAAATAATGTCATTGGAGTGCTTGGAATGGCATCAGTAAGTGAGGTTTGGATGGTTTAAGGAAGAAACCAAAACCTGTTACAAACCGATAGAAAACAAGAGAGAAAACAAGGTAGTAAGTGTAAAATAATCTAAGTAAAATGAGCTAGATTGGTGAGTGTACTTGGTGTTTGGTTTAAGGTGATTAAGGTGGGTAATTAGCCACTAAAACATGAAGATTTTAGTTGGTGAGGGTTGGTTAATTAATGGGCAAAGAGAGGACCTGTAACAGATGAAGAAACTGTAAAATTTGCAAAATCTGTAGCAGGGTCCGGGACCTAGGTCCAGGACCAAGTCCCGGACCACCCCTATTTTACCCCCCGAGAGTTGCTTGTTTGTTTGGTCCGGGTCTTAACCCCATGACCAAGTCCCGGACCATGTGCACTTTTCAACCCGAGAATTCCCTGCTATGTTGGTCCGGGTCCTAGTCCCATGCCCAAGTCCCGGACCACATACCATTTTTAAACCGAGATTTTTCCTGCCTTATGGTCCGGGACTTAGCTCCTGAATGAAGTCCCGGACCAAAGTGAAATAATGCCCGAGAGTTATGCCTTGTAATGGTCCGGGACTTAGGGTGGGGACCAAGTCCCGGACCACCCCCAGAAACGTACAGAGAGTTTTTAAAGGCCTCTAATGATGGGGGTTTGAATGTTAATGATGTTAGATGATGTTTAGGCCTTGTTTGGTGGCATGTAAAGGCCCTAGGAAGTGTAAGAAAGTGTTGTAAGTGATTGAGAAGTGAGAACTTAAATTAACAAGAGTAAAACCGAGATAACGGGATAACGGGTAAATACGGGAATAGCATTTTATTATGTACCGTATGAACTTAGTGTTAACAATAATGTTTGAAACATTATCAGAGAGTCGAGCGTGACCCGAGCATGGTGAGACGACACGGTAAAAGTAAAACCCCGGTGAAAGGTATGATTTTCTCATGCCCCGTATGCTAACCGAGTTACTCTGATTTGTGTGTTTGTGTGCCGGCTTAATCAAGACTAAAGCATGAAAATAATCCCTTGTTGATTATGAATGTCTTGTTGTATGTTGAATGAACTAACATACTTGTATGCCGGTGTGGTCTAACATAGTGTAAAGACCGACTCATAGTGAGTAACGATCGGCTAGAGATCCGTAGAACGGAACGAGGCGTATGATAACGAAAATATGCAAACACACACAAGCTATCGATTAAAGTATAACGATAACGCAAACATATGAACTTCCTAAAATGCGAGGAGATGTACGGGTTGAGTATATACCCGATAACGGTTAGAGAACCATATGGAAACAATCCACGAAATACATATGAGTGGAGAGATAAATGACCTCCATCGAGAGGATTGAAGTTAGTCCAACAATGTAAACATATAAGAAGAAAGTAAAAGAGACCTAAGGGACTATGTGACTCCCTTGAGATACGGTCGACCTCCTATAAGAGGGTTTACCCGGTATAAGAATTAACCGAAAGTATGCGTATATGTATTGTAAAGGTAACTCTTAAAACCTAAGATTAACCAAACTTGAGTAATGTTCCCTAAGTCATTAGAAACATCGAGTGATGCTTCTAGACTAATATACATGATATAATTATAACCGAGAGAGGAGTATATGGGAATGTGAGTAGTCCGAGAGTAGTCGGACCTAGTAAGAGAGATAGGAACTAAGAGAGAGTTCCGTGAGCTAGTTGAACCTTCCCACCATGCTAGACCCAGAGTAGGGTCGAAACCGGGGAAGTAAGACTATGCTAGAGAGCCATGAGTTTTGGCTAAATATGTAAAGAGAGTAACAAGCGTGATGTAGGAGACCTGTAGTGTCTCGAGAATCTACAAGAGCTTGAGTATGAATAACCCAAGAGTGCGGTGAGATAATGAGTATAAATAACCGAGGAAAGGGGTGAGTATATGAATGTGTAACCCGAGAGAATGGGTAAGTGTAAGAATGAGTAGCCCAAGAGAATGGGTGTGTATACGAATAAGTAACCCGAGAGAGCGGGTGAGGCTTCGAATAAGTAAACAAGGCGTAGTGAGGAACAACTCTCAATGCCTAAGAGTAACCAGTTACCACTAACAACATTGTTATGTTAGTTAGGAATCGTGTTCCGTGATTGGATGTAGATTCCTTGTGTGATATACATATATATTGTATTGCCATGATGCATGTTGTTTGATTAAAATGAACTCCATGTATATCCGACCCAAAGTAGTCGGCGTACCGCGGTTAGCACGCGGTATATGCGAATTTCATGCGCAGCGAAAGCTGACCCCCTAGGGGGAACGTTTTTAGTGTGCTGGTACTGAAGCTGGCCACCGTTCGAGAGAGTAGGACGGGGACTGCTGTGAGCATGGGTAGTTAGATTGTAATTACTTATGCGATTGAATAGGGTGTAAGTCCGAGTATGTTATCGGCATCCGTATAATGTAGACTCGGTATAGTAAAGAAGTGAGATGATTATGGTATTTGTATGTAGTACTCGGTTGTTCCAGTCCATCAGACCGTTACTGTTGTGAGTCAGGCCTGGTTAGCCACGAGGGTGGCTAACGGCGTTGTATCCCCCTCTGTTGTATTTGAATTCCGCTGCGAGCTAAATGGTAATTGTAACAGTCTAAGAGTTAATGATGAGATTAGCAGTTGGGGTGTTACAAAAATGGTATCAGAGCGAAGTATCGCTCTGATGACTGGAAATACCGAGCTTAGGAAATACCGAGTTAGGATATAGAGACTTAGGGCTATGGGTTGAGTGGTAGCGTGAGAGATGCGCTAGATAGGAACTTCCAGTATGATCTGGATACCTACAATACCAGACCCGCCCTCCACAACCCCCGCATTAAAAGCTTGGGAAAGAACGCCAGAGAGACGGGGGAAACCCAATCTGGCAGTTATTTAATATTTCATATGAACCAGAACCTGTCATGCGGTAAGTCCCGAGAACCGGAAAGCCCGGAGACGGATCCCGCTGGAATGACAATGACCGCACATAATGGCGAGAGATCAAGAAATCCTAATCCAAGGAGATCGAAATTTGTGCAGCCTGGGGCGACATGCTTAGCAGTCGCGAGAACCTAGCTGGCCGAGCAGCAAGCAGAAGAAAGCACCAACCGTGCAACAAGATGGACTCATGAGAAATAACGAGAACCGGGACACATGTCTACGGACCTCCATGACATGTAATACCACTAAGGGTATACAACCAATTAAGAACGTAGTTGAGAGTAGGTACCCACCCTGCCACACCCGAAGAGGTTGCAATACCTAACGGGACAGCTTAGACAGCTTGCAAGCATAACTACGGGATATACCCGAATAGGACTACAAAGTAGTACCTAAATAAGCTAAACCTCGGTAACCACAGAAAGACGTGGGAACGAGCAACGAGGCAAAGCCTAGAATTAAAGTAATTAAGGAACTCCGAGAATGGAGAAGCACCTAAGGAATGACAGTCATGTCAAGATGAATGAGAATCAGCTCCAAGGAGCAGTTATCCAACTAGGGGATCAAGGAAGAGCCAACGAGGCTACCAAATATAATGTGAACAATACCGTGACCGGTATGAGTTAACCCAAAAACCGCCAGTACCGCGCACTTGCCACGGCAAGTGCAGTAGTAGCGGGACCAATAAGGAGAGCTTTGACAAGCTATCAGTACTTAGCAAAGTACCAGAATGGCGAATGAAGCCAATATAGCAACTCGAACCTTAAGAATTCTGAAATGAAACCTTGAAAAGGCCTAACAGCCTAGTCACTGTATAAAGAACATACCGGCCAGCAAGAAGCTGGACTGGATAAGAATCAGCCGGCATTGAAATGCCATGAAGAGCTTTTTTTTTTTAAAACCCGAATTTCCTTTCAAACATGATCCCCCGAAGTTTTAAAATCAAACCAGTGAACCACGATAAGTTATTATAGGACCATATAAGAGGAGTTGGCAACAGAATACTTCACTTAGGCGTGACCGACACTACAAGTGTACACAAATGAGACATGGAACGACCGCACTCCAAAGGAGCTTGCGGGCCTGACAGACCAATTATGAGTTAGTTAGGTAAGTGGTAACGTATCAATAAGATACTCCATGTATGTATACAAGTAGAGTACGGAACACGGGAAGTAGCCCACTCCATACCACGGACGAAAGGGCCAATTCAAACCGAGACAGTTGGACACCTCGAATGATCGAAGAACACAAAGAAGCTTACTAAGCTAAAGGAGTCAAGAATCCAGTAGGATGATGGAGCTAACAACATAACGTTAAGAAGTGCGAGAAGCACAGAGTATTAAGCACAGACATTGGATATGTCTCCGGAAATACTTAATAACTGGAATATATACCAGTGTAAGCAATAAGATGAATGCCTTAATTGATCATACCAATGTTTGATAAACGGGATAGAATTCCCATAGTATACTTCACTAATGAGATTACCGACCTGACCAAGAAGGTAAGGAGAGGTACCAATGATCTACCCAATAACGGGAGACGTTACAACCCCAAACGGGATAGCTAAGATGTACAACAGAACATACAAATGAGTTCAAGCCAGATGAAATGGCGTAACTCAGTAACACCCGGGAGCAGTCCGAGAAGGATGCTGGAGTCGACAGTAGTTGAACGAAACATCGTGTTGAAAACACAAGTGTTTAAGCAAACACTCGGGTAGAACCCGAAGGGATCCCACGGTATACGGGATACCCTAGATTGCCAGAGGGCATCAACAAATATCAAGTTACTTGAAGGACTTCCAGGTACGGAAGCGTGATGTGGCAACCATATCAAAAACCCAGTAATACCTCCAAACCATTTAAGGGTATACGGAGAAGCAGAAACCTATATAAACAGCAGCACAGAGCATGGCTCGAGGCGAGGTGGCTTGTAAAGCCGGTAAAACTAACTACAATATGTAGATCCAAACATTGTAAAACATATGCATAAAGGCATAAGAGGAACAGTGGTGAATGAACCACTACCTTAGAGTGGGGATACCACTGGTTATTATGGGGCCTATGGAGCGGCATTTGCGTGAATCCTCCAGAGAAAGGCTACCACCTAAGTATGTAATGTGAAACCGCTAGAGCGGTGTAGTAAAACTCGAGCATGAACTATAGTAGTGTGTAAAGAGGAACCTTGATGGCAGTACAAAGGAAACCGATAGAGTAATCGGATGGGTAGTAAACACTGTATGTGTACAGTATGAACTGCAGAGTAAGCAGTGCGCAAGCGCGCAGAAAGATTTAAAGAGTAACGTATCTCATTGAGCCAAATGAATGGCAAGCCATAGTATAAATGGCGGAAGTACATGAGCAGAAGCTAAAGTAGTAGCGGATGCCATGTAAACAAATGTTGTAACGAGTAAAACAAGGTACGCAGTAAGCGACCGTTGGAAGAGTATAACTAGTTAGTGATATGAAGCTGATGAGAAAATATGGTGTAGGAGACATAATCATTCCTATCCCATGAGAGATTTGCTGTCAAGGGTTTACGCTTCTGCACTCTGTATGACTGAGTGTTTTGGTATTGCACTTGTGCGGTAATGATCGAGTGGGAGAGCCAGGAATTGAGAAATGTCAACGTAGCCTGTTGAGTGAGAATCTAGAGAGATAACCGTGCGGCCATTGGCCAAAGATGCACAAAGAACGTGGGCAGTAACCCACAGGGCCCAGGATCGATGAATGGTAAATGCAGAGTAGTATGAATGAAGAACTCTGGTACTGAACCAAGAAACAAACATAATCCATGAGCCATGATTAAACGAGGAAGCACTACATGCTAAGTAGTAGCTTGACCTCAACCGACAATAAGTCGGGAAAAGTAAGTGAATAATCACAAAGGTATACAGTGTTATACGAAGTAGATTCCCAGAGAACTGGAGAGACAATCTGAAATTCATCGAATTCGCATACGGTAAGAGATACCAAGCGACGATTGAAATACATTGAGAACACCAAAGAGCGAGCAAGCTCTAGTTATCAGGTCACGCAGCAGAAGCTTGTGGACCGTGATTCAGGGTTAAGTATACCTATGTCATAAACCCCTTGAAGCCTTAGAGGCTAGAACCGAACCCGGTTATGAGTTAATTAACCAATGTTCAGTGATAACATATGGTTGGTTACGCGGGCGTAACCCCTTTTAAGGGGGGTAGGGCGAGAAACCGCTTAGAGTATGTTTTACGTATTGGTGCGTAAACTACTAGGTGCATAGCACAAAAAGAAATTGTTTTGATGATTGGAACTTATGTTACATAAACATAGGTAACCATTCATTGTGTAATAATGAGCATGGTGCATGAGATATGCAAGTAATGAGAATATAATATTTATGAAAAGAGGAGTAGAAAGACTCCTAGGGAATGAGAATCCCTATAGTATATGTCTAGTGAGATTAGACATGAGTCATGATGAGTATGAATCGGCATGAAACCGATGTGTAACCTAAGAGGGAGTGAGTTCCCTAGGCGATTTTATTTGAGAATGATAGATGGAGTGAGTTCCATCCTTTGGAGTTGTATGTTATGTGTTTTAAATTGAGCAACAATTTGCGTAAAAGAAGCCATAAGTATGGAATACCTAGGTAAAGTAGTGAAGCAATGAGAATCACAAATGACCTAAGTACTAGGAACTAGAGATTAATTGAAACGAATTGTTTCGTGAATACGATTAGAAAGAGTAAAAGATAGAAAACGAAAATGTTTGACTATCTGATTGTTTGAAACTGACGTGGGAGGTGGAACTTGATCTGCTAGCGATCAAGGGAAACCGAACACAAATTGGGGTGGAAGGATAGTTGAACACTGATGCTGATCACATCAGGGTTAGATGATTCCTGAAGCTCCCTGTAGTGGTCACAAGTAATCACGCTAAGAAAAGATACAGCTACCATAAATCTGATTTGGAGTTGTGTGGTGTTTTAAAAAGAATTTTCAAACAGATTTTGAAAAAGAATTTTCTTCAAGTATGAAGATGGAAACGAAAACTGGTTTTGAAACCGCTATCACCCGCCGATGGCTGAGCCTTAAGTCTTGATGACCGGTAGAACGGTGGGCGTGTATTAGTTTTGAAACCATTGCACCGTACGTGCGGCGGTCCTAAGTGACCGGTTGGGGCGGTGTCAGTGTGTGATTTTTCCAAAGGCAGCGGGACGGGGAGAGTACCCTGAGATGTTCCTGTGTTGAGTGAGTCAACCAGAGTGCCTGAGGATATGTATATGTGTAATGTTTTGATCAGAACCGAAGGGACCGTGGGCCAGAGAGAGTAAGTGCCCATTTGTCATGAAACGGCCGTGAACCAGAAAGAGTAAGTGTTCAACGTGACCGGTACCTGAGGGATCAGTAGTATATTACTCAATATGGATTCGAGGACTGTAGTGCCTTCTTGTCTTCGGACCGATTCCATGGAGAGAATAAAAGAGTATTTTTGATTGCTATACATGCTGTGTTATTTGTGTGGTATGTGTAGTATGAAATGAGACACTTGTGGAGTCAGTAAGGTTGTACATGTATTATAACCTTGGCATAGCGTGCCCATGAGAGTAACCATTTAGATTCACCAACTTTGAGGACAAAGTTCCTAAGGGGGGTAGATTTTAATACCCCGGACCTAATAATGGATTTAATTACTCTAATAAAATTATTAAGGGCCTAATGGTGCCTAAAGAGTATTGGTAAAAGAATAAAACCAAAAGAAAAGAGAAAACGCTTGAAAAGCGAAAAACGCTAAATGCGTATTATATAAGAGATATAGATCTCGTAAGGGCCGAGATGGATTCCTAAGGCTTAGTTAGGCCTAATTAGTGTACGGGAATGATTCCCGAAGAAAACGGATCCAAATAATGGATTAAAAACGCTAATGGAGTTTAAGCACGTTTTTCGAGAAAACCCGAAACGTGACTTTAAGTGGTCAACGGACCCGTAAAAATTATAGTTGATGAAATAACTATTAATAAATATTAATGGAAGCTTAATAACCATTAAAATTAATTAAACGAGAAAATTCCGGAAAACGGACCCGGTAAGTGAATAGTGACGAAACCGGGAGACGAAACGCGTTTAATTCGAAAAGACGAAAAACGATCCGGGCTACTAATTTTTGTGGCCGGTTCTAATTAATATGTATACACATATTAATAGCTTGCTAGCTATTTGGTAATATGGGGACAAATGAGTAAATAAGCAAAGTAAATAGTATAAAGCAAAAAGTAAAATAAAAACACATACCTCTCACCACCTCCTTCTTTATTCACGTATTGAAATTTCTCCAGAGGCTTGCAACTCCTTCTTCTTCCTCTGTGACTCGCGCGACACCAACAGCACCAACTCCCTCCTTGCTTCACCTCCATCTTACTCATTTCTCCACCGAATCGCGCGAAAATGGTACCGTTGGACTCGTATCGGTGAGAGCTTCGATCTCCACCCATCAAAGTTTTGATTTCTCCATTTTCATCTCCATTGACGTGGGAGCTTTTGGAGCTTGAAGAGTAGATTTCAACCCTTCTTCTCTTCCTTAGTGCCTTAAGGTATATATAAGTAAGTATTTATACCATTTCAAGCCTAATCTACCATTTGTGAGACTTTTTCCTCACGTTGGAGAATTCCCTCTCATTTCAGCCGAGAGCATATATTTTTGTGGGGTTTGGAGACTGCTCCATTTGATTGTCAAGCCACTCATTTGGGTTCTCTAAGGTAAAATCTAAACTAAGCTTTGTAAACTAGCTCTTTAAATATTAGGTTGTGTGGAGGGAAAATTGAATTGACTTGTGGTTATATGTGCGATGGAATATGGTTGTAGTTAGCAAACCATATTCCTTGTGTGGTGTGGAAAACAAGAGGAGAAAGAGGGAGCAAGAGAACGTGGAAGAAGAGAAGAGAAATCAGAAAAGAAAGAAAAACTAGCAAGGTAATGAACTTACCTTGGGTTGTTTTGTCTCTGTAAACCGATTTGGAATGTAAATAAATAACCATGAACTAGTGTAGTCTTGTACTACAATATTGGTTTTTGAGTGAGGAAGCTTTAATGCTGTTTGGGGATGCAAAACCAACTTAGAAACTGAGCTTGTATTGTGGATAACAGAGGGGAAATTAATGTGTTGCTGTAAGGATGTTTATTGTTGTAATAACAGGGATGAAAAAAAACTGATTTTTGGTGGTTGTTGTAGTGTGGTGTAAATGCTAAGAATGTAGTTAAGTTATGGCAAAATTTGTTTAGGAAATAATGTCATTGGAGTGCTTGGAATGGCATCAGTAAGTGAGGTTTGGATGGTTTAAGGAAGAAACCAAAACCTGTTACAAACCGATAGAAAACAAGAGAGAAAACAAGGTAGTAAGTGTAAAATAATCTAAGTAAAATGAGCTAGATTGGTGAGTGTACTTAGTGTTTGGTTTAAGGTGATTAAGGTGGGTAATTAGCAACTAAAACATGAAGATTTTAGTTGGTGAGGGTTGGTTAATTAATGGGCAAAGAGAGGACCTGTAACAGATGAAGAAACTGTAAAATTTGCAAAATCTGTAGCAGGGTCCGGGACCTAGGTCCAGGACCAAGTCCCGGACCACCCCTATTTTACCCCCCGAGAGTTGCTTGTTTGTTTGGTCCGGGTCTTAACCCCATGACCAAGTCCCGGACCATGTGCACTTTTCAACCCGAGAATTCCCTGCTATGTTGGTCCGGGTCCTAGTCCCATGCCAAGTCCCGGACCACATACCATTTTTAAACCGAGATTTTTCCTGCCTTATGGTCCGGGACTTAGCTCCTGAATGAAGTCCCGGACCAAAGTGAAATAATGCCCGAGAGTTATGCCTTGTAATGGTCCGGGACTTAGGGTGGGGACCAAGTCCCGGACCACCCCCAGAAACGTACAGAGAGTGTTTTAAAGGCCTCTAATGATGGGGGTTTGAATGTTAATGATGTTAGATGATGTTTAGGCCTTGTTTGGTGGCATGTAAAGGCCCTAGGAAGTGTAAGAAAGTGTTGTAAGTGATTGAGAAGTGAGAACTTAAATTAACAAGAGTAAAACCGAGATAACGGGATAACGGGGTAAATACGGGAATAGCATTTTATTATGTACCGTATGAACTTAGTGTTAACAATAATGTTTGAAACATTATCAGAGAGTCGAGCGTGACCCGAGCATGGTGAGACGACACGGTAAAAGTAAAACCCCGGTGAAAGGTATGATTTTCTCATGCCCCGTATGCTAACCGAGTTACTGATTTGTGTGTTTGTGTGCCGGCTTAATCAAGACTAAAGCATGAAAATAATCCCTTGTTTGATTATGCATGCATTGTTGTATGTTGAATGAGCTAACATACTTGTATGCCGGTGTGGTCTAACTAGTGTAGACCGAC
Organism: Limonium bicolor; assembly: GCA_023374045.1. NCBI lineage: Eukaryota > Viridiplantae > Streptophyta > Magnoliopsida > Caryophyllales > Plumbaginaceae > Limonium > Limonium bicolor. The sequence goes on along the minus strand of CM041780.1, from coordinate 63,308,378 downwards.
TCTAGTGAGTATTGACTGACTAGAAACCGTTGAACGGGTAGTCACATAACCAATATATGCAAACACACACAAGCTATCGATTAAAGTATAACGATAACACAAACATATGAACTCCCTAAAATGCGAGGAGATGTACGGGTTGATATACCCGATAACGGTTAGAGAACCTTATTGAAACAATCCACGAAATAAATATGAGTGGAGAGATAAATGACCTCCATCGAGAGGATTGAAGTTAGTCCAATGTAAACATATAAGAAGGTAAAAGAACCTAAGGGACTATGTGACTCCCTTGAGATACGGTCGACCTCTTATATGAGGATTTTACCGGTATAAGAAATATCCGAATGTACAGCATATGTTGTGAGGGTAACACTTAAACCTAAGATTAACCCGAAATTAAGTAAAGTTCCCAAGTCATTAGAAACATCGAGAATGATGCTTCTAGACTAATATACATGACATAATTATAACTCCGAGAGAGGAGTATATGGGAATGTGAGTAGTCCGAGAGTAGTCGGACCTATGTAAAAGAGATAGGAACTAAGAGAGAGTTCCGTGAGCTAGTTGAACCTTCCCACCATGCTAGACCCAGAGTAGGGTCGAACCGGGGAAGTAAGACTATGCTAGAGAGCCATGAGTTTTGGCTTAAGTATGTATAAGAGTAACAAGCGTGACGTAGGAGACCTGTAGTGTCTCGAGAATCTACAAGAGCTTGAGTATGAATAACCCAGAGTGCGGTGAGATAACGAGTATAAATAACCGAGAGAAAGGGGCGAGTATATGTGAGAGTAACCCGAGAGAACGGGTATGTATAAGAATGAGTAGCCCAGAGAATGGGTGTGTATACGAATGATAACCCGAGAGAACGGGTAAGTATAAGAATAAGTAACCCGAGAGAGGGTGAGGTATTGAATAAGTAAACAAGGCATAGTGAGGAATAACCCTCAATGCCTAAGAGTAACCAGTTACCACTAACAACATTGTTATGTTAGTTAGGAATCGTGTTCCGTGATTGGATGTAGATTCCTTGTGTGATATACATATATATTGTATTGACATGATGCATGTTGTTTGTTTAAAATGAACTCCATGTATATCCGACCCAAAGTAGTCGGCGTACCGCGGTTAGCACGCGGTATATGCGAATTTCATGCGCAGCGAAAGCTGACCCCCTAGGGGGAACGTTTTTAGTGTGCAGGTACTTGAAGCTGGCCACCGTTCGAGAGAGTAGGACGGGGACTGCTGTGAGCATGGGTAGTTAGATTGTAATTACTTATGCGTTTGAATAAGGTGTAAGTCCGAGTATGTTATCGGCATCCGTATAAAGTAGACTCGGTATAGTAAATAAGTGAAATGTTTATGGTATTGTATGAAGTACTCGGTTGTTCCAGTCCATCAGACCGTTACTGTATGTGAGTCAGGCCTGGTTAGCCACGAGGGTGGCTAACGGCGTTGTATCACCCTCTGTTGTATTTGAATTCCGCTGCGAGCTTAATGGTATAATGTAACAGTTTAAGAGTTAATGATGAGATTAGCAGTTGGGGTGTTACAGTTAGTCAGGTAAGTAGAATGTATCAGTACGGTACCCCATGCATATAGACAAGTAGTGTTAGGAACACAAGAAGTAGTCAACTCCGTGCTACAGACAGTAATGCAGATTACCTCGAAGATGGACGAAAAGAGCCTCAGTTTAACCAACGGGCTAGAGAAACCAAGAGTCGTCAACACAGAGTAGCAGACAGTGCACATGAAGACAAGAGGACCTTTCGAAGACGACGACACTAATGACAGAAACAGGAAACCCATTGTTAGAATGAATAATATGTACAACCCTTATAAGGATCAGACATGTTCTTGCAATCCATAGGAATCTACCAAATAATGTGAACATAAACGCGTGACTACGCAGGAATGAAAGACAAAGCTAGTATACTAGTAGATGCTTTCAACAAGAAACAAACGTCATGATAACTAACAACCGTCGAATCGACTGAAATATGGTGCGCGCGGAAGCGACCAACACGAACAGCTGTCAATAATAAATACGTGGGCAAACCTAGACGAGTAAAACTCGCAGAAAATAATGTGAAATGGAAAAGGAAGTTGCAGAACTCTAATACGAGCACAACATATGGATTCCCTTGGCAGGAAGCATGAAGAACCATTCAAATGTTGACGCTAACCCGACACACGAGAAGATACACACATGTATGCTAGTAATCCAAATGATGGGATATACAACAAAGGAAAAGAGCCAAACTGAACCTATGTCCATGGGTATGCACCTCTGTACGGAGCGAGTGGGCTCATTAGAACAAATTCGGGAGGGAGCACAAACACGTGCCTCACCCTTTAAATGTTTGGAGCCCGGGAGGGCTAGAGCCATACCCGTCTCTCTGATATGAGAATAATCTACTCCAAAGGTGGAAGACGCCACATGAGAGTTAGAGAACCCTATGAGAGCCAAGTATCCAGCGCTCCTTGTTGAGCGGCTGTTGTATACTTGTGGGGTACGGGGGCGTAACCCTTTTTTAAGGGGGGTAGAGCTTCTTGGATGTGCACATGTTTGCACTAAATTTCATTGTTTCGTATGTGGGGCATACAGTAGTTGTTGGTATGTTTGTTGGTATGCGGGGCATACGATGTTGCTTGTTGGTCTGTTTCATATGTGGGGCATACGTTGTTTGTTGCTGTTGTTTGGTTGTTATTGGTGTTGTTTGGTACGCGGGGCGTACGTTGTTGATCTGTTTGTGTGTGATATGCACTTGGATGTATGTATCTTATGAAATACCTGTTTAAATGATGTGTTTACACCATGTGTGTAGTACCTTTTTATAATACTTGTGATATATATATTTATATCATCTTGTAGATTGATTACCTATGGTATCACCTAGATACAAAATGTGGAATGATGATATGGTATGGACACCTCGGGGAGGTAGTCTGGGTGGTAGAACTGATAGGAAATGATGGTGCTGATGGATCGCCTACATCCATATATGTTTGAATTAACGCCACAAATGATGGCTATGTGCTGTATAAGCGTGAGACGATGTGTGTAAATGATATATCACATAGATATACATTATGGGATCATATGGGTAGTTATTAACACACCTATTTGAATAAAGCGACTTTGGGACGAAGTCTTTTTAAGGGGGGTAGATTGAAATACCCCTACTTAATTAAATATTGATTACACGTATAATCAATTAAATTAAGGCCTAAACATGCGTTAAAAATAAATTAAACACAACAAAGTTTATCAAAAAGCAAGAATTACACCCTTTGAGCTTTTGGGGTGATTAAATATCCAAACAAACTCTGTTTGACCTAAAATTTTAACCTGAGCCTTATAACACATAAATGAACACATTAAAACCGTTTCCAAGGGAAACCAAGCTCAGAAACTCATTAGAACACAAAATGTGCACTAAGCTTCCTTAAGGCACATTTTTGTGAGATTGTCTCCAAAATGAGTCCTATTTAATTTTAGGGTCTTAAATACCCTTAAATATACTAATGTGACATAATGTACCGCATTGAAATGTATAAATCAAGTTTTTACAAAATATCCAAAAATATGTGCATTGTATTGTGAATAATAACCAAATAGTGTAAAAATATCATTTAATCACTTAATCATGTCTATGGTCAATATGTACCCTTGAAATTGGCTATTAATTTCCGCCAGTTTAAAGCCTATAACTCAGCATGTTATTGTCCACGTTTACAATTAAATATGAGTCACTAGTCTTACTATATTAAAGTAACGGTTATATTACCTTTCAAATTAGCAATCAAAACCCACTCTTCCTACCTTGGTATACCACTTTCGCCGTCTTGATATGTCATCCTCTTCCATAATGATTCTGAACGTCTACAAAGCCACCGAGTGGAAAAAATATTAAGCCATATGACATGTACATTTCTATTATATAATAACTAAGCTAAGCTACCTAATCCTACCCACTTGGCCGACAACCCCAAGCTTTCTTCAGACAAAGGGAACCTCCCAAGATTAACTAGGGGAGAGTGTCTTGACTCTGTCGGCCAATCCCATACCCACTAGCCATACTCACCGGTTTCTTTTTTTTCTTTCTTTCCATTTCGATACCATTTCTTCTTCCTCCCACGTAAGCTCCAGTCTTCTTCCTCCATCGGTCACTTTCTTCTTCTTCAACCGAAGGCTCCAAACACTACTATCATTCCAGAACCGAGAGCAGCACTCAACTTCCAGCACCGGTCGTTTAAGTTGTAGTGGAAGTTCCCAGCTTTCTCTTGCTGTTCCAGAACCGAGAACACCACTTACCTTCCATGGCTGCTACGTCAAGTTAGCTTCACATGAGTTTCTTTTCTGCCCCTTTCACGTACAAACAGAGGAAAATCCGAGCCTATCCACTGCTCCATTCACGTACAAACAAAGGGAGTGCTGAGCTCTCTCCTTTGCTTTGCTTCACGTAATAACCAGTAGATGTCCCCAGCCCTTTTAAACTCCCTTCCTTGTTTTCTTTACGTGGGAAGACCAGGAAAAAAATACCCAGCACCTTGTGAAGGAACAGAACGCATGCAACTCTATTTTGCTGCTACTTGACCGTGAGTATACTCCCTTCTTCCATGGCTTTGTTGGGCTTGGAGTAGTGCTTTCTCTCGGCTGATAATAAAAGGGAGAAAGGGAAGCAACTAACTCACCTCTCAAGGTAATAAACAAGCATGGAAACTAGCCTAAACTCTTCTCTTTATTTCCGGTAACATGCTTCCAGTTTTTTTCCCAGCTAAACCTTGCTCTTTCCATGTAAAAATCAGAGGGAAACCTCCATGACCCATGCGGTAACAAGACCCATGCAGAACTACCTTGGTTCAGTCACTTTCGGTAAGAAAAAAACTTACCTTACCTACCTTGTTCTACCTGTAATATATCGGCTTGTACTGAACTCTTTCCTCTGTTTTTCTTCATGTAAATACCAGTAGGAATTACCCAGCTTGTGAAGGAGCAAAAAAGCCAAACAAACACCCTTGTCTGACCATGCTCACGGTAAGAAAACCTTGCCTATTTCCTCTATGTTTTTACCGGTAATATGAACTAGAGTAAATGTAGTTTAACACCTCTGTTGCCATTCAAAAACCAAGCGTACACAACCATAATAACCAGCTCCATAGTAAGGTAAACATCCTGTGCTCTTCTAGCTTAAAACCATGCCTTGTTTCCCTTTGTCTTACCGGTAAAATATATGTGGATATAAGCGGTAGTAACATATGCTTTTGCTCACTGAAAACAGGCGTGTATAGCCTTGATAACCAGCTTCAAACCAAGGTAAATGCCTTGTATTTTCCTAGCTGAAAACAACCGATAATAACCTTGCTTACATGGCTAACTTATACTCTTTTCTTGGCATGAAATGCTGCTGGAAAATCCTTTGGGACTAACCTGCACAACCGTAAGGAAACAAGTCAAAAAAATATATATACCAAAGTGAGTATTGTTACCTTAATGAAGTATATAACTAAGCTAATGTATTGGTTCATGTGGAAACTGATTTGAGAATTTTATACATCAGCCGTGAGCACATGTGAAGCCTAGGCTGATTGGATTTGCTTAAAAACAATGTAAGTGTATTTAACACCTTTATTATATGGTTTATGACATTGTGTTACATATATGTAACAGCCGTGGGTTTTATGGGAATGTAGGACTCAAATATGTGTTAAAACATTTGATGACATTTTTGGGTGGTTAGTTTGGTATATTAATGACCTATAAGGTCAAGGAAATAATTTAGGGGGGTCAAAAACATAATTTATAAAATATATGGGGGCAAGGAAAGTAAAACCGAGACCAAAAATGGTCTTAAATGACTAAACTATGAATAATAATGTTTTATGTCATTTTTAGTTGATAATATAAAGTTTAGATGACATATAATGTCATAGGAATTAATTCAATGATTTTAGGAAACATTTAAGAAAAACCATATGATAAACCGTAATCAATATAGTTTTTTATAACATTTATGTGCAATTTTATCCAATGTTAATTAATGTAACAAGGCCAAGCATTTTAGGCCATTCAATTTAATTGCTATATTAAGTTAAAAATGGATTTAAAATGAATTTAGAACAAAAATAAATATTACCGAAATAGTTTGGGGTTGATTTGCAATTTAATTAAATTTTAGAGGCTGAAAATAAATAAAACCGAAAATTATATGTTAAAATAGTTATCTTATGAATGTTATTATGTTTTATAAAACTTGGGGGTCAAATTGTAATTTTTGAGAAAATGTGGTCTAACCGCAAATACATAAATCTATGGTCAAACTAGTGCATATTGGGTCAACATTGACCAAAATAAAAGCCTTGACCAAAATGTATAACATAAATAATTAATTTAGGAACTTAAGGTAACATTAGAGATTAAATGTCAAGTTTATGAAATTTAGGGGTGTAGAGTGTAAATACCGAAAATAATGGGTTGGTTTGGTTAATATAGTGATTTATATCCTAAGTATAAAATTTGGGAATTGTTGGAGATATATAAGTAGGTATATTGATAAAAGAGTATAATACATGGTTTTTGTGACATATGGAAGTATATAATATAAATTGGAGTCAAAATGTAAATAAGGAAAAAAAATGTGGGCAGAAAGAGGATTTCAAAACAGAAGGGAGCTGCTTGGAATATAGTAACATAAAGACTATGGGTTATATGGATAATAAATATTAAAACCATATAATATAACCTATACGTATAACTTGTTACAATATATGTGGTGATTTTGTAAATAAGGAAAAGATAGTGGCTAGAAAAGAAATATACCAAACAGCTGTGGGTTGTTCGGTAATATTAAGGAAATAACTTATAAAGACTATATGTTATAAATAATATAATGTTTGGAGTGATATAACATATGATATGTAAAAATATTATAAGATTGTGGTAAAAGTATAAATATGGGAAGTTAAGGGTTAGAACAAAAAAAACAGAACCTAAGGGTTTGTTTGTATTTTTCGGAAATATTGAAACTATATAGTACATACTATATGATTCAAATGCTATAATATATGGTAAGTTAAGTATGATATAAAAATTGTGGTGAAATTGTAATAATAATAAAGTGTGGGGTTTGGAAGGAGATGAAATATTAAATATAAGCCTATTCGGCAATTAAGAGGAAATATTACAAAACTATAAGTTTATATCCTATCACAATGTTTTGATGATATAAAATAAGGTATTTATAACATGGTATAAGTTATGTGACTATATTGTAATAAATGAGAATTATGTAAGTAAAGAAGTATAAGTGTATTATAAATATATGTCATTTTCGGTACACAAATATAAGTACTAAAACTATATGTTATAAGTTAATGACATATAAAATACCACACTATATGATAACATGATATAAGTGTATCACTAGATAATATTGTGTGGTTAAAAGTATAGTTTCTTAAAACTATCTTACTAGCGCATGCACATGTATACATATGAATAAAAAAAAGAGAGAGGATATAAACTATAGTATACAATGACATAAATACTATGGTTAATATATGATTTTTGGAATGGTTAAATAAACCTTGAATGAGGAATAATATGTACATAATATAAAGTTCCGTATTTCATTAGAAATTAATGAGTATATATATATATATATATATATGTGCTGGCACAAATAACATGCACATATATATTATGGTTTACAAACCATATAATAATAAATAATGAATATTAACTTGTTAGTATAATTATATATGATAAAGTCATAAGGTTTTAAATAAATAGAATTTGTTACATAATTGGGAAGTTGTATAATATAAGGTATATTAAAGAATAGTAATATACTATGTAATTTAAACTAACGTTGCATGGAATGCATACAACTATAGGTTATAAAATGTAACCATGCATGCGACTATAGGGTATAACATATACCTATGCATGCGATATAACAGTTGGATTAATTATACGAACGAACGATTTTGCATAGGCATAACGCTTATTTAGTACTATGATGGAAACTGTAATTCCTAAGTTTGAAAGCGTTATCCCGACGTTTGAATAAAAACCGACATCTTTGTTAAACCGAGTTCTAATACTTACTACGAGTAAGGAATTTTTAAGATAACTATACTTTAACTAGTACAGTTGAAAATCCGGGGCGTAGTACCGGGATTACAGACGTTATTCAGAAATACCGAATCATACGTCATGTGGATTGACACTTAGCGTTCCTTGTATTTCTAGATCGCCCTTCAGACGTGCGCGCTCGATAGCCTTAGCGGTCTACACTGCACAACCTTGACACGGTGTACGGTATGTAATGGGGTTTGATCCGGGTTGTCCTGAGGAATTCCTTGGGCTCGGATTTGTTTGATAAATAACTTGTGTGGATGTATGTATGTTATTTTGGTGTGATGATATCTGTGTTTACTGCATATTTATTTATGCACGAACATCCTACGGGACTAATACTACGTCGACTATAGATCGACTTATTTAAAACAACATATACGAGACGTGTGATTGGAATTACCGTTGCCTGACCTAATACGCTAAGTATTACAAGTATGTAGTTATAACCTAAGTAAAACACTTAGGAACGGGACATGACATTGTCGGTCCCTAGAGCTTCGACTCGAACATAAATAAGTGATGTTCTCCATAATTCTAGGCATGCGTAGACCCACAGGGCACCAACAAAATAAGTGATGTTCTCCATAATTAAAACTGTAACTGACTACCTAACATAATGAAGTTAATAGTGGAGTGTGAATGAATGTGATGATGTACCTTAATCCAGACAGTCATTGCTGCTGGTCGCGCGTAGAGATATCTTGGTTATCCCGTATCGGGTTTACCCTAGTTAATCCTGAACGAACCTAAATAGATCGTTAGGCGGAGTGTGCTACCGTTCGCACCAGGCCCTTGGCCACCTAAATGGATGCCTTTACAAGGCAAAGTGAAACAGTCCCAGAGTCTTCGGATGATCAGAGCAGTGAGCACCTTGTGTGTACGTGGGACTACTGTCCAAGTGAGTATATTTCGGGTTGTCCTAATTGACGCCCGGTATGCTAACCAAATCAAATGATATGTGAGGGCCCGGGGGCCGAGTGTTGTAATACGTGATGATGTTAACATACGACGTATGAGTTATCAATGCTATTGTATTGTATGATGTGTGACTGTGCTATTATAAATGCTATTATAAATGACTGTTTGGATTGAATGGATGGTTATATAATCATGTATGTTGTTACAATATTTACTATGTCTGTAAAATGGTACAGCATGAAATCAATCTAATATCAAGATGGTTAAAAATGACAAGTGACCAATAGGGTCCAGGCCCGGCATACTCAGCGTCTAGCTCTGAGACTACACTTATTGAGCAGGTTGTTCCTCTTCGTTGAAGCCGAAGTGCAGGAACAGGGTAGCTAGGGTTACTTTAATTATTGCGTAAGAAATTTATTTGTATAACGATTTCAGTCTGTGGGTGTATGACGGGACGGTTGTATCCATGTGGGATTTGGGTAGATGCTCACTTGTCGAATGTTATGGATGTGGAATTAGTATGATGTATAGGGGATATCTCGTTATCACAGCGGTTTAGTAATGTTGTTGTTTTAGTGTTGTATTTAGTTTCTGCTTCGTTACTCGCATGGGCGAGTAATGGCAGGTGACACCCGAGTGAGTTTTAATGTTGTTGTTTATTCATCCGCGGTAAGACGTTTTATTTTTCTGCTAACGTGAGTGACTATTACGTGTTATTTGTGAGGGGTGTTACATGTAGTTTCTGCCGTTGGGTTCTGGTAGCACTCAAAGTCACGGTGCCCCCATTTTCTTCCTGTAGCAACACTGCACATCTTCTCCCTTGCAGTCCTTGTCGGGGTGGTCTCCGTTGCACCACTTGCAGTAATATGGCTGAAATACCCCGTAATTAAAAATAGTGATTAATTAGGCTAATAAATAATTTAGAGGCTTAATTAAGTATAATCATGAGGGAACAAATCCCGAAGAAAATGGATCCTTAAAACGGATTAAAATCATTAACGAACCTTAAAGCGCGTCTTTCGAGGTAACCGGGAAAACATTCTTTAAGCGGGTCAAATAGACTCGTAACAATTTTGGTCAACTAAATAATCATTAATAAACATTAGTGAAGCTTTAGAACCAATAAAATCAATAAAACGAGAGATTAGTAAAAACTGTCAAAACGGGAAGTTGTGGGGTAAAAACATAAATAACCCAAACTAGTGTGTCCAATATTGTGAATAAAATTTTAAAAACCCATAAGGGTTGTGTGTTGTCCGATTGGGACCCTCCCTCACACTCCCTCAGACTCTCCTCTTATAACTAAAGACAAAAACAATAAAAAGCAAAAAGTAACTACTACTATACTACCCCACTCACCTATTCTCTCTCCTATCCCTCACATTTTCTTCACTCACGTAAAACCTCACCCCCTCACTCTCTGAATTTCCTTTCTTCCTCCCTCAACCAGCAGCCATGGAAGAATGAGCAAAACACAAAAACACCCACTTCTCTCCTCTCGAAACTCTCTCAAACCTCTTCCAAAAATTATAAAAAGTATACCATTGGAATCCTCTCATCAAGAGCTACATTTCCATCCTTCCAAAATTCGAAAACAAACACTTTCATTTTTATGGGTATGCCCAATTTGGAGCTTCAAGGACTACCATTAGCACACTTCTTCTCCTTGTTCTTTTAAGGTAAAAATCTTCTTGAAACCCATCTTTTTCTAGCTCTTAAGGGCAAAACGAAATTTGAAGTTAAACCCTTGCTTGCTTCTTTATGCTAGCCGATTTTGACTTCCTTGGAGAGTTAGAAAGATTGTTTTTGAGCCATTCCATGCTTTACTTATAGCCTTGCAAGGTAATGGGAATTCTAAACCCTAGAACTTACATTAAGCTTAAATAATGTTAGGGTTAGTGTAGTATTGAATGTGGGTATGTTGGGGTAAAATATTAGATTTGTTGAAGTACCAAAACCGGTAGAGAGAGAAAGAAGAAGCAGAAAGAAGGAGAAAGGAAAAAAACTAGAAGAAAAACAGGTAAGGATACTCATTTGTGTAGCCTTGTATGTATATGTATGTAACAGATTTTAGAAGTTTGGATTTAGTGATGCAAATGGTATTGTGTAGTAGAGTAGTGTATAAGAGGATATAAATATTTAAACCCTTAAAAGACATTTTAAAAACTGTTACAAAACAGATTGGGATTGAGATGTTTGAGTGCAGGAATTTAATGTTGTTTAGAGTGGTAATTGTGTATGAGAGTTTGTATATTGACATGGTGTATAAAACAGGTGGTATAGATCATAATGTGTGTGTAAACAATGTGGTGAGAGTATAAAATTAGGGGAGGTTATGTCAAATTTATGTAGGATTAGAACACTTAGTGAATTAAAACTAGGTGGAAAAAAATGTTGTAACAGATTTTGATTTAGATAGATAGAGGGTATTGTTATACCCCAAATTTCAACCCCCCCGGAAGAGAGTCTCTACTAATAGGCTAGTAGCGAGGGTTCCCAGTTCGATCCGCACATTTCAGAGTACTAGGGACAGCTTAGTCATCTCCAGGGGCATTTTCGTAATTTTTCAAGGCTCCTAAGCCCCCTATAGGCTTTCTCTCTCCTCCAAATAAGGGTCAAATCAATTCAAAATGCTTTAAAATTTTAACCATGATAGAGGATGACATCTGAAGCATAACGGCGTTGGAATTTTGATTTTTCGAATTTACATAATTTCTAGCTATTTCTGATTGAATCTGACGAGTATTGAATTTAAAAATATTCCAATATCCAAAAATTCGATTCCACTTTAGAAAATCAGAAATATCATCCTTTACCCATGTGTGAAATTTCATAATCAAACTCCCCTTCCCTAATTCTCTACGGATTATCTGTCTTGCCTCAAATTTGGGTTCAAACTAACCTTCGTACGCTTCTGTATTGCTGTTTGTTTAAGTTCTGTCCAATAACTTGTTTACCAAGTTTCGTGCTTAATTCGAATTCAAATTGAAAACTTTCAATCACTAACGTCTTGCATCTTTCAGGCTACACACCCATAAAATTTGAGCCAAAAACACCTTCGGGAACAGCCTCAACGCCGCCGTCCGAGGGCGGTCCGCACCCACGGACGTCATGTCCGGGGTCCCGGACTCCCTGTCCGTAAGCCCGGACGCCCACGGACGGCGGCGGGATTTTTAAAATTTTAAAAATTTAGGTTTTCTAATAATGTCCGGGCCACGGACAGCCTGTCCGTGGCCCCGGACTTTCAATTTTTGTTTTCTGTTTAATTCGACTTTTATTTTCACATAGGTTAACTAGGGTCCGTGGTTACGGACATTAGGTCCGTGGCTACGGACGGAAACAAAATTTGACCTAATTCTGCCTCCGAAACCCTAGTTTAGGTAATTTAACTTTCACTTTATTTTCAGTCAAAAAATGCTAAAAAAAAAAAAAACAGAAGCTCGCGCACTTAGGTTAAAACGACTCGTAATAAGCCGTAATTAAACTAAGTAGAGGAAAAACGACTTCTAGGGGTAATGAAAGTAATTGAACCCTAATTAAGTCGAATATCAAGCCCCCGAACCCGAACTCTCCTTTCCTAATTTGATCTAGGTTAAAATTAGGTGGCGACTCATAATAGGTTCCAGTGAGCTAGCTTAGGTTTTAATAATTATTGTTATATGACATAGTTATTAACCTTAGGTTATAAGTGGACCTAAAACCCGATTAGATCCAATCAGTTAATCACATAGGATAGGGTTTAAAATCGAGGCTCACAGACTGGCGACTCTGCTGGGGACAAACTTCTTAATTTTAACTTGTTTAATTTTAAGAAAGAGGGCTTAACTCGAAAATGTTTATTTATGGCTTTAATTCTTTGTTTGTTTACTTTTGTGCGCAATTTAAATTTCTGTACCTTTGCATCATATGAGAGCGAGGGTCCACGCAAACCTATTCCACCCCGGGACCCGTTTGAGGGTCCCCTGTCAGGGACTCACACCTTTTAGGTGATGTGAATAAGCGGGGGAAAAGAGGAGGATGTCGTCTAACCACATCCCCTTAATACCTGGGCTTTAGCCCCAAGCGTTTTCCTGGCAGTGCCCTTACCTAGCCCATTGTTTGGTCAGTCAAAGACCCGACCGTAGACACACCTTCAGGTGATGTGAAAAAAGTGGGGAAGCCCAAAGAGAATAGCGTGCAAGCCCTATTCCTTTGTGGTGACCTGGGCCCACGCCCCAAGCACCTCTCCGGATCGATCCATACCCGAATTGGATAAGTGTCAAGTGAGGACATGTGGAATTTGTATGGGCCTTGTCTGCTTGTGTGATCGGCCCACTACCCAGCCTAGGAATTGATAGGAACTTTTCCTACATCAACTCAGCCCAACCTGAATTTACGGCTTTATTGTTTGCGGCCCAGAGGCCTGTTTGGTTTGATATGTGAAACATTTGGGCTTCGGCCCAAAAGTTTAGACTTAGGTGATTTCTCTCTTTCGGCCCAATTTGAATTATCAATTTAGTTCCAGGCCCATGAAAAAAAACAAATCCACCTAAAGCGATCCATAAAAATCCATCAGGCCTTTCCTTTTCGAGGCCCATTCTAGTCCAGGAAGACTTTTCACTCAGGTTTTGACCCACGATCCTAGACATGGGTATCATCTTCAGGCCCAATCATAATCACTCGGCCCAAATTCCAATTCACATCCAGAACATGGTTTAGAAATCACTTCGGCCCATGCGCTTTACTTCTAGCCCAAACACATTCTGGCCCAAGCGCCCAATTCTCAGAACATTCCGGCTCAAGAATCACGCTCTTCAAAATTTCAGCTAGGCACTAGTTCACAGCTCATGAATCATTCCGGCCCATGTCGGGTCTCAGTGCCTACCCACAATCTTCGAAACATTCCAGCTCATATGCTTTTCTTGCAGCCCAAACAAGTTTTTACCTAAAACTTCTTCACGGTCCAGAATTTTAGCTCAATCCACTTTTGTTTTCCAACAGATAAGCCCGAATCCCAAGTATGGTAGGGAGGAGGAAATCCAGTCAGCATGGAGGCCCAGTTTGCAGCCTTAGAGCAAAGGTACATGGCTGCCTTTGATGCCATGGAACAGAAACATAGGTCCACCACTAATGACATGGAGGCTAAGTATGTCACCATCATCGAAGAGCTGAAAAGCAAAATCAATTCCCTTGAGGTTGGTCATCAGGAAAACATTTCAGGAAAGATTGCTGACTCTGGGAACGAGCGTGACTACATCGAAGTTAACTCTGTTGAGGCCCAGGATGCACAAAGATTTGTAGGGCAAGTCGTCCCGGACCGCCAACTAACTGCAGAATTAAGGAAGGCCCTGAAAAGGATTGAGCGCATGGAAAAAGCTAGCAAGCCAGCTGGTTTCGATTACTCTTCTATGGAATCGTACCCCGAGGTTAATCTCCCTCTAAAGTTGAAGCTACCCACACTTGCTCTATACAAGGGTTCCTCAGACCCACAGGTCCATCTGGCGATGTTCGATAGGGAAATGTCCATCCTCAGGTTGAATGACATGCAGAAGGCCAAGGTTTTCGCCCGTTATCTCGATGAAATACCTCAACGTTGGTACTTGACTCAGAGGATGAACACCAAAACCTATGAAGAGGTTTGTGAGGCTTTCCTGCACCATTTCGAGTATGCTAAGAATCTTGAAGTCACCAGGTCCGACCTTGCCAGTACCCGGCAGGGAAACAGTGAATCAATGTCCGACTTCATCAAACGGTGGAGGATGAAAGCCGCTGCTATGCCTACAAAAATGGATGAGCAAGAACAAATTCGAATGATTGTGGACAATATGCAGAGACAATACAACAACGAGCTGAGTTGCACATACTTCCCTAATTTCGACATGCTGATGGGACAGGTAAGGGTCATGGAAGAAAAGATTCACAAAGGCGAGCTGAAGCTGGGACAACCCAAAGCCCAGGGTGTGAGTATCGAGACCTTTAAGTCAGGACCGGCCAGAGTAGCTCAAGTTTCGTACCGAGTGAGCACCATACAAAAACCCAGTGCTGCAAAACAGAGCGTCAAGGCCTCACCCCGATCCAAGAGGTTCTCTGCACCGAGACAGTTTACCGACATTGGCCGGCCTCTCAGTCAAGCACTCGTGAAGCTACAAGAGCTAGACTTACTACAGCCTCTCACACCTAGTCCTGGGATCACCCAAGCCGGGGAACATCTCCATCAGTTCTGCCAGTTTCATCAACTACCAGGACACAGTACTGACGACTGCAGAGCATTGAAGCACAAGATCGAAGACCTTATCGAGCAAGGACTCCAGTTTGTTGAGTAGGCAAAAGTCTAGCAGTGTTTTGTTTACTCATTTCAATTGTGTGGGAAGTTTATCACATTTCTCTTTTAATGAAGTTTAGATTTGAAAATTTCAGTTTTTTCGACTTTTTCAGTTTGTAATCACAAAAATGATAATAAAAGAAATGTGTTCGTTCACCTTGCATCTTGCTCATTAGCAAACATTTCTTAAAACTAATGTTCATGAAACGGTTATTTCTTGGCAACTGAACAAAACGACTTGTCTTTTGTTCTAGAAGATGAACATGTCCAACCAAACACCACTACTCACCCCAAAACATCCAAGCAACCCACGAAGCGGTTCAAGTCTACATTTGTCAAATTGTTGTTATAAACCCTGGATTAATACTGGGGGCAATCTGAGTTTAAGTTCGTCATCTTTCACCTTTCGTTTAAATATGCGAACAAGTCTCAGAGTGAGAATTCACGAGAGTGACTTGAGCGGAAAAACCAAGAGTGAACGAGCATGTCATTTTTACACGACTCCGGTGAGACCACATTCAAAGGTGAGGTAAACGGCATAACTCCGACCGAAGGAGATAATTTGTAAATTTACTCTTAGACCTGCGAAAAGTAACAACGAACGGATACACAACTATCAGGAATGACGAAGCACCTAGGTACAACACCACATAGCTAAAAGCTTGTAAACCCTGACATTAAACTCTAGGCACCCCCGCTGAGCCTTTCATATATCCCTTTTCGATGTTGCAAAGCTCCACAGAGCAAGCCAGCCCGTGATGAATAACCAACCCGGTGACCAAAGGAAGCGAGGAGCCTGACTCTCAGATAACGTTTTCATCAGTCCAGAGAAGCAAAGCCGCTATCAGCATGACGAAGTGATCCGCAAATGGTCCCAAAGTGACACAGGATCAAAAGAGCTCACATCAAAATAGCTCTCAACTCAAAACCGAGAAACACAAGAACCCGAAGGCAAAGTCAAGAAAGGATCAAACAAGAGGCAAAACCGAAGTGCCTCGAAGAAATCCAAAAGATGAAAGAGAAATGGGTTGTAAAGGACAACTTCAAAAGTCCAAGTCCAGAAGCTCAAAAACAACGTCAACATGAAGCAGTTAGACGACTTCAAGACAAGGAAGATGAATCTGAGAGAAGACGCAAGTTGCAGCTTTGGTCACCCACTTAAGCTCCACATACCTCAAATATCCCTCCATGGTCCCGTTGTCCTTCATCACACCCCGTGGCCACGTTATAAGCTTTAAAGACTTCCGACTTGATAGTTGTGTGTCCAATCACGTGAAAGTAACAGATCAAATGCGTAAATCCATCAAATATCGAATTCAATGGTCTAGAAGTTGTGACTGTAGGTGAGGAACGAGTGCAAGCACCAAACACACCGAGTGTAGGTTAGGAAGCATCACATAAAAACATAAGCCCTGACCCTGTGAGGACGAGACTCGTTCGCACGTTTAAACATCGGAACGATCGATTGCCACGAACTCTAGCTTAGATTGTCTTAAGGGAAAAATACTGGGGGCAATTGTTGGTTCCAACAATTGCTATGACAACACCAATTGGAACCCAGAGCTCAAACATCACCACCACCATCACACACCACTGGCCCGCATAAGCCCTTACCTCCACATCAAACACCACGGCCCACATAAGACCTTATCTTTATACACCATACCCCACCGATGGCATGTTCATCTCCTAGGAGATAAATTACAAGTCCGAAGGCTATGGTTAGGAAATGATAATTTCGCTTTCCTTTTCATTAAACAGATCTTTCTTCAAACACTACCACGTTTGGCACCTCTTTCAGCAATTTCTTGTTTTGGACAAATTTCTTACATACACTTTGATCGTATTTTGACATGCACATCCTCATTGCCACGTTTGGCACTTTCATAATTAACTTTCATCAAGACCATTGCATCTATTCGTATGAGACTCCTCGTCATAATTCAGGGATACAAATTCTAAGCCGAAGGTACAGATTCTTCAGGGATACAGACTCGCAGCCGAAGGTACAGATTCTTCAGGGATACAGATTCTCAGCCGAAGATACAAATTCTTCAGGGATACAGATTCTCAGCCGAAGATACAGATTCTTCAGAGATACATATTCTCAGCCGAAGATACAGATTCTTCAGGGATACAGATTCTCAGCCGAAGGTACAGATTCTTCAGGGATACAGATTCTCAGCTGAAATACAGAGGGATACAGACTCTTCAGAGATACAGATTCTCAAGTACCAAAGATTCAGATTCCAACCTGAGCAGCAGAACTCACCAGAGCAGAACTCACCCGAATAGAAGAACTCGACCCAACACCAATTTTCAATCACTGATAGGTAGTCAACGCCTCAGAATAGCTTGACATCACTTCATCATTATAGGTAGCCATTGCCTTAGAATGCTTGACATCATCTCATTCATTATAGGTAGTCAACACTTAGAATAGATTGACACATATCATCCTTATAGGTAGTCGGCGCCTTAGAATAGTCTGACATTACTTATTATTATCCTTTAGGTGGCGTCGCCTTAGAACCGCTCGACACCCTTCCACTTACTCATAGGTAGTCAGCGCCTTAGAATAGTAGACAATAGCTCGATGCGCTCGACTTTGTTGGGATTGCGCGTGCGGTCTTTTAAGATCCAAAATTTTGGGGTATCACTCAAGCATCAACTAGCCTTTTCATTTCCATTACAAAGTCTAGTTGACGGGGGGCAATCTGTTATACCCCAAATTTCAACCCCCCCGGAAGAGAGTCTCTACTAATAGGCTAGTAGCGAGGGTTCCCAGTTCGATCGGCACATTTCAGAGTACTAGGGACAGCTTAGTCATCTCCAGGGGCATTTTCGTAATTTTTCAAGGCTCCTAAGCCCCCTATAGGCTTTCTCTCTCCTCCAAATAAGGGTCAAATCAATTCAAAATGGTTTAAAATTTTAACCCATGATAGAGGATGACATCTGAAGCATAACGGCGTTGGAATTTTGATTTTTCGAATTTCCAATAATTTTCTAGCAATTTCTGATTGAATCTGACGAGAAATTGAATTTAAAAATATTCCAATATCCAAAAAATTCGATTCCACTTTAGAAAAATCAGAAATATCATCCTTTACCCATGTGTGAAATTTCATAATCAAATTCCTTTTGGAAGCCCTTGAGCTAAAACGTCGATAAATCTCGGTTTTTACCGGATTTTTCTATCTTTAAGGAGGCCTATATAAGGAACCTTATCCCATGATCAGATGAGAACCTCAAGAACCCTAGACTCTCAAAGAAGGCAGCCGTCTCTCTCTCTCCACGTTTTTACACATCCAAGCACCAAAATCACATCGAAAATCCCCCGAAATCACCATCTAAACACATTTTTCAACTCCCAACACATCAACAATCATCAAACATCAACCAAACCACCTCCAAAACGTGAAGAACAGCAAGAACAACCAACAACCAGAAGCTTGGTTCGAAAACCTTTCGGGTCTGCCATCAACGGAGCACTCGACGAATCCCGGTGTGAAGAATCGTTGTGAATCCGAAGGTAAAACAGGTAGAAACTCCCCTTCCCTAATTCTCTACGGTATTATCTGTCTTGCCTCAAATTTTGGGTTCAAACTAACCTTCGTACGCTTCTGTATTGCTGTTTGTTTAAGCTTCTGTCCAATAATTGTTTACCAAGTTTCGTGCTTAATTCGAATTCAAATTGAAAATTTCAATCACTAACGTCTTGTGCATCTTTCAGGCTACACACCCATAAAATTTGAGCCAAAACACCTTCGGGAACAGCCTCAACGCCGCCGTCCGAGGGCGGTCCGCACCCACGGACATCATGTCCGGGGTCCCGGACTCCCTGTCCGTAAGCCTGGACGCCCGGACGGCGGCGGGATTTTTGAAATTTTAAAAATTTAGGTTTTCTAATAATGTCCGGGCCCACAGGACAACCTGTCCGTGGCCCCGGACTTTACAATTTTCTGTTTTCGGTTTAATTCAACTTTTATTTTCATATAGGTTAACTGGGGTCCGTGGTCTCGGACATTAGGTCCGTGGCTACGGACGGAAACAAAATTTGACCTAATTCTGCCTCCGAAACCCTAGTTTAGGTAATTTTAATTTCCACTTTAATTTTCTGTCAAAAAACGTTAAAATAAAAAAAAAAAAAAGAAGCGCGCACCTAGGTTAAAAACAACTTTGTAGAAAGCCGTAATTGAACCAAGTAGAGGAAAAACGACCTAGGAAGGGTAATGAAAGTAATTTGAACCCTAATTAAGTCGAATATCAAGCCCCCGAACCCGAACTCTCCTTTCCTAATTTGATCTAGGTTAAAATTAGGTGGCGACTCATAATAGGTTCCAGTGAGCTAGCTTAGGTTTTGATAATTATTGTTATATGACATAGTTATTAATCTTAGGCTATAAGTGGACCCAAAACCCGGTTAGATCCCAATCAAGTTAATCCATATAGGATAGGGTTTAAAATCGAGGCTCACAGGTATATTAGGAGAGATAGTTAATGTAGTTGTAGTGTATGAGAGGTGATAGAAATAACATTAGAAGAGGGAGTTGTAGATAGAGAGAGTTAGAATAAAAATCTGTAGCAAAATGCACTAAGGAAGAAAACTGTGTAAGTGTTGAATGGAAACTTAGAGAATTGTGTATATAAATTAGTATAGAATTGTGTAATGAATTAGGAAATGATTTAGCATGATTTAGAGTGTCTAAATTATACTAAAACATGTTAGGATGTATGTAGGAAGATTGGGGAAACAATGGGTGAAATTGGGAAGGAAAAATAAGGCCTGTAGCATAATCTGCTACTGTCCGACCCACAGCCTTGATCGGACGCTGGGTCGGACAAGGCCTGAACAACGAAAATAAATATTCTAGAATGGTCCGACCCGGGGCCGTGAGTCGGACATGGGTCGGACAGGCAAAAAAATTTTCCATCGTCGAAGTTTTTGACTCCGTCCGACCCAGAGGGTGAGTCGGACGTGGGTCAGACAGGGCTTTGACGACGGAACCGAAACTTTCTGGAATGGTCCGACCTAGAGGTGTATGGGTCGGACGGAATAGTGCTGGGTCGGACGGGAAGAATTTCAGAGGACGTAAACCTACTGGAATGGTCCGACCCAGGGCTTGGGTCGGACGGTGGGTCGGACGGCCCATTACTTACAAAAAAATAAAATAAATGTATAACTATAGTAAGTATGCATATATATATGTATGTATACCCACATATACATATGTACATATATACATGAGAATACCATTGTTAAGCAATCAAAAGTAATTAAATAAAATGTAAGTATAGGAATGTAAAGACTTAGTAAGTATGGATTAGTAAACATAAGAGTAGTTGAGTTAAGTTAATGATAGTTAGAATTAATCATTCGACTGTATGTATATCGTAGGATTTGATTTGTGACACCGAAGGAAAGTTGGGATACATCGAAGTTAACTCTGTTGAGGCCCAGGATGCACAAAGATTTGTAGGGCAAGTCATCCCGGACCGCCAACTAACTGCAGAATTAAGGAAGGCCCTGAAAAGGATTGAGCGCATGGAAAAAGCTAGCAAGCCAGCTGGTTTCGATTACTCTTCTATGGAATCGTACCCCGAGGTTAATCTCCCTCTAAAGTTGAAGCTACCCACACTTGCTCTATACAAGGGTTCCTCAGACCCACAGGTCCATCTGGCGATGTTCGATAGGGAAATGTCCTTCCTCAGGTAATGACATGCAGAAGGCCAAGGTTTTCACCCGTTATCTCGATGAAATACCTCAACGTTGGTACTTGACTCAGAGGATGAACACCAAAACCTATGAAGAGGTTTGCGAGGCTTTCCTGCACCATTTTGAGTATGCTAAGAATCTTGAAGTCACCAGGTCCGACCTTGCCAGTACCCGGCAGGGAAACAGTGAATCAATGTCCTACTTCATCAAACGGTGGAGGATGAAAGCCGCTGCTATGCCTACAAAAATGGATGAGCAAGAACAAATTCGAATGATTGTGGACAATATGCAGAGACAATACAACAACGAGCTGAGTTGCACATACTTCCCTAATTTCGACATGCTGATGGGACAGGTAAGGGTCATGGAAGAAAAGATTCACAAAGGCGAGCTGAAGCTGGGACAACCCAAAGCCCAGGTGTGAGTATCGAGACCTTTAAGTCAGGACCGCCCAGAGTAGCTCAAGTTTCGTACCGAGTGAGAACCATACAAAAACCCGGTGCTGCAAAACAGAGCGTCAAGGCCTCACCCCGATCCAAGAGGTTCTCTGCACCGAGACAGTTTACCGACATTGGCCGGCCTCTCAGTCAAGCACTCGTGAAGCTACAAGAGCTAGACTTACTACAGCCCTCTCACACCTAGTCCTGGGATCACCCAAGCCGGGAACATCTCCATCAGTTCTGCCAGTTTCATCAACTACCAGGACACAGTACTGACGACTGCAGAGCATTGAAGCACAAGATCGAAGACCTTATCGAGCAAGGACTCCAGTTTGTTGAGTAGGCAAAAGTCTAGCAGTGTTTTGTTTACTCATTTCAATTGTGTGGGAAGTTTATCACATTTCTCTTTTAATGAAGTTTAGATTTGAAAATTTCAGTTTTTTCGACTCTTTCAGTTTGTAATCACAAAAATGATAATAAAAGAAATGTGTTCGTTCACCTTGCATCTTGCTCATTAGCAAACATTTCTTAAACCTTGCATCTTGCTCATTAGCAAACATTTCTTAAAACTAATGTTCATGAAACGGTTATTTCTTGGCAACTGAACAAAACGACTTGTCTTTTGTTCTGAGAAGATGAACATGTCCAACCAAACACCACTACTCACCCCGAAACATCCAAGCAACCCACGAAGCGGTTCAAGTCTACATTTGTCAAAATGTTGTTATAAACCCTGGATTAATACTGGGGGCAATCTGAGTTTAAGTTCGTCATCTTTCACCTTTCGTTTAAATATGCGAACAAGTCTCAGAGTGAGAATTCACGAGAGTGACTTGAGCGGAAAAACCAAGAGTGAACGAGCATGTCATTTTCACACGACTCCGGTGAGACCACATTCAAAGGTGAGGTAAACGGCATAACTCCGACCGAAGGAGATAATTTGTAAATTTACTCTTAGACCTGTGAAAAGTAACAACGAACGGATACACAACTATCAGGAATGACGAAGCACCTAGGTACAACACCACATAGCTAAAAGCTTGTAAACCCTGACATTAAACTCTAGGCACCCCCGCTGAACCTTTCATATATCCCTTTTCGATGTTGCAAAGCTCCATAGAGCAAGCCAGCCCGTGATGAATAACCAACCCGGTGACCAAAGGAAGCGAGGTGCCTGACTCTCAGATAACGTTTTCATCAGTCCAGAGAAGCAAAGCCGCTATCAGCATGACGAAGTGATCCGCAAATGGTCCCAAAGTGACACAGGATCAAAAGAGCTCTCAAAACTCAAAACCGGGAAACACAAGAACCCCGAAGGCAAAGTCAAGAAAGGATCAAACAAAGAGGCAAAACCGAAGTGCCTCAAAGAAATCCAAAAGACGAAAAGAGAAATGGTGTAAAGGACAACTTCAAAAGTCCAAGTCCAGAAGCTCAAAAACAACGTCAACATGAAGCAGTTAGACGACTTCAAGACAAGGAAGATGAATCTGATAGAAGACGCAAGTTGCAGCTTTGGTCACCCACTTAAGCCCCACATACCTCAAATATCCCTCCATGGTCCCGTTGTCCTTCATCACACCCCGTGGCCACGTTATAAGCTTTAAAGACTTCCGACTTGATAGTTGTGTGTCCAATCACGTGAAAGTAACAGATCAAATGCGTAAATCCATCAAATATCGAATTCAATGGTCTAGAAGTTGTGACTGTAGGTGAGGAAAGAGTGCAAGCACTAAACACGCCGAGTGTAGGTTAGGAAGCATCACATAAAAACATAAGCCCTGACCCTGTGAGGACGAGACTCGTTCACACGTTTAATAAAAGAAAGTACTGGGGGCAATCGATCGGAACGATCGATTGCCACGAACTCTAGCTCAGATTGTCTTAAGGGAAAAATACTGGGGGCAATTGTTGGTTCCAACAATTGCTATGACAACACCAATTGGAACCCAGAGCTCAAACATCACCAACACCATCACACACTACTGGCCCGCATAAGCCCTTACCTCCACATCAAACACCACAGGCCCACATAAGACCTTATCTTTACACCATACACCATACCCCACCGATGGCATGTTCATCTCCTAGGAGATAAATTACAAGTCCGAAGGCTATGGTTAGGAAATGATAATTTCGCTTTCCTTTTTTGGCACCTCTTTCAGCAATTTCTTGTTTTGGACAAATTTCTTACATACACTTTGATCGTATTTTGACATGCACATCCTCATTGCCACGTTTGGAACTTTCATAATTAACTTTCATCAAGACCATTGCATCTATTCGTATGAGACTCCTCGTCATAATTCAGGGATACAGATTCTCAGCCGAAGGTACAGATTCTTCAGGGATACAGATTCTCAGCCGAAGGTACAGATTCTTCAGGGATACAGATTCTCAGCTGAAGATACAGATTCTTCAGGGATGCAGATTCTCAGCCGAAGATACAGATTCTTCAGAGATACAGATTCTCAGCCGAAGATACAGATTCTTCAGGGATACAGATTCTCAGCCGAAGGTACAGATTCTTCAGGGATACAGATTCTCAGCCGAGGGTACAGACTCTTCAGAGATACAGATTCTCAGCCAAAGATTCAGATTCACCAGAGCAGCAGAACTCACCAGAGCAGTAGAACTCACCCGAATAGAAGAACTCGACCCAACACCAATTTTCAATCACTGATAGGTAGTCAACGCCTCAGAATAGCTTGACATCACTTCATCATTATAGGTAGCCATTGCCTTAGAATAGCTTGACATCATCTCATTCATTATAGGTAGTCAACGCCTTAGAATAGATTGACATCATATCATCCTTATAGGTAGTCGGCGCCTTAGAATAGTCTGACATTACTTCATTATTACCTTTAGGTGGTCGACGCCTTAGAACCGCTCGACACCCTTCCACTTTACTCATAGGTAGTCAGCGCCTTAGAATAGCTCGACGCAACTTGTCGGATTGCGCGTACGGTCTTTTAAGATCCAAAATTTTGGGGTATCACTCAAGCATCAACTAGCCTTTTCATTTCCATTACAAAGTCTAGTTGACGGGGGGCAATCTGTTATACCCCAAATTTCAACCCCCCCGGAAGAGAGTCTCTACTAATAGGCTAGTAGCGAGGGTTCCCAGTTCGATCGGCACATTTCAGAGTACTAGGGACAGCTTAGTCATCTCCAGGGGCATTTTCGTAATTTTTCAAGGCTCCTAAGCCCCCTATAGGCTTCCTCTCTCCTCCAAATAAGGGTCAAATCAATTCAAAATGCTTTAAAATTTTTAACCCATGATAGAGGATGACATCTGAAGCATAACAACGTTGAAATTTTGATTTTTCGAATTTCCAATAATTTTCTAGCAATTTCTGATTGAATCTGACGAGAAATTGAATTTAAAAATATTCCAATATCCAAAAAATTCGATTCCACTTTAGAAAAATCAGAAATATCATCCTTTACCCATGTGTGAAATTTCATAATCAAATTCCTTTTGGAAGCCCTTGAGCTAAAACGTCGATAAATCTCGGTTTTTACCGGATTTTTCTATCTTTAAGGAGGCCTATATAAGGAACCTTATCCCATGATCAGATGAGAACCTCAAGAACCCTAGACTCTCAAAGAAGGCAGCCGTCTCTCTCTCTCCACGTTTTTACACATCCAAGCACCAAAATCACATCGAAAATCCCCCGAAATCACCATCTAAACACATTTTTCAACTCCCAACACATCAACAATCATCAAACATCAACCAAACCACCTCCAAAACGTGAAGAACAGAAAGAACAACCAACAACCAGAAGCTTGGTTCGAAAACCTTTCGGGTCTGCCATCAACGGAGCACTCGACGAATCCCGGTGTGAAGAATCGTTGTGAATCCGAAGGTAAAACAGGTAGAAACTCCCCTTCCCTAATTCTCTACGGTATTATCTGTTTTGCCTCAAATTTTGGGTTCAAACTAACCTTCGTACGCTTCTGTATTGCTGTTTGTTTAAGCTTCTGTCCAATAACTTGTTTACCAAGTTTCATGCTTAATTCGAATTCAAATTGAAAACTTTCAATCACTAACGTCTTGTGCATCTTTCAGGCTACACACCCATAAAATTTGAGCCAAAAACACCTTTGGGAACAGCCTCAACGCCGCCGTCCGAGAGCGGTCCGCACCCACGGACGTCATGTCCGGGGTCCGGACTCCCTGTCCGTAAGCCCGGACGCCCACGGACGGCGGCGGGATTTTTGAAATTTTAAAAATTTAGGTTTTCTAATAATGTCCGGGCCCACGGACAGCCTGTCCGTGGCCCCGGACTTTACAATTTCCTGTTTTCTGTTTAATTCAACTTTTATTTTCATATAGGTTAACTGGGGTCCGTGGTCTCGGACATTAGGTCTGTGGCTACGGACGGAAACAAAATTTGACCTAATTCTGCCTCCGAAACCCTAGTTTAGGTAATTTTAATTTCCACTTTAATTTTCTGTCAAAAAACGTTAAAAAATAAAAAAAACAGAAGCGCGCACCTAGGTTAAAAACAACTTTGTAGAAAGCCGTAATTGAACCAAGTAGAGGAAAAACGACCTAGGAAGGGTAATGAAAGTAATTTGAACCCTAATTAAGTCGAATATCAAGCCCCTGAACCCGAACACTCCTTTCCTAATTTGATCTAGGTTAAAATTAGGTGGCGACTCATAATAGGTTCCAGTGAGCTAGCTTAGGTTTTGATAATTATTGTTATATGACATAGTTATTAATCTTAGGCTATAAGTGGACCCAAAACCCGGTTAGATCCCAATCAAGTTAATCCATATAGGATAGGGTTTAAAATTGAGGCTCACAGGTATATTAGGATAGATAGTTAATGTAGTTGTAGTGTATGAGAGGTGATAGAAATAACATTAGAAGAG
The DNA here is from genome assembly GCA_023374045.1 of Limonium bicolor. Taxonomy (NCBI): domain Eukaryota; kingdom Viridiplantae; phylum Streptophyta; class Magnoliopsida; order Caryophyllales; family Plumbaginaceae; genus Limonium; species Limonium bicolor. The sequence goes on along the minus strand of CM041780.1, from coordinate 63,281,970 downwards.
GGAGTTGTAGATGGAGAGAGTTAGAATAAAAATCTGTAGCAAAATGCACTAAGGAAGAAAACTGTGTAAGTGTTGAATGGAAACTTAGAGAATTGTGTATATAAATTAGTATAGAATTGTGTAATGAATTAGGAAATGATTTAGCATGATTTAGAGTGTCTAAATTGTACTAAAACATGTTAGGATGTATGTAGGAAGATTGGGGAAACAATGGGTGAAATTGGGAAGGAAAAATAAGGCCTGTAGCATAATCTGCTACTGTCCGACCCACAGCCTGGATCGGACGCTGGGTCGGACAAGGCCTGAACAACGAAAATAAAACATTCTGGAATGGTCCGACCCGGGGCCGTGAGTCGGACATGGTCGGACAGGCAAAAAAAATTTCCATCGTCGAAGTTTCTGACTCCGTCCGACCCAGAGGGTGAGTCGGACGTGGGTCGGACAGGGCTTGGACGACGGAACCGAAACTTTCTGGAATGGTCCGCGACCTAGAGGTGTATGGGTCGGACGGAATAGTGCTGGGTCAGACGGGAAGAATTTCAGAGGACGTAAACCTACTGGAATGGTCCGACCCAGGGCTTGGGTCGGACGGTGGGTTGGACGACCCATTACTTAAAAAAATAAAATAAATGTATAACTATAGTAAGTATGCATATTATATGTATGTATACCCACATATACATATGTACATATGTACATGAGAATACCATTGTTAAGCAATCAAAAGTAATTAAATAAAATGTAAGTATAGGAATGTAAAGACTTAGTAAGTATGGATTAGTAAACATAAGAGTAGTTGAGTTAAGTTAATGATAGTTAGAATTAATCATTCGACTGTATGTATATCGTAGGATTTGATTTGTGACACCAAAGGAAAGTTGGGATACAAGTACGACGGTGAACGGTATGAATTCCTCATGCCCCGTATGCTATCTTGGTTACTCTGATTTGTGTGTTGTGTGCTAATTGATCACCAAATAAGATAAATGCACGAATCGGAGTTACTATGCATACTTGTGGAAATGTAGTGTTGTATGTTGTGAATATTTTTCTTAAATCTTAGTTTGTATAATTCATGAAATGTATGGATGAATATGAATGCTTGTATGAATGTTGCAATGTACTGTGACCGAATGTGTTGACCTTGGACTTCTAACTTATTCCTAACAAGCTAACCATTCTAACTTAAATTGGTAATTAAATTGGAATGAGTAGAAGTTCGATATAGTTTCGGCCACGCGTGGATGCGGAGTCACGAAAGGTTGGCTCCAATTCCTGACTCTTAAACTGGTCTGCGGCCCAAATCCCTTAAGTGGGTAGCATCCCGGATTGGTGAGTCAAGTAAATCTCGGAGGTGGGACGGAGTAGTCCCCAGGGCCGGAGGTCCCGACGACTTAACTTGAGTATAAGTAAGTATGTAAGAATGAGTAAGTAAAGTAAATGATAGTAAGTGTAAGTAAGAGTAAGTAATGAGTAAAAGAGTAAAAGCATTCCGATTAACCCGAATGCGTAACTTGGCTAACATCGTGAAGGTAAGTATTTTATGCACTATTGTATTGATGCCTTGAATTGTATAATGTATTGTAAATGCATGTATGTTGTATGAAGAGCATGTATGTGTGAAATTAATGAATCGCATGTTTAGTGGACGTCAAATAGTCGGCGTGCCCTAGCTAGCACGCGGTATATGCGGAGTTCATGCGCAACTTTTGCTGAGCCCCTAAGGGCGATGTTTTTACTACACGCAGGTACAAGAGAAGGATGAAGGCTGTGAAGTGTTGGAGCCTGTTCTTTTGTTTCTTTTGTTTATAAACAATGAATTGTGATCGGTGTACTGAATAGTACACGGCTGTAGCTTTTGGATTAGCCGGTGTACCATGGGGTACACCTTTTTGGATATAGAAGGGGATAGTGAATTGGTATAGATGAGTAGCCGGTAGAAACTCATTCTTTTGGTAAACTTGAAAGGTTGTAATTCAACATACTTTAAATACTCGGTGATCCAAGAATTGTAAGCATGTTATATTCCGTTAATGGTAAGTAATATTTTAGTTAGCTCGGTATATTATGTTCATCAGACCGTGACTGTAAGTAAGGTAAGCCTAGCTAGCCGTATGGGCGGTTAGCGGCTTTGTATCACCCGCCGGTAGTAAGTAGTAATTCCGCTGCGATCTGATAGGATTTACAGGACGATTAGACGGTAAGTATAGGATTAACGGTTGGGGTGTTACAAAAAGTGGTATCAGAGAGTAGTTACGCTCTGATGTCCATATTACCGAGCATAGGGGATTACCGAGTTAGGATTCCAACCGTGTAACATCCCTACCATTAATACAATGCTTACCGTCCAATCTCCTTACACATCAGATACACGCAGCGGATACATACTTACATACAGTGGGTGATACAATGCCGTTAGTCACCCACGTGACTAACAAGGCTAATTCTTCTACATACAGCATCGGTCTGATGGACCGGAATCCCAAGTGTTACATATCTACCATACATACTCCGTATACCAATAGGTGCTACAATCTTCCATTCGATACAATACTTCAAGTACAATACAATAATCCACATACCGAGTTTACTAAGATCCTTATACAAGTATAATACCTCTTCCAAGTTCATACGTACTCACTAAGAGACTACTTACTACCCCCGTTCCTCACAAACTACTTGCTTCTAATTACAAGGGTGTGCCTCCGGTCTCATACCTTGACCATATTCGCTTCGGGTACCTGAACACTAAAAATGTTCCCCTAGGGGGTCAGCTTTCGCTGCGCATGATAACCGCATACCCCGTGTACTAGTGAGGGTACGCCGACCACTTGGTCGAATACATGCAGTTCATTTTCATTCAAACATACATGCATACATGCTCTTATACACAATATTACAATACATTACGCAAGACATACACACATACATACACTTCATTACATACAAGAAGTACAACATAAACCATCCAATACATACTTACCTTTTTCCGAATTACACATACACATTACATACACAATATACAATACTTGTTAGCTTCATTGGTCCACCCGGGTTAATCGGGTAGAGATTACTCTTTTACTCGTTACTTCACACATACGCATACAAACTCATACTCATACTCATACATACTTACTTACTCTTACTCTTACTCATGTTAAGTCGTCGGGACCTCCGGCCCTAGGGACTACTCCGTCCCACCTCCGGGATTTATTTGACTCACCAATCCGGGATGCTACCCATTTAAGGGATTTGGGCCGCAGACCAGTTTAAGAGTCAGGAATTGCAGCCAACATCTTGTGACTCCGCATCCTCACGCGTGGCCGAAACTATATCGGACTTCTACTCATTCCAGTTTACTCACTTAAGTTAGGAGTTAGGTAGTTAGGAATTAGCAGAAGTCATTCATACAAGCCACATACACAAATACATTGCTCAATACTCATTTATACAAGATACAAAACAATACTTAAGTACAATACAAGATTCGAATACCATTCATCGTCATTCATAAATTTCATGAATTATACAAACTAGTGTCCAAGACAATAAATATCAAGAACAACATAAGTCAAGCACAGGTAAGTGCAATATAGTCCGATTCATGCATTTATCTTATTTAGGTGATCAAATAAGCACACAAATCGGGGTAACCAGATTAGGATACAGGGCATGAAGAAATCATACCTTTCACCGTTGTACTTGTATCCCAACGTTCCTCCGGTGTTCACAAATCAAGTTCCTATGATATACATATAATCGAATGATTACTCTAACTATCATGAACTCAATTCGATTACTCTTACATTCCCTAATTCATACTTACTAAGTCGTTACATTCTTTACACTTATATTTCATTAACTTTCTTTTCATTACTTATCCATGGTTTACTTACATATATATACATGTGTATAGGTGGGTGTACATATATGTATATATATATATACATATACTAGTTATAATCCTATAGTTTTTTTTTTTGTAAGTTATGGGTCGTCCGACCCAGCTTCCGACCCAAGCCCTGGGTCGGACCATTCAAGTAGATTACCGTTCTCTGAAATTCTCCCCGTCCGACCCAGCACTATTCTGTCCGACTCATACCCTCTGGGTCGGACCGTTCCTGAAGGTTTCGGTCCCGCGTCCAAGCTCCGTCCGACCCGCTGTCCGACCCAGACTCTGGGTCGGACGAAGTCAGGAGCTTCGACCTTGAAATTTTTTGCCTGTCCGACCCACGTCCGATCCACGGCTCTGGGTAGGACCATTCCAGAAAGGTTTACCGTCGTTACTCAAGGCCTGTCCGACCCGCGGTCCGACCCAGGCTCTGGGTCGGACGGTAGCAGAACCTTGCTACAGCCCTTATTTTCTTTTCCCGATTTCACCCATTGCTTCCCCAATCTTCCTACATACATCTTAACATGTTTTAGTACTATTTGAACATTCTAAATCACCTTAATTCATCCACCAAATCCATTACTAAATCCATCAAACAACCTACACAATTTCTTCACTTCCTTTCCATACTTACAACAGTTTTTTCCACTCTTCAATGCTACAGATTTTTGTTCCAACCTCTAACACTCAATACTCCTATCACCCATACCATTACTAGCATCCCAAATACATCTCCAAGCAATTACAACATCTATACCCAAGTCCAACATTCGTTTTACTAAGTCTTGTACTCTCCTTCTTCCTAATTCCTCCAATGAAATCCAATACTTCTTGCTACAGATTTCACCTTAATCTCTATCCTCCAACATTCCTTCAACTAATGCTACTCCTAGCATTCAAAATGCATTCCTTTACATCCTAGTTCTTCTCCCCACTCAACTCCTTTTCAATTCTGTTACAAAGTGGTTAACTGCACTCTAAGCTCTCCAAGTACACCTTGTTACTACCTAGGTTGTTTCCTCTTCTTACACAACTAAGTCCCCAGATTCCTAGACCAATTTTGACATGGTCTCCCCTGCATTTTTACACTCTCACCACACTGTTTATTCACCCATTATCATCATCTCACCTGTTTTAACAACATTAATACACAAGGCTTTCATATACAATTTCCAACACTAAACACTACCATGAATTCCTGCACAACATCTCATTCCCAAGCTAGTTTGTAACAGTTTTTAAAATTGTTTCCACGGGTTTAAAACACTTACATTCTCTTATATATTACTCTACTACTCACTACTCATACCATTTTCATTACTAAATTCAAACTTATACAAATCTGTTACTACACATATATACAAGGCTACACAAAGAGCATTCTTACCTTGTTCTCCTCTAGATTTTCTATCTCCTTCTTTCTTTTTCCTTCCTCTCTTTCTCCACCGGTTTAGCAAACACAAATTCTCTACTCTACAACCCGTATACATACACATTTCAATACACTAAAAACTAACCCTAGCTATTATTAAGCTTTAAGTAGGTTTTAGGGTTTAGAATTCTCATTACCTTGCAAGGGTGTAAATGAAGCTTGGAGTGGCTCAAGAACAAAATTCCAACTCATCCAATAAGGCCAAAATCGGCTAGCATAAAGAAGCAAGCAAGGGTTTTAGTTTACATTTTCGTTTTTTTTTCCCTTGAGGCTAGGAAAAGATGGAGTTTTAAGAATATTTTTACCTCAATAGAACAAGGAGAAGGAGGGCCTTCTAATGGTGGTCTTGAAGCTCCAAATGGGTCATACCCATAAAAACGAAATGTTGGTTTTCGAATTTTGAAAGGATGGAAATGTAGCTCTTGATAAGAGGATTCCAATGGTATACTTTTTATAATTTTTGGAAGAGATTTGAGGGGGTTACAAGAGGAGATAAGAGAGGTTTGTGTGGGTTCTTTTATTTCACCATGGAAATCGGTTGAGAGGTAGAAGAAGAAGAAAAAGAGAGAGTGAGGGTGAGTGTGTTCACGTGAGAGAAGAGAGAATAGAGATAGGAGAGAGAGTGGTGAGTGAATAAAGTGAGGAGAGTGTTTTACTTTATTGTTTTTGTATTTTATTAATAAGAGGAGAGTGTGAGGGAGTGTGAGGGGAGGGTCCCCATCGGACAACACACAGCCCTTATGGGTTTCTAAAATTCTATTTACAATATTGGACACATAAGTTTGTGTTATTTATTTATGTTTCTACCCCACAACTTCCCGTTTTTGACAGTTTTTACTAATTTCTCATTTTATTGATTTTATTGGTTCTAAAGCTTCACTAATATTTATTAATGATTATTTAGTTGACCAAAATTTTACGAGTCTATTTGACCCGCTTAAAGACACGTTTTCCCGGTAACCTCGAAAAACTCGCTTTACGGTTCGTTAGTGACTTTAATCCTTTTAAGGATCTGTTTTCTTCGGGAGTCATTCCCATATATTATTTAGGTCTTATTAAACCTTTGGAATCCACATAATACTCTAACCGAAGTCTCATACCTCCTATGGTTATTTAACGCTTATTTAGCGTTTTCCGCTTTTTAAGCGTTATTTATTCTTTTGGATTTATTTTTCCTTACCAGTATTAATTAGGTACCATTAGGCCCTTAAATACGTATTAGATTAATTTTAATCCCTATATTTAAGTTCGGGGTATTTCAATCTACCCCCCTTAAGAACTTTGTCCTCAAAGTTGTTCGAGGTTATAGGTTTACAATGCTTACTCATTCTTACGTGTCTAATACCAAAGCCATACCATCTTCCTCCTTACAATTCCCAAATCCATTACTCAGGGTCTCTACATACCATACCATACCAATGTACTATAATTACTCCAATCCGCATTACTACCAACCATCCGGTTCCTTATTACAAAATTTATACACACATACAATGCAAAGCTATCCCCAAAGCCATGCAATACACATACAATCCCGCAGGCACTCAGGTCATCTAGACACGGGACTCGTCTATGTCCCGCTGCCCTTGGAATAATACAACGTAATATACTACTATCTTCTCCCGTACCAGCTTCCAACAAATACTTAGTCTCCAGTCTATGGAAATCCTTCCCCACGGCTACATAGAAATCCTTCTAAACATACAACTCCAAGTTCCAAGTTACATTCATTACTTCTATCCTATTCGTGATTCTTGTGACCACTTGAGGGGAGCTTCAAGAATCGTTCGACCCTGATGTGATCAGCACCAGTGTTGAACTATCTTTCCACCCCAATTTGTGTTTGGTTTCCTTGATCTGATCAGGATCAAGTTCGACTTCCCACATCAGTTTCAAGCAAGCAATTAATTAGTTGTTTTCATTTTCTATCTTTTTACTCTTTCTAGTCGTGATACGAATTCATACATCTCCAAAGGATGGAATCACTCCATCGATCATCCTCGCTCTACTTCCCGAATGCTTCACTCCATGGTTCAATACCTAATGCTCATTTCATCAACCTTCACTACTTCCATCCATTACTCACCATCATCTCCTATATTCTAACTAAGGAATACTACACTTATAAGATTTAGTTGACTTCAATTGTTTCAAATATTTTACTTACGATTCCACTACTCATAAACTTCATTCATCTACTATCCTCATTCATTTCGTACTACTTCTTCAAAGGTTACAATACTTGTGGAGCTCCGTCCACTACTCATTACTTTTATTTTACTAATACTCTCACTTTGGTGTTACAAGATGGGTATATTCCTCCTATGGTATTTGCATGTCTAATGCCTAGTTACCATAATTACAATATGAATGAGTACTTATGTTTATTTAACATAGTATCAATCATCAATTTGATTCTCATTTGTGCTATGCACATTATGGTTTATGTGTTTTTATATCCACAAACTTTACATTAAGCGGTTTTGCGCTCTACCCCCCTTAAAAGGGATTACGCCCACGTAATCTACCATATTTTATTATTATTAAACTTTGGTTTATTCAGTCTGGGCAAACTGAAGCGTTTAGCTTCACTACCGTATACTATACAATATGCTTTGGTCAAAGGGATCTTAACCATACCAATGGTTTAGTCTTTGCACCAATGACTTATATATGAGTTTATTTAACTCATCATTAATTCATTTCTAGCCTATTAGGCTTCAAGGCATTAATAGCCATTTTGCTATACTACTAGGTATATTATCTCCTAGCTAGGGCCCACTAGCTTCTGCTGCGCGCGCGACCCTGATAACTTGGGTTATCCACCCTTCTTGTTATCCTTAACGTGTTACACATCACCTTTTATATTCCGTATTATGGGCATAAGGTTTATTAAACAAATGTGGTATTCTTTTACCGTGTTTGAACTCAATGAGTTTAAGATTTATAACGAGCTCTCTGGTAATCTTCTGCACATGCTATTCGTGCTTCTACATTATTCGTTAAGTGCCTCTGAGTTATTGTCAGACGAGGTTAAGTCGCCACTTAACTGTAGTGCTTTCTCTGTTGTCAATAGCTTCTGAATTATACCAGTTCTTCTGGTTCAGTACAAGTGTCCTTTACTTGTATGACCTTGCATTTTCTATGTGTCGGTCCTTGTGACTTTCTTGTATCTTCTTTCACCTTATATTCCAATGGAATTCACATCTTGTGATTACTAGTGTGTTGTACACTCTTCGTGCTTCTTTGGCCTTAGGCCGCACTGTATGTTGCTAAGCTTGCTTGACTGGCTTATGCCATGTTCGTGGTGAAAGGAAAGATTTACTACGGTTTACCTTCTCTATATCCCTAGCCATCTCATTAGATCCTTAGCTGAACAAGTGCAATGCCAAAACACTCAGTCATACAGAGTGCAGAGGCGTAAACGCTTGACAGTAAGTCACTGATGTGATAGGAAGGAATATTTCTGTCTGTCTTCTCATACTTATACTCCGTGTCATTATCTGTCACTTCCTCATAGTGGTCGCTTGTTGCGCACCGTATTCTTACTCATTGTACAACAACATGTTTTTACTGTTTCTGTTACTGTGGTAGTTCCTCTTTACTTACTGCCATTATCATTGGCACCATTTCCTTCTGGTGTACATACACTAGGAGTTTCCTGTGTTTGTGTGTATGACGGTTGTCGTAGCATACGGCAATCTTATTGAAATACCCCAAACCTTGATATTTGTTAAACATTTAAACTATGGTATGTAAAGTTAAAAAGTGCCTTAGAAACATCAGTGAACAATTTAAAACCATAGTAAAATGCAAAAAACACTAAGATACAGTTTGAGCAAAAACATGCTCTAAGCTTGGAGTGAACTTGGTTAGGACCCATAGAGCCTACCAAGACTTAAGATATTCAATTATGATTTAATAAGGCAAATTAAGTCCTTAGGAAACCTTGGTAGACAATTAAACCAAACAGAACACAAGAATATACCTTAAAGTCAATAAGAGCAAAAATGTGCTCTAAGCTTGGGATAAATTTTATAAGACCTAATGGTCATACCTATACCTTATAAATATGTTAATGAACATATTAAATCAATTATTAAAGAAAACCAAGCTTGAAAACAAGTTAAAACACAAATGTGCTTTAAGGAGTCTTAAAGCACATTTTTGAAAAATTGTCTTATAAATGAGTTTTGAATGGCTAAATGTCCATCATTACTCTTTAATTAACATGTGTACTATATAGTATCACATTTGGAAGTCTATATCAATGGGAAATCAAAAATTTCACAACTATGTGCCTTGTTTTAGTGAATCGTAACTTTAATAAGCTAGTTTGTAACATATGTTGTTATAAGTAATTTAATTGGTCAACTAAGACTATCATACCCCTAGAGTACTAATGGGGGCCGGTTTTTGTTATGGTGAGTCACCAACATGTAAAAGAAATCAATTAAGGAAAGGAAGGAAAGTAAGTAAAGGAAGAAAGTTACTTTATAACATAAATATCTTCCAAAAGCAAACTTACCTTCTCATTCTCTTCTTCCTTCTCATTTCACACAGTTATTTCTCCCTTCATGCTCTCTTCTACGTTTTGCAATAGTACCACACACAAACAACTCCATCTTTGATCTCTTGTAACTCCTAGCTCCATGGTCCAAATTCAATTTCAAGACCATCATTCTTCTAGTGGAGCAAGCTCTACACTTCTATCTTTTCAAATCTTCAAAAGCCTCATTTCAGTGCCAAGGAGATTCACCATTGATGGAGCTTGAGTTCATCTTTTCACATATTGTTGTTCTCCTTTGCTTCAGGTAAGGAAACTCAAAGAGAAATGATGTTTCCTTCATGTTTTGTGTTGTCCGAAAATTCACCTCACAATGGTGTTTTCACCTTGCTTGTTTTAGCTCCATTTGAATCTTCCAAGGCTAGGAGGAGTCCTCTCTTGATACTTATTCAAGCTCTCTTTCCATTTCAAGGTAAAACATTCATTTTAATACCTTAAACAATATATGTAACTAGGGTTTACAATGAGATGAAGCATAATGCTTGAATACTCATTCTATTATTTGTACATTGTTTAGAATTTGACAACAACCAAACCCCTACCTACCGGTTTACAAGGACACAAGAAAGAAGTTAGTGAGGAAAAAGAGGTAAACAAGCTATCTCAATGTAGTTTAAATGCCTTTGGAAAATGAGCTTGATTTGCTTAATAAAATACCTAAGGAGCCAAAGGTGAATGACCTAGAAAATGCTCTCAAGGAAACTATTAAGGAGCATATGTGATGTTGAGTGTATTTGCAGGTTAAAGGCAATATACTATGTGGAAATTCAATGTCTAAGGTTTATGCAATTTAAGGGCCTAAGAGCCATGTTATTTAAGGGCCTAAGTGCCAAGCAATTTAAGTTTATGCACTATATTGTGATGTAGTGTATTTTGAGAATTTAGAGGTGTGTAAAGAACATTCTTTGTGAAGATGAGTGTCTTGGATGGTTAAAGGAGGAAAAACAATATGTTTGTGTGTAAGGAATGTGCATTAAATGATTAAGTGTTTTTGGTTGTAAAAGGGTGAAAACCTAGGTGTTTGTGTGTGAGAATACTCTTGGTGGATTTTAGGTGTTCTTGAATGTCTAATGGTGAAGCTATGTGCTTGGGTATAGAAATGTGCTAGAAGAACCCATGTCAAAATTTAGATAATGTATAAGAATTTCTAAGTGTTTTAAAAAAGAGTTTTGGTGAGTTTGGAAGTGTTGAGAATGGTTAAGTGTTCAACTAGTGGAAGAAGCATGCATTATAGTGTTTAAAGATGTAAAAAGGTTTTGGCATAGTGGTTATCACAGGTATGGAACACCACTTAGAAACCTAAGGAGAATATCATAAGTGTTAGTAAGTGATTAAGGAGATAGAAAATGAGTTTTATGGATGTTGTAAGAGGGTGTGAGTGTACCAAATGATGTTAGGAAACATTATGAGGCTTTAGGAGAAGTTTGGTGAAATTGGTTAAGTGCTTAAAGGCTTAGAAATGAGTGTTTTGCCTTGTCCGAACATCAGTCCGGACATGGACGTTCGGACAGGCCTGTTGCGTAAAAATTTTCAGAGTCTCGACTTGTGTCCGACCTTGGGAAGTCCGGACACAAGTTCGGACGTACCTGCTTCTTCATTTAATTTTCTCGACCATGTCCAAACTTCCGAAGTCCGGACACAAGTTCGGACAAGCGTCTGTATTCAGTTTTGAGTCTCGACTTGTGTCCGAACTTGGGAAGTCCGGACACAAGTTCGGACAGGCCACTGTATGGACCAAAACTTTGTTTTAAGGTGGGAAAAGTTGCCTAAAAATGGTGATTACTAAGTAATGATGTTATAAGAATGTTAAGGACATGTTAAGTGAGTTATATGACAATTTAGTGGGGGAAGGTTGTATTAAAATGTAAAAGTAAAACAAGTTAAAAGTGAAGTTATGTAACTAAGTTAACGGGGAAAAGTTATAAGCATTAGACTTTAAACAATCATGTTACCCCGATGTTAATAAAAATACATGTAATGTTGTCAGTTGTTCGAGAATTGCTCGAGGAACATAAGTGGACATGGTAAAGTGGACTCCGGTGACAGGTATGGTTTTCTTGCAATCTGCGTCCTACCGGATTACACCGGCTTGTATGCCAATGTGTTTTTCTGTATGTTTGCCACATTGTAAGATAAAACATGTAATGAGTTTACAGTAATTCATTTATATTGGCGTGTTCAACTCCGATACCATTTACCTCGGAAGTGTTAACCTTAGTTAATTGAGTCTAGGATCACATGAGAGTTCGGTATTCGGATTAAACGACCCGAACCATGGGACGTTCTAACCACAGCTATGCGTGTGTTAATTGTGTGATATGTGTATGTGAATGTAGGGATCTCCCTTGTGTGTTTAACCCAGTGTAATACTGTATGGTGTGTAGATGTGATAGACTCCATAGTGGGGTTCTAACTATATCTTAAAGTAAGTATGTAATAACAGTGGTGAGGAATCCGGTTTGGCCGGTCGCGCGTTGTTTGGGAGTGGGTATCCTTCTTAGCCTTACCCTTCTCTCTGTTATGGTTGTTTCCCTCACGGGTTATGATCTCCCATGAGCTTATTCCAAAGCTTAGCTATTCTGACTTATGATCGGTTTAGGGGGAACATGTGTATGTGTGGTGTGTTCGGGCCCTCCAAACCCGAACCATCTTAACTTAAGTTTACTCGTCCGACTATTAGGACGGTAATGAGTGTTGTTGTTGTTGTATACGAGCTTACCATGAGGGTGACACCATTCTCTAGGCTCACCAGTGAATTAACTATGTTTGGGTCGGTTCCTAAGAGGACCGTTCCCGTTATGTTATGTGATGTTGTTGTAATGCAATTCCTATTGCGATGTTATCATGTGCACATCGAAACGTGAAAAGTGTTGTTATGTTTTTGTTATGTGTGGAATGTTATATGTTGTAAATTGTGGAGTGTGTGGATCTTGGATATGAATCCCAGTTGTGATAAGAGGCGTTAAGGATAACCCAATTAATGGGTAAGTGTCGTCTATTAAGGAAGTAGCTCCATTAGAGGAAACACTCTAAGGTTAAAGAATACCATGAGTGACCTATCAAGTATGGATATGTTATCTGTTTGTTGAGCCCATTGAGGCGAAATGTTATGTGTTGTGTGTCTATAGTTACATGCATGATTTAAATATAATCAACCGCATGCTAAGACAACAAATAGTTGTGCGTGGCCCGGTAGCATGTGGGCTGCGGGATTACCATACCAGCAAAGGTGCTGAGCCCCTTGGGGGCCACCCTTTCTCTTCTTTTCCTATTTCAGGTACAAAGAGTAGGAAGCCGTTCGAGAGTAGGACGGGGTAGTCGTTGTACATGGGTAATCTTTTAAGTTGTATATATACAGTAGGTGTAGTAAGACCGAAGTTGTTATCAGCATCAGTTTGTAGATACTCGGTACAGTTGGAAGGTATGTGTATGTTTGTTGTTAATGGAAAGGGATAATAATGTGTAGTCGCTCGGGAATCTAGTCCATCAGACCGGTACAATTTTATGTAATAGCCTTGTTAGCCACGTGAGTGGTTAACGGCGTGTAACACCAACGAGTTAAGTGATGTGAAGTAGTATATTTTCCGCTGCAGAATGTTGTTATGTGTTAATGTTAGATGGGGTGTTACACTTATTATCTTCCCAATGTGGAGATGTCTTATTCCACTTTGGTTTTATGTGTAGGTTAACTTACCTCACATTCTATCATCAATTTGTGATACAATTTACAAGTATCTTGGTTGACCAAGGATAAAGCAATTTACCGGGTTACAAGCTCTCTTGAGCGTTGCTCATTCATGGTGTGCAATGTGTATTCACATAGATTGTTTGACAATTATTGTCTTCTAGTGCTGAGCATTGGTTATAGGCTCTAGCTGTGTAGTTCCACTTGTATGCATATCACCGGGACAATCCCAAGAAACTTCAAGGGTTTTCTGGTCCCGTTCTCCAATTGAGAGTATTCTATTACTGATAAATGAAAGTTCTTGTTGAGGGGTTTGTCTCCACTCATAGGTCTAATAACAAGGTTTGCTATGTTGGTGTTTAAGCAATGGTCCACCACATGTTTGGGTGTATATGGAGTATGCTTACTCCTTTAAGTCGTAATGGTTTGGAATCTCATTTCCTTATTCCATCGCCCTTGGCAATATCTATTGCGTGGGCTTAATTGTTAGTAGATGGAAGCCTTTTCTAAGGTCACATCATTACCGCTTCCGCGTTGGTGGTCTTCGGTTAACGAGGGGTACCTTCCTTTGGGTTTCTCGTAGTGTCCAAATGTGGACTAGGCCAGTGTTGGCATTATCCTGAGTCTTATGCCTCTGTGTACAATTGCTACAGAAGACAAGAAGGTAATTAACGGCTTGTCAACTGTATACTAGACTGGTGCTCTAGTGATAGTGACATTGAGATAGCCATCAGTTCAAGCCACTCATAAAGTTGGTTTGAATTGATGGTCCAGTTGTTGATTTCTTGTCGTATGAGACAATATCTCTTGCAAGCCTTGCTAACCAATGGTGCCGTTTTTGCAACCGTTTAAGTTGTATAACGTATTCGGTTCACGGCTTCTGAGCCTTATTGCTGCGAGCTATGCTCCTTGCAAGCTGCTTGTACATGTTTCCACTCCATGTATACCCCATAGGTTGGAGGTATTGCTGGTTCCGTGGTAAGTCATGACATCACGCTTCCGTTCATAGGAGATTCTTAGGCAATCTGGTGCTAACCAGTGCCTTTTGTAGTTTAGGGTATTTCCCGTTATGCGAAATCCCTTCGGTGTCCTAACCGAATGTTTGTTCTAGCTCTTGTGCTCTTATCGTGACGCTTTGCTCATCTGTTGTTGATTCAGACACCCTTCAAGGATTGCTCCTGGGTGTTGTTGGTTATGCCGTTACATCCGGCTAATGTTCATGACATGTTGGGTTCACTATACCACCTTGTGGCATTAGATTTTGAGTTATCCCTTTTTGGGTTATAACGTCTCCCGTTCTTGGGTAGACTATTTATATTTCCTCCTAGTGTTCTTGACTAGGTTCAAAATCCTCTCCAATAATGGATTTTACTTTATGGTGATCTTGTGATTGCTCTTGGGAGTTCTGTCCCATTTGTCGAGCATTGTGGTGTTCACGTTAGGCAACTGCCTTACTGTGTTGAGGCTGGGTATGCTTTCCAGCTGTCATATATTTGCTTGATGTCTTTGAGACATACCCAATGTCTATACTTATCAGTCTGTGCTCTTTGCACTTCTTGTCCTTACTCCTTATCTTCCGATGGATTCTCTGAGTTCCTTACACTTGTTCCTTAACTGAGTTTCCTTCTCCTTGATTGTCTGTGGTGTCCAGTTGTTCTGGTTAAATTTACTCATGGTCTTAGAACGGAATTGACTACTTCCCGTGTGTCGCACACTACATGTATAGATACGTGGGGTACCTTGTTGATACGTTACCACTTACCCGACTACGTGTCAGGCCCGCAAGCTCCTTCGGAGTGCGGTTGTCCCCACCCGTAACGGGTACACTCGTAGTGTTCGTCACACGCCTAGGTGAAGTATTCTTTTGTCAACTCCTCGTGTATCATTCTTTGATACTCACCGTAATGCTGTTGGTCTGGTTTAAAAATCCAAGGTTTTAAAAGAAGGTTTGGTTTTGAAAGAAAATTTTTGGGTTTTAAAATGTGGTTCGGTGTTAAAGAAGTCTCTCATGACATAGCCATGTTTGAGGTCTTGACCAAGTCGAGCTTCTCGCTGACCGGTATGTTCTAAATACAGTGGTCGGGCCGTTAGGCCTTTCCAAGGTTCCATTCTTTCAGTGTCAGGATTTGTGATCCAGTAATTGTTTCATTATGGTCACAGCACATTACTATGTACTTGTGACGTGTTAGGGTTCCTCTGTATGTTCCTGTCCTTGCTGCACTTGCCGTGGCAAGTGCGTGGTTTGGTGGTTTTTGGGTAAACCTACACCGGTCACGGTATGGTTTTCACTGGTACTTGATAGTCTTGTTGACTCTTCCCTCGATCTTATCGATCTATAATTGGTATACTCGATCCCTTAGGTAGCTTCTTGGTGGTCTAGACATGGCTGTCGTAGATCTGGGTACTTCTCCAATCCTGGGAGATTCCCACTCTATTTGGTTTAATGTCGTTCCTTGTGGCTCGTTCCCACACATCTGTGGTGGTTATGAGCCTTCCTTGTTTAGGCACTACTCTTGTAGTCCTATTGGGTTATATCTCATGGTTGTTCTTGTAGGCGTCTGAGCTATATTGGCCAGGTATTGCAACCTTAATGGCGTCGTAGTTTTGGAGTTAACCGCTTCCGACTATGTCCTTCGTCAGCTAGCATACCGTTGGTGGTTATTCAAGTATTACTATCCTGTACTTGTGTCTCGGGTTCCGTTACTGCTCCCTTTTTCATTCCGTTGCACGGTTAGTGCATCTTTCCTGCTGTTGGTTGACTAGCTAGGTTTTGCGACTGCTAAGCACGTCGCCCCATGCTATTGTAAGTTGTAGCCTCCTCGTGGTTTGAGTGTTCATCCTACCGCTATATTACATGCGTGTTGTGGTTCAACCGGGATCCATCTCCGGGACTTCCAGTTCCTGGAATCTACCATATGACAGTTCTTGTTTACCGTGTGATTGCTTCACAACTTCTAGATCGGGTTTTTCCCCGAGTATGAGATGGCTTTTCTTCTCTCTGGCGTCCTTTCCCAAATTATACAGTGGGGTTTGCGGCGGGCGGGACTGGTATTGTAGGTATCCGGTACTCACCGGTAGTTCCTAACTAGCATATCTCTAATGCTAACACTCAGCAGCCTTAGCCCTAAGCTTCTAATTCCTAACTCGGTATTTCCAGTCATCAGAGCGATACTTCACTCTGATACCACTTTTTGTAACACCCCTACCATTAATACAATGCTTACCATCCAATCTCCTTACACATCAGATACACGCAGCGGATACATACTTACATACAGTCGGTGATACAATGCCGTTAGTCACCCACGTGACTAACAAGGCTAATTCTTCTACATACAGCATCGGTCTGATGGGCCGGAATCCCGAGTGTTACATATCTACCATACATACTCCGTATACCAATAGGTGCTACAATCTTCCATTCGATACAATACTCAAGTACAATACAATATAATCCACATACCGAGTTTACTAAGATCCTTATACAAGTATAATACCTCTTCCAAGTTCATACGTACTCACTAAGAGACTACTTACTACCCGTTCCTCACAAACTACTTGCTTCTAATTACAAGGGTGTGCCTCCGGTCCTCTTACCTTGACCATATTCGCTTCGGGTACCTGCACACTAAAAACGTTCCCCCTAGGGGGTCAGCTTCGCTGCGCATGATAACCCGCATACCCCTCGTACTAATGAGGGTACGCCGACCACTTGGTCGAATACATGCAGTTCATTTTCATTCAAACATACATGCATACATGCTCTTATACACAATATTACAATACTTACGCAAGACATACACACATACATACACTTCATTACATACAAGAAGTACATATAAACCATCCAATACATACTTACCTTTTTCTGAATTACACATACACATTACATACACAATATACAATACTTGTTAGCTTCATTGTCCACCCGGGTTAATCGGGTAGAGATTACTCTTTTACTCGTTACTTCACACATGCGCATACATACTCATACTCATACTCATACATACTTACTCTTACTCTTACTCATGTTAAGTCGTCGGGACCTCCGGCCCTGGGGACTACTCCGTCCCCCTCCTGGATTTACTTGACTCACCAATCCGGGATGCTACCCATTTAAGGGATTTGGGCCGCGGACCAGTTTAAGAGTCAGGAATTGCAGCCAACCTCTTGTGACTCCGCATCCTCACGTGTGGCCGAACTATATCGGACTTCTACTCATTCCAGTTTATCACTTAAGTTAGGAGTTAGGTAGTTAGGAATTAGCAGAAGTCATTCATACAAGCCACATACACAAATACATTGCCCAATACTCATTTATACAAGATACAATACAATACTTAAGTACAATACAAGATTCGAATACCATTCATCGTCATTCATAAATTTCATGAATTATACAAACTAGTGTCCAAGACAATAAAATACATCAAGAACAACATAAGTCAAGCACAGGTAAGTGCAATATAGTCCGATTCATGCATTTATCTTATTTAGGTGATCAAATAAGCACACAAATCGGTGTAACCAGATAGGATATAGGGCATGAAGAAATCATACCTTTCACATTCACATCGTTGTACTTGTATCCAACGTTCCTCCTCCGGTGTTCACAAATCAAGTTCCATGATATACATATAATCGAATGATTACTCTAACTATCATGAACTCAGATCAATTACTCTTACATTCCCTAATTCATACTTACTAAGTCTTTACATTCTTTACACTTATATTTCATTTACTTTATTTTCAATTACTTATCCATGGTTTACTTACATATATATACATGTGTATAGGTGGGTTGTACATATACATATATATATATATATATATACATATAGCTAGTTATCATCCTATAGTTTTTTTTTTTGTAAGTTATGGGTCGTCCGACCCAGCGTCCGACCCAAGCCCTGGGTCGGACCATTCAGTAGATTACCGTTCTCTGAAATTCTCCCCGTCCGACCCAGCACTATTCCATCCGACCCATACCCTCTGGGTCGGACCGTTCCAGAAGGTTTTGGTCCCACGTCCAAGCTCCGTCCGACCCGCTGTCGTCCGACCCAGACTCTAGGTCGGACGAAGTCAGGAGCTTCGACCTTGAAAGTTTTTTTTTGCCTATCCTACCACCCACGTCCGATCCACGGCCCTGGGTCGGACCATTCCAGAAGGTTTACCGTCGTTACTCAAGGCTTGTCTGACCCACGGTCCGACCCAGCTCTGGTCAGACGGTAGCAGAACCTTGTGCTACAACCCTTATTTTCTTTTCCCGATTTCACCCATTGCTTCCCCAATCTTCCTACATACATCCTAACATGTTTTAGTACTATTTAAACATTCTAAATCACCTTAATTCATCCACCAAATCCATTACTAAATCCATCAAACAACCTACACAATTTCCTCACTTCCTTTCCATACTTACAACAGTTTTTCCACCCTTCAATGCTACAGATTTTTGTTCCAACCTCTAACACTCAATACTCCTATTACCCATACCATTACTAGCATCCCAAATACATCTCCAAGCAATTACAACATCTATACCCAAGTCCAACATTCGTTTTACTAAGTCTTGTACTCTCCTTCTTCCTCATTACCTTGCAAGGGTGTAAATGAAGCTTGGAGTGGCTCAAGAACAAAATTCCAACTCCACCAATAAGGCCAAAATCGGCTAGCATAAAGAAGCAAGCAAGGGTTTTAGTTTACATTTTCGTTTTTCCCTTGAGGCTAGGAAAAGATGGAGTTTTTAAGAATATTTTTACCTCAATAGAACAAGGAGAAGGAGGGCCTTCTAATGGTGGTCTTGAAGCTCCAAATGGGACATACCCATAAAAATGAAAATGTTGGTTTTCGAATTTTGAAAGGATGGAAATGTAGCTCTTGATAAGAGGATTCCAATGGTATACTTTTTATAATTTTTGGAAGAGATTTGAGGGGGTTACAAGAGGAGAGAAGAGAGGTTTGAGTGGGTTCTCTTATTTCACCATGGAAATCGGTTGAGAGGTAGAAGAAGAAGAAAAAGAGAGAGTGAGGGTGAGTGTGTTCACGTGAGAGAAGAGAGAATAGAGATAGGAGAGAGAGTAGTGAGTGAATAAAGTGAGGAGAGTGTTTTACTTTATTGTTTTTGTCTATTATTAATAAGAGGAGAGTGTGAGGGAGTGTGAGGGGAGGGTCCCCATCGGACAACACACAGCCCTTATGGGTTTCTAAAATTCTATTTACAATATTGGACACATAAGTTTGTGTTATTTATGTTTCTACCCCACAACTTCCCGTTTTTGACAGTTTTTACTAATTTCTCGTTTTATTGATTTTATTGGTTCTAAAGCTTCACTAATATTTATTAATGATTATTTAGTTGACCAAAATTGTTACGAGTCTATTTGACCTGCTTAAAGTCACGTTTTCCCGGTTACCTTGAAAAACGCGCTTTACGGTTCATTAGTGACTTTAATCCATTTTAAGGATCCGTTTTCTTCGGGAGTCATTCCCATATATTATTTAGGTCTTATTAAACCTTTGGAATCCATATAATACTCTAACCGAGGTCTCATACCTCCTATGGTTATTTAACGCTTATTTAGCGTTTTTCGCTTTTTAAGCGTTTATTTATTCTTTTGGATTTATTTTTCCTTACCAGTATTAATTAGGTACCATTAGGCCCTTAAATACGTATTAGATTAATTTTAATCCCTATATTTAAGTTCGGGGTATTTCAAACCGTCCTAAGACGGATACTTAGAAACCTAACTAGGAACTACCATTGTTAACAACGGATACCCTTGACGTTCTTAGGAACGATACCTTGTTTAAATTTCAAGACCCTTGAGTCGTATCTTGCGGAGCCTAATGTAAATGCTAAATCTTCAGATGTCAGGACGAGGTCGAGGCCGACCTAGGGAAGAAACATCTGACGGACCCGGCGCGCAGACGATAGCAGAGATCGTCGCCGCCACGGTAGCACAGATGCTACCACAAGTAATTACCGCTATGCAACAGAACCAGCAGAACCAACAAACTCAAGCGGGGCCAATCCCTCCCCCACCACCCAGAGAAGCGAACTGGGTAAAAGCTGTAGCGGAACTCCGCCCTCCTTGCTTTAGGGGCGAGAGTGATCCGGCAAAGCTAGAAGCCTACATCTCCGAGTTGGAGACGGCGTTCGAAACCCTCGAAGCTCCTGCTGGAGTTTGAGTCAGAGTTGCTGCTTATTATCTGAAAGATGCAGCCATGGATTGGTGGAAGTTAGTCAAACATGAACATGTCAACGACTCCACATTCGATTGGGAGTCTTTTGCATCACTCCTCCGATCCAAGTACTATCCAGAGCACGTAAAGACAAAGAAAAGGCTAGAGCTGGACGCCTTGAAGATGACAGACAAGATGTCTGTGGATGAGTACTACCGCACTTTCACTTCTATCCTCCGTCTTCTTCCCGATCTAGGATACACCGGCCAGGTGTTGGTCGATCGCTTTTATGGCGGTCTGAGCCATCGCCTTCGGTATGGTATGGGCTACACTCGATTTACCTCCCTTCAGGTAAATATCGGTTTAACCCTTGGTACCATTTCCATTCCTTGAAATTTCTTAAACCTTTTCCTTATCTTCCTTAAATAAGAATCCCGGCTAATACCTGAAACTTCAGGAGTGTTATCACGCGGATTCTCGCGTTGAGATCACTTGCCAACTACGGGATGAAGAAACCGCGCTGAAGTGCAAAGCCAATAACAAGAACACTAATGGCGAGGAGCAGAACCAGGGTAAAAGCTGGAAAAAGAAGAAGGGAAATTTCCTTCAGCAATCCAAAAGAAATTCCCAAGTGAGAGCAGCGCCCATGCTGAGCATGGCTAACCAGTTGAGCTTCTTCAACTTGGTTCATCTGCACCGGTGGCAGCAAAGCCACTGAGATCATACCCACCTAAGGGTAAACTTCTATTTCTAATTCATATTCGTATCAGTATCATATCTAGTATATCCACGCACACATGTGCTAACCCTCTACACCTTATGTTCTGGCTCCGGTTCCACCAAAACCCTCTCCAATGGCCGTACATATGTGTGCAGGAAGTGCAACCTAGACCATCCCAGCAAGGACTGCTATGGGAGGGAAATCAAATGCTACAACTGCCAGAAACCAGGACACACGGCCAACAAATGCCCAGAGAATGGAAAGCCAAAAGGGAACTACCAAAGCTACAGGCAGAGGGAAGGCAAGGAGGTTGCATCTGGCGATGCACCGGCCCAGCAGGCACCGCAGGGACAGGGATCCCGGGGACCTCAGTGGAGTGCACCTTAGAGGCAGCCTGTTCTGCATGTTATCGACCGTGATGGGTCCGGTTCTAAGTCCGGCCCAGGTAATAATCTAAACCTTTAATCCTTGAAGTAGCATGTCTAGGTAGTAGAGTAACTGTTTGAATGAATGCATGAGTAAATGAAATGAAGTGTGTATTAAGCATGAAATGAAATAGTTGAAACTAGTACTCACCGTAGACGAAATTTGTAACCATAGGAAGCTTTAGTATCTGTTATCCGCTACCGGTAAACTTGAACCAAGAAGAGACCGACATCACCAACCACTACTACACCAACGAACAGTATCAGGGCATCCGACCAGGTATGATTTTATTAAGGGGATACCTGACACCCGAAGCGCAAATCTCAATCATTCGACGATGCAACGAACTAGGAACGGGTCAAGGAGGATTTTATACACCCGAATTCCCGGTGGAGCGAAGATGAAGCTGAAGATGATGTGCTTGGGAAAGGATTGGAATCCTTATACCAAGACATACTAGGAGACACGAACACAAGATGGAGCGACGCCACCGACAATACCTCCAGAGTTTCAGACACTTGTCACGCTAGCAGCTAGAACTTGCACAACAACGCGAACATGAACCGATCCCCACACTTGAAGCGGACCTCTGTATCGTCAACTTCTATGGGAAAGAAGGACGTCTTGGGTTACACGAAGACAAGGACGAGACAGCGGAATCTCTCGAACAGGGAGTGCCCGTAGTGTCTTGGTCCATTGGTGATGACGCCGTATTCCTGCATAGCGAGCAGAAGCGTGTGGACCTCGCACAGAAATTGGTATTGAGATCAGGAGATGTCCTAATCATGGGTGGAAACTCTAGGATGCTGTATCACGGGATCAACAAGATCAAGTTGAATACGGCACCACCGGCGATAATCAATGCCACATACATGAAACCAGGACGCCTGAACCTTACCTTTAGGAAGTATTAAATTCAGAGTATCATGTAATCTATTAGTAACGTGTATTAGAGACACGGTATGTATGATGGTTGGTTTATCAATAAAGAGCAGTGTTGGTTTAATTCCACTTGTGTCCACCATCAATACATATCCAATTGTGAATCCAATAGGTTGTGGACTCGGTACCGAAGGTATCCTGAGCATCCTCACCGAAGCACAAGCCGGCAGAAGCGGCACCATCTTAATGGGAACCTTCCCAGTGAACGGCATTGATGCCAATGTGTTATTCGACTCTGGCGCCTCTCACACCTTCGTATCACCATTTTGTGAAGTGGTTGAAGCTAGATGCGGAAGAGCTACCGAACTTCATGGTTACTCTCCCATCGAAGGAGCGAGTAAAGTGCACTAAATACTATCAATCAGCCACAATCCAAATAAAAAACGAAGCGTTTCCCATTTCCTTCATCGAATTCAATGGATTGGGATTCGACCTATAATCGGAATGAATTGGTTGGAGCGGCACAAGGGTAGAATCCTCTGCGCTGAGCATCGATTGCTGCTCAAGAGTTCTTCTTGGGTTACCGTATCTTACCGCCAGAGACCGAGAGAGCCTTCGACCACACTCATATCTGCTATGGCTATGTACCGGGAGCTCAGAAAGGGCCACGAAGTATATCTATGTTATGTACAAGACCTGGAGAGAGATCCAGAGTTCAGTAATGATGTACCGATTGTATCCGAATTTCCCGATGTATTCCCTAAGGAGCTACCCGGCATGCCACCACCGAGAGCAGTGGAATTTGAAATTGATCTTTTGCCAGGTACCGGTCCCATTGCTAGGGCACCGTACCGCATGGCACCTGCTGAAATGACAGAGCTGAAGGAGCAGTTACGTGACTTACTTGATAAAGGGTTCATACGACCGAGTGTATCACCCTGGGGAGCACCGGTCCTCTTCGTGAAGAAGAAGGACGGTAGCCTCCGACTTTGCATTGACTACCGCGAGCTGAATGCGGTCACAGTCAAGAATAAATACCCATTGCCACGCATCGACGACCTATTCGACCAGCTGAAAGGAGCATCAGTCTTCTCCAAGATCGACCTCCGTTCTGGGTATCATCAAATTGCAATCAAGGAACAAGACATTGAGAAAACGGCATTCCGTACCAGATATGGCCACTATGAATTCACAGTGATGCCATTCGGGTTATCAAATGCACCAGCTAAATTCATGGACCTCATGAATCGACTATTCAGTGAGCAGTTAGACACTTCGGTTGTTGTCTTCATCGACGACATCCTTGTATACTCAAAATCAGCAGAGGAACATGAATTTCATTTGAGGAAAGTGCTTGAGACACTGCGCGAGAACCAGCTGTATACGAAGTTCTCCAAATGCGAGTTCTGGCTAGATCAGGTATCATTCCTCGGTCATGTCATCTCGAGCGCAGGCATCTCAGTTGACCCTTCAAAGATAGAAGCGTACGATCATGGCCTAGACCCAAGACTGTTACCGACATTAGGAGCTTTCTTGGTCTAGCCGGTTACTACTGGAGATTTGTAAAGGACTTCTCGAATGTCGCTAAGCCCATGACTACACTGATGAAGAAGATGCACCGTTTGTATGGACAGACGAGTGCGAATTATCATTTCAGAGCCTTAAAGACTCATTGACCTCAGCGCCCATCCTTACTCTTCCAGAGGGCATAGAGGGATTTGAGGTATATTGTGATGCATCAGGCAAAGGAATGGGATGCGTACTCATGCAGCATGGCAAGGTTGTAGCTTATGCCTCCCGCCAGCTGAAAAAGCATGAGGAGAATTACCCGACTCACGACTTAGAGCTAGGAGCCATTGTCTTCGCCTTGAAGATATGGCGACACTATCTCTATGGGGTAAGCATCACCATCTACTCCGACCACAAGAGCTTACAGTATGTATTCACTCAGAAAGAACTGAACTTGAGACAGAGAAGATGGATGGAGTTTCTTTCAGACTATGACATCAATCTGCAGTATAAGGAAGGGAAGGCAGACATTGTAGCCGACGCCCTGAGTCGTCGAGCACACTCGCTCCATTCGCTACTCGCTTCTTCTAGCTTGGTTGACGAGGTCCGAGACGCTCAGTTGAGCGACCCTTACCTAACTGAAATCAGACAAAAGATTGAGAATGGTACCTTTTGAAGAAAAAGTATGACTTCAAGCTACACGAAGATGGTTTGATTCGGTTGAATGGCAGGCTATGCGTCCCCCGAAGCAATGTCGAGCTAAGGGATCGCATCCTGCAAGAGTCACACAGTTCCACATTGTCAGTCCATCCAGGAGCCTCCAAGATGTACAAAGACATGAAGAGGTACTTCTGGTGGTCTGGAATGAAATCAGACGTGACAGAATTTGTATTGAGATGCTTAACATGCCAGAAGGTAAAATTTGAACATCGTAGACCGGGCGGAATGGTACAATCGATGCCAGTTCCGGAATGGAAATTTCATGATATCACCATGGAATTTGTTGTAGGACTCCCACCATCCAGGGGAGGACTCAACATGATCTGGGTTGTAGTCGATCGCCTTACCAAGGTTGCCAGATTCATACCGATGAAGGACACCTGGAAGGTAGTGAAGCTCGCAGAGCTATTCGACAAGGAGATTATCAGACATCACGGAGTCCCGAAAACAATTGTATCTGACCGTGACACCAGATTTCTTTCGAGATACTGGAGAGCTACACGGGAAGCGCTGGGTACAGAACTGAATTTGAGTACCGCCTTCCATCCTCAGACCGACGGTCAGACAGAAAGGACCATCCAGACATTGGAGGACATGCTTCGGGCATGTGCCTTGGACTTTCAGGGGAGTTGGTTAGATAAGCTTCATCTTATCGAGTTCTCGTATAATAATAGCTATCACAGCTCGATGAGAAGTCGCCTTAGAGCGCCTATACGGTAGACCTTGCCGTATACCTTTGTGTTGGGATGAGTCGAGTGAAGCGGTCATCATAGGACCGGAGTATCTTGAGCAAGTGCAAGCTGAAGTTCAGCAGATTCGAGCTAATATGAAGGCAGCCCAAGATAGACAGAAATCCTATGCGGATGTGCGACGACGCGACCTTGAGTTCGCCGTGGGCAACCAAGTGTTCTTGCGCGTTTCACCTATGAAGGGTGTCTTCCGGTTTGGTCAAAAGGGCAAGCTAAGCCCAAAGTTTGTAGGGCCGTACGCTATCACCGAAAGAGTTGGATCCGTAGCCTACAGGTTGGCACTACCTGAGGACTTGGGGCGTGTCCATGATGTATTTCATGTGTCACTACTCAAGAAGTATATCGCCGATCCCTCTCATGTGCTAGAGCCCGAGAGACTATCCATCGAACCGACTATGCGATATGTTGAAACCCCAGTAAGAATCCTGGATAGGAAGACCAGAGACACTCGTCATAAGTCTATACGAATGGTGAAGGTCCTATGGTCAAACCATGATGTCAAAGAAGCGACATGGGAACTAGAAGATGCCATGAAGGCTAAGTACCCACAGCTATTCACAGACTAGAGAGTCTAGTATTTAGCAATACGGGTACGGGTCGTACCCCTTTTAAGGGGGGTAGAGCCCTTTTGCTTTTGCATTGCTTCGGGGTAAGCATTGCTTAGTGGGTAGGTTTTGTAATAGACTTTTGTATGGCACATGTAGTGCAAGTGAACTTGGTATGTGTATGTATGTATGTGTAATGTGTAATGTATCTGTGTAATGCGAATGTGGAATGGTATGAATTGAAAATGTTGGATTGTGTATGTGAATTGTGCTTGTGCATGAATTGTGTATGTTTGCAATGTGGAATGAAGTAAACACCTCATAGGTGTAGTAAGACACATTAGAGCAATTGGTTGCCTAATGAGTAGACTTACTAAACTAACCTTGAGCAACTTTGAGGGCAAAGTTTCTTAAGGGGGGTAGATTGAAATACCCCGTAATTAAAAATAGTGATTAATTAGGCTAATAAATAATTTAGAGGCTTAATTAAGTATAAATAATCATGAGGGAACAAATCCCGAAGAAAACGGATCCTTAAAACGGATTAAAATCACTAACGAACCCTAAAGCGCGTCTTTCGAGGTAACCGGGAAAACGTGTCTTTAAGCGGGTCAAATAGACTCGTAACAATTTTGGTCAGCTAAATAATCATTAATAAACATTAGTGAAGCTTTAGAACCAATAAAATCAATAAAACGAGAGATTAGTAAAAACTGTCAAAAACGGGAAGTTGTGGGGTAAAAACATAAATAGCCCAAACTAGTGTGTCCAATATTGTGAATACAATTTTAAAAACCCATAAGGGTTGTGTGTGCCCGATTGGGACCCTCCCCTCACCTCCCTCACACTCTCCTCTCATTAACTAAAGACAAAAAAATAAAAAAGCAAAAAGTAACTACTATACTACCCCACTCACCTATTCTCTCTCCTATCCCCTCACATTCTCTTCACTCACGTAAAACCTCACCCACTCACTCTCTGAATTTCTTTCTTCCTCCCTCAACCGGCAGCCATGGAAGAATGAGCAAAACACAAAAAACACCCACTTCTCTCCTCTTGAAACTCCCTCAAACCTCTTCCAAAAATTATAAAAAGTATACCATTGGAATCCTCTCATCAAGAGCTACATTTCTATTCTTCCAAAATTCGAAAACCAACACTTTCGTTTTTATGGGTATGCCCCATTTGGAGCTTCAAGACTACCATTAGCACCACCTTCTTCTCCTTGTTCTTTTAAGGTAAAAATCTTCTTGAAACTCCATCTTTTTCTAGCTCTTAAGGGCAAAACGAAATTTGAAGTTAAACCCTTGCTTGCTTCTTTATGCTAGCCGATTTTGACTTCCTTGGAGAGTTGGAAAGATTGTTTTTGAGCCATTCCAAGCTTTACTTACACCCTTGCAAGGTAATGGGAATTCTAAACCCTAGAACTTACATTAAGCTTAAATAATGTTAGGGTTAGTGTTAGTATTGAATGTGTGTGTATGTATGGGTAATAATATTAGATTTGTTGAAGTACCAAAACCGGTATAGAGAGAAAGAAGAAGCAAGAAAGAAGAGAAAGGAAAAACTAGAAGAAAAACAAGGTAAGGATACTCATTTGTGTAGCCTTGTATGTATATGTATGTAACAGATTTTTAGAAGTTTGGATTTAGGGATGAAAATGGTATTGTGTAGTAGAGTAGTGTATAAGAGGAATAAATATTTTAAACCCTTAAAAGACATTTTAAAAACTGTTACAAAACAGATTGGGATTGGGATGTTTGAGTGCAGGAATTTAATGTTGTTTATAGTGGTAATTGTGTATGAGAGTTTGTATATTGACATGGTGTATAAAACAGGTGGTATAGATCATAATGTGAGTGTAAACAATGTGGTGAGAGTATAAAATTATAGGGGAGGTTATATCAAAATTTATGAAGGATTAGAACACTTAGTGAATTAAAAACTAGGTGGAAAAACATGTTGTAACAGATTTTGATTTAGATAGATAGAGGGTATATTAGGAGAGATAGTTAATGTAGTTGTAGTGTATGAGAGGTGATAGAAATAACATTAGAAGAGGGAGTTGTAGATGGAGAGAGTTAAAATAAAAATCTGTAGTAAAATGCACTAAGGAAGAAAACTGTGTAAGTGTTGAATGGAAACTTAGAGAATTGTGTATATAAATTAGTATAGAATTGTGTAATGAATTAGGAAATGATTTAGAGTGTCTAAATTGTACTAAAACATGTTAGGATGTATGTAGGAAGATTGGGGAAACAATGGGTGAAATTGGGAAGGAAAAATAAGGCATGTAGCATAATCTGCTACCGTCCGACCCACAGCCTGGATCGGACGCTGGGTTGGACAAGGCCTGAACAACGAAAATAAAACATTCTGGAATGGTCCGACCCGGGGCCGTGAGTCGGACATGGGTCGGACAGGCAAAAAAATTTTCCGTCGTCGAAGTTTCTGACTCCGTCCGACCCAGAGGGTGAGTCGGACGTGGGTCGCACAGGGCTTGGACGACGGAACTGAAACTTTCTGGAATGGTCCGACCCAGAGGTGTATGGGTCGGACGGAATAGTGCTGGGTCGGATGGGAAGAATTTTAGAGGACGTAAACCTACTGGAATGGTCCGACCTAGGGCTTGGGTCGGACGGTGGGTCGGACGGCCCATTACTTACAAAAAAAAAAATGTATAACTATAGTAAGTATGTATATATATATGTATGTATACCCACATATACATATGTACATATATACATGAGAATACCATTGTTAAGCAATCAAAAGTAATTAATAAAATGTAAGTATAGGAATGTAAAGACTTAGTAAGTATGGATTAGTAAAATAAGAGTAGTTGAGTTAAGTTAATGATAGTTAGAATTAATCATTCGACTGTATGTATATCGTAGGATTTGATTTGTGACACCGAAGGAAAGTTGGGATACAAGTACGACGGTGAACGGTATGAATTCCTCATGCCCCGTATGTTATCTTGGTTACTCTGATTTGTGTGTTGTGTGCTAATTGATCACCAAATAAGATAAATGCACGAATCGGAGTTACTCTGCATACTTGTGGAAATGTAGTGTTGTATGTTGTGAATATTTTTCTTAAATCTTAGTTTGTATAATTCATGAAATGTATGGATGAATATGAATGCTTGTATGAATGTTGCAATGTACTGTGACCGAATGTGTTGACCTTGGACTTCTAACTTATTCCTAACAAGCTAACCATTCTAACTTAAATTGGTAATTAAATTGGAATGAGTAGAAGTCCGATATAGTTTCGGCCACGCGTGAGGATGCGGAGTCATGAGAGGTTGGCTCCAATTCCTGACTCTTAAACTGGTCCGCGGCCCAAATCCCTTAAGTGGGTAGCATCCCGGATTGGTGAGTCAAGTAAATCCCGGAGGTGGGACGGAGTAGTCCCCAGGGCAGGAGGTCCCGACGACTTAACTTGAGTATAAGTAAGTAAGTAAGAATGAGTAAGTAAAGTAAATGAAAGTAAGTAAGTGTAAGTAAGAGTAAGTAATGAGTAAAAGAGTAAAAGCATTCCGATTAACCCGGATGCGTAACTTGGCTAACATCGTGAAGGTAAGTATTTTATGCACTATTGTATTGATGCCTTGAATCGTATAATGTATTGTAAATGCATGTATGTTGTATGAAGAGCATGTATGTGTGAAATTAATGAATCGCATGTTTAGTGGACGTCAAATAGTCGGCGTGCCCTAGCTAGCACGCGGTATATGCGGAGTTCATGCGCAGCTTTTGCTGAGCCCCTAGGGGCGATGTTTTTACTACACGCAGGTACAAGAGAAGGATGAAGGCTGTGAAGTGTTAGAGCCTGTTCTTTTGTTTCTTTTGTTTATAAACAATGAATTGTGATCGGTGTACTAAATAGTACACGGCTGTAGCTTTTGGATTAGCCGGTGTACCATGGGGTACACCTTTTTGGATATAGAAGGGGATGGTGAATTCGTATAGATGAGTAGCCGGTAGAAACTCATTCTTTTGGTAAACTTGAAAGGTTGTAATTGAACATACTTTAAATACTCGGTGATCCAAGAATTGTAAGCATGTTATATTCCGGTAATGGTAAGTAATATTTTAGTAGCTCGGTATATTATGTTCATCAGACCGTGACTGTAAGTAAGGTAAGCCTAGCTAGCCGTATGGGCGGTTAGCGGCGTTGTATCACCCGCCGTAGTAAGTAGTAATTCCGCTGCGATCTGATAGGATTAACAGGACGATTAGACGGTAAGCATAGGATTAACGGTTGGGGTGTTACAGTGGCGCTCCGGTCCAGAGCCCGTGCTGGCTGCTAACACAACACACATTCAGTACACACTTCACAATATAACAATACACACTTGAATTCAGTATTCGGAATTAATTAGTTACCCTTGGGCGGGTGAGAGCGTAAGGGCTTAGCCGCATAGGCATAAGTGAGCTTCAGCGGCTCCTCAACGGTGGTGGTATGGGCTTGGCCTTGCCACCCTGTTGCTGGCCTTTCTAGGCCTGGGGATAAGGATTCTTCTTCTTTCCTCCCCCGTACCCTTGCGTGCTTTGGCCCTCGCTCGAGACCTTGCACTTGTGCGCAGTCTCCTCGTCCCTCAGACGGACGGTGATCTCGACCTTTGCAGCGGCATGATAGCACTCCTGAATTTAGGATGTCAGTCATGCCCCGCAAAACAAACTACAAACTCACATTCACATTCACATTCACATTCACTTTTGTATACACTTATTCACATCACACTGTATTTTAATTACCTGCAAGGTAGTGTATTCAGCTGGCCCCATCCCATAGTGAAGACGGTGGCTGAGACCGTTGTAAAAATGGTTTACCAACACCCAGTTCGAGTACCCCAGGTCCGGTAACAGGTGAATAAGGTCGGTGAAAGCGGTGTAGTAGTCGTCAACCGACATCTTATCCCCCTGCCTCAGGCTATCCAGCTCTAGGCGCTTGGCCTCTTGCACATGTACAGGGTAGTACTTGGCTCGCAGCAGAGCCGTATACTCCCTCCAACCAAACTCAGGATCAGCCATCCTGTCCTCTCTCACAAGCTTCCACCAACTCCTTGCCGAACCCTTCAGATAGTAAGCGGCAAGACGGACTTTGGCTCCTGCAGGCACATCCAAAGTCTCGTAGGCGGTCTCCAACTCGGAGATATACGCCTCCAGCTTACTAGGATCGGTCTCCCCGAGAAACGACGGTGGTCTCAAATCCGCCAACGCCTTGACCCAGTTGGTCTCGCGCGGCTGTGGTTGCGTTTGTGGCCCTTGTTGGTCTGCACCGTCTTGCTGCTGCTACTGATGCATCGCAGCCACTAACTGGGGAACCATCTGGGCTACGGCGGCTGCTACTGCCTCAGCCATAACCTGCGTCGTAGTGTTCTCGCCCTGGTCTCCCGTATCGCCAACACCGCGCCCGCGGCCTCTTCCTCTTGGTCGACCTGACATCTGTATTCACATGGACATTCATTAGCATTTTGCTTGCACACTTATCGGTTCCAACGTTTTTAACGTGTTCCCGACATTAAGGTGTTCCCACACTTAGTTAGTGGTTTACCTTTCCACTTCTGCTCACTTAGGTAACTGTGGTTAGGTTTCCTATCTCGGTATGTTCCTAGGCGGTATTCTAGTCATTAGAGCGATACTTCGCTCTGATACCACTTTTTGTAACACCCCAACTATGAACTTAACAAATAACAAAATCGCAGCGGAAATAAACAACCAAACAAACTAAACCGATTTGGTGTTACACGCCGTTAGCCACCCACGTGGCTAACTAGGCAGAATACATACAATTGTACCGGTCTGATGATCAGACTCCCAAGCATAGAACTAAAAACCATAAATACATCAACATATACCGAGTATAAATATTTACAAACCATCACTGTAAACTGCCACTGTAAACTATCACCGTAATGTAAACGTTTTCCAAAATATAACGCCACGGGGCATAGGCGCAACCCGGGCCAGCATCCAAAATATATCAAAAGTATTTCATAACTCCTAAGAATCTAGAGCCTCTCCGCCTCCTCGATCCTCATCCTCCAAATAAATATGGAGCCCCCAAAGGGGGTCATCAATGAAATACCCCGTAATTAAAAACAGTAATTAATTAGGCTAATAAATAATTTTAGAGGCTTAATTAAGTCTAAATAAATATTAGGGAACAAATCCCGAAGAAAACGGATCCTTAAAATGGATTAAAAACACTAACGAACATTAAAGCGCGTTTTTTTCGAGGTAACCGGGAAAACGTGTCTTTAAGCGGGTCAAATAGACTCGTAACAATTTTGGTCAACTAAATAATCATTAATAAATATTAGTGAAGCTTTAGAACCAATAAAATCAATAAAACGAGAAATTAGTAAAAATTGTCAAAAACGTGAAGATGTGGGGTAGAAACATAAATAACCAAAACTTATGTGTCCAATAATGTAAAAAGAATTTCAAAACCCACATGGGGGCTGGGTGTGTCCGATTGCATATCCCCCTCACACCCTCTCTTTATTTCCCTTTTACTCACAAAAGACAAAAGCAATTACAAATCAAAAAAAGTAACAACTTTACTCTCACACTCTCTCTCTCCTATCTCTATTCTATACTCACCCACGTACAAGCCCTCCTCCTCTCTGAATTTTTTTTCCCTCTTCTTCTCCAAACAGGCGACAGCCATGGGAGCTTGAGAAACCAACACAAAATACTCACTTCTCTCCTCTTGTAACCCCTATGAACCTCTTCCAAAAATTACAAAAACTACACCATCGGAATCCTCTCATCAAGATCTACGATTCTCTCTTTTCAAAATCCGGAAAGGAGCACTTTCGTTTTCATGGGTATACCCCATTTGGAGCTTCAAGACCACCATTAGAACCACCTCATTCTCCTTGTTCTTGTGAGGTAAAAATCTTCTTGAAAACTCCATCTTTTTCTAGCCTTAAGGGCAAAACGAAAATCTAGCTAAACTCTTGTTTGCTCCTCTTGTGCCCAGCCGATTTTGGCATTTTTGAAAGGGTGGAAAGATCCTTCTTGAGCTGCTCCAAGTACTTCATAAACCCTTGGAAGGTAATGAGATTCCTAAACCCTAGAATTTACATTAGAGCTTATATAATGTTTAGGGTTAGTTTAGTATTAAAATGGTGTATATGAATGGTTGTAGTATTGGGGAATTTGATTACTAAAACCGGTGGAAAGGGAGAAGAAAGAGAGAAGGAAGAGGCAAGAAAGAAGGAGAAAGAAAATCTAGAAGAAGGAAACAAGGTAATTAAGCTCATCTTGGTATAGCTTTGTAAATTGTCATGTAACAGATTTTAGAAATGAAAATATGTATTGTAAAATGTTAGTATAGTGGTAGTGTAATGTGTAGGAGGAAACAAGCTTTTAAACCCTTAAAAGACATTGAAAACTTGTCAAAACAGATTTGGGAATGAGAGGTTATGTGCAGGAATTTTTAAGAAGTGTTTGGTAGTTGATATTGGTGTATGAGAGCTTGTATATTATTGCTGTTTTGAAACAGGTGAAATGGGTAACAAAATGTGAATACATGATATGGTGAGAATGTAAGATTTTAGGGGAGGTTATGTCAAAATTTATCTAGAATTAGAACACTTAAGAAAACTAGAAACTAGGTGGAACCATGTACTTGTAACAGATTTTTGTTAGAGTTGTTTGGTTGGTAGGTTTGGAGAGATAACTAGTGTATTGTAAACTCTAGAAATGACATTATAAGAGGGAGCTAAAGATGTAGAAGGTGAGAGTTAAAATCTGTAGCAAAATGCAACTTAGAAGTATATTGCAAGTGCTGAAATGAAAACTTAAGAAAATGGGTGAGTGAATTAGTATAAAAGGGTGTAACGGGTTGATAATGGATTTAAACATGTTTAGGTGACTAATTAGGTGCTAAAATATGTGGGATTAAGTGTAGGAACAATGGGGAATTAATTAGGCAAAGTTTGGGTTGTAACAGACAAAGAAAACTGGAAAATCTGTCAAATTCGTAGCAGGGTCCGGGACCTACCTTCTGTACAAGGACCCGGACCAGGGTATTAAAACTAGCCGAGAGTTACAGCAGGTGGTGGTCCGGGACTTAAGTCCCATACAAGGACCCGGACCACCCCTGTAAAATAGGCCGAGAGTTAGTCAAAGTATAGGTCCAGGACTTACCCCTTGTAAGAGGACCCGGACCATGGTGTGAAAATAGGCCGAGACTTTCTGTGATACCCAGTGTAGGGGTCACCTCCCACATCGATCGGGAGAGTGCACGAACCACACCTTATAGGCGTGGGGATACTCTCCCCTTGTGAGACGCGTTTTGAGTGGTGTGAGTACATCACCCTCAGAAACAAATCCGTGCGGGCTGTGGCCCAAAGCGGACAATATCTTACATGTGGGTTAAGACTGGGCTGTTACAGTTGGTATCAGAGCCAGGCCAAGATCGGTGTGCGAGCGGGGACGCTGGGCTCCCAAGGGGGGTAGAGTGTGATACCCAGTGTAGGGGTCACCTCCCACATCGATCGGGAGAGTGCACGAACCACACCTTATAGGCGTGGGGATATTCTCCCCTTGTGAGACGTGTTTTGAGTGGTGTGAGTACATCACCCTCAGAAACAAATCCATGCGGGCTGTGGCCCTAAGCGGACAATATCTCACATGTGGGTTAAGACTGGGCTGTTACAGTAGCACGCGGAGTATGAGAAAATCATACCTTTCACCGGGATTTTTACTTTTACCGTGTCATCTCACCATGCTCGGGTCACGCACGACTCTCTGATAATGTTTCAAACATTATTGTTAATACTAAGATCATACGGAACATAATTAAATGCTACTCCCGTACTTAACCCGTTATCCCGTTATCTTCGGTTTTACTCTTGTTTAATTTGAGTTCTCACTTCTCAATCACTTCTAACACTCTATTGCACTTCCTAGGGCCTTTACATGTCACCAAACAAGGCCTTAACATCTTATAAACATCATTAACATTCAAACCCCCATCATTACAACCTTTAAAACACTCACGGCATGATTCTGGGGGTGGTCCGGGACTTGTCCATCCTAAGTCCCGGACCAATTCATTAACTAACTCTCGGGTGAAAAACAATACCTGGTCCGGGACTTGTCCTGGAGTATCTCCCGGACCAAAGCAGGATGTGTACTCGGCATAAAAACAGGGGGTGGTCCGGATGATTAAATCCCCGGATCTAAAAATGGTGATTAAATTACTCTAATATGATTATTAAAGGCCTAATGGTGCCTAAAGTGTATTGGTAAGAAATAAACCAAAAGAAAAGAGAAAACGCTTGAAAGCGAAAAACGCTAAAATGCGCGTTAAATGATATATGAGATATATGATCTCGAGAGGGTCCGAGATGGATTCCTAAGGCTTAGTTAGGCCTAATAAGTATACGGAATGATTCCCGAAAAAACGGATCCAAATAATGGATTAAAACGCTAACGGAGTTTAAAAGCACGTTTTTCGAGAAAACCCAAAACGTGACTTTAAGTGGTCAAACGGACCCGTAAAAATTATAGTTGATTAAATAACTATAAATAGTATTAATGGAAGCTTAATAACCATTAAAATAAAGAAACGAGAAAAATCCGGAAAACGGGCCCGGTTAGTGAATAGTGCCAAACCGGGTAAATAACGAGCGTTTTCTGTCAGAAACTGAAAAACGCTCCAGCTCACACCTACAGGTGGGGCCGATTTTTAATTGGCTAGCTAGCCTCTCACACACAAAGAAAAGAAAAGAAAAGAAAAGAAAAGAAAGAAAAAGAATAGTAAAAGCAAAAAGGGATAAAGTACTCACATTAGTCTCTTTCCTCCTCACTTCTTCTTCTTTTCCCTCCTGCCTTCTTCTTCTTCACGATCCTCCTCCCTTCCTCTGTACTGGAACGCGCTTGGAGCTCCAAACATGGCTTCTCCACCTTCTTCTCCTTGCCCAAGCTTCATCCTTGCTCCGAATTGAAAAATAATTGTATATTTGAACTCCTCTCATCAAACCCTACACTTCCCTCTTTCAAAATTCAAAAAGGTTGAGTTTCATTTTCATGGGTGTTGCCCATTTGAGGAGAAAAGCACATAATCTTGAAGCTTGAAGCTTCCTCTTCCTAACAAGGTAAAAATATCCATGAAAAAGTCATGTTTTCTCCATTTTCCCACCTTGGCCGATTTTGGCTCTTGTAATGACTAGCTTTTCTTCCTTGTTTGAGATATCTCCAAGCTTTAAATGGTGGTGGGAGTCCCTCATAAGATTCAAGAGTTGAAAACCATTCAAGGATTTCCAAAGGTAAAACCTAATTTGGTGCTTTAAGCATCTTTGTGAATTCTAGTTATTTGATGAGCCTAAGAGAGTTCCTTAGTGCTTACTTTCCAATTTGAATGTGGCTAGAGGAATGGGCAATTGAATTGCCTTGGCCCGATTGGATGAAGAGGAAGAGGAAGAGAAGAGAAGTTAAAAAGGAAACTTAAGAAAAATTTAAGGTAAGAAACCTATCTTAGTGGTATCCTATATGTATTAGGATTTGGGAAGGGTTAATAAAATGAATGAACCCCACTTGAGTTGTGGTAATAATGTGCTTGCTTAGAAATAATGCAAGTGAGAAAGCCTTTGTGAGTTAATGCTTGTTTTGGGAGCTATGTATATGATGAATTATGCTTTATGGTGCTTAATGAGTTTTGCTTGATTAATGAGGAAATATTGAGTGCTGATAGAACCCTTGTGGTTTGGCTAGTTTTAGGATGATTTAAATGGTGGTATGAGTTTTGGGCAATGTTAGAGAAGTAGCCAAGTTATGGCAAAATTTATGTGGTAATCTAAGTGGTTTAAGTGATGATTTGTGTGGAGAATAACCTAGGAATGGCTAGGTATGTATGGAGATTGTATTGGGTTAGTTAACCACTGTAGGAAGGCTTGTTCAAGGGGAGGAAATTGATGCTAAAATCTGTAGCAAAAGAGTGGTTAGGTGCCTTAGGAGTTTATAGAAAAACAAAGGAGATTTAAGGCTTAAAGAGTGAGCCTTGGAACTTGGTATGAGTTGTGCATTACCTTGGAAGATGTGGAATGGTCAAAATGAAAGAGAGCCTAATGCAAAGGGTTGAGGAGAAGTTAGAAATGCACAAGTGTGCATTAGTGTAAAGTGAGAATGAAAAATGTGTGAATTTGAGCAATAATTTGAGTAAGGTTTGAACCTATGATTTGAAGAGTTTTAGAGCATGTTTTAAGTTGATTAATCATGTAGGAATCTTGTGGAAAGATTAGGGAATGATTAGGGGTGGATTAAGCATTGAATTGGAGTTGAAAAATAATGTATGTTGCAGGTTTTAGCAGGGTCCGGGACCTAGTCCATGGACAAAGTCCCGGACCACCCCCTGTTTTTATGCCGAGAGTACACATCCTGCTTTGGTCCGGGACTATACTCCAGGACAAGGTCCCGGACCAGGTATTGTTTTTCACCCGAGAGTTAGTTAATGAATTGGTCCGGCACTTAGGATGAGGACCAAGTCCCGGACCACCCCCAGAATCATGCCGTGAGTGTTTTAAAGGTTGTAAATGATGGGGGTTTGAATGTTAATGTTGTTATAAGATGTTAAGGCCTTGTTTGGTGACATGTAAAGGCCCTAGAAGTGCAAGAGAGTGTTAGAAGTGATTGAGAAGTGAGAACTCAAATTAACAAGAGTAAAACCGAGATAACGGGATAACGGTTAAGTACGGGAGTAGCATTTAATTATGTTCCGTATGATCTTAGTATTAACAATAATGTTTGAAACATTATCAGAGAGTCGTGCGTGACCCGAGCATGGTGAGATGACACGGTAAAAGTAAAAATCCCGGTGAAAGGTATGATTTTCTCATACTCCGCGTACTAACCGAGTTACGTTGATTTGTGTTTTGTGTGCCGGCTTAATCAAGATTAAAGCATGAAAATAATCCCTTGTTTGATTATGCATGCCTTGTTGTATGTTGAATGAGCTAACATACTTGTATGCCGGTGTGGTCTAACATAGTGAATGGACCGACTCGTAGTGAGTAACGTTTGGCTAGAGACCCCTAGATCGGGTCGGTGCTATGATAACGCGAACGTGCAAACACACAACTATCCGTTAAAGTATAACGATAACGCAAACATATGAACTCCCTAGAATGTGAGGAGATGTACGGGTTGAGTAAATACCCGATAATGGTTAGAAAACCACATTGAAACAATCCACGAAACAAATGAGAGTGGAAAGATAAGTGAACCTCCTTCAAGGGGATTTAAGACAGTTCAAAGATGCGAACTAGTGAAGAAGGTAAAAGAGACCTGAGGGATTAGTAACTCCCTTGAGACATGGTCGACCTCCTATATGAGGATTGTACCTGATATAAGTAAATAACCGAAAGTATGAGCAAAGTATATGTATGGGTAACTCTTACATCCTAAGATTAACCAAACTTAAGTAATGTTCCCAAGGTCATTAGAAACATCGAGAGTGATGCTTCTAGACTAATATACAAAATATTACTATAACTCCGAGAGAGGAGTGTATGGGAATGTAAGTAGTCCGAGAGCAGTCGGGCCTAAGCAAAAGAGTTAGGAACTAAGAGAGAGTTTCGTGAGCTAGTTGAACCTTCCCACCATGCTAGACCCAGAGTAGGGTCGAAACCGGGGAAGTAAGACTATGCTAGAGAGCCATGAGTTTTGGCCTAAGTATGTATTAAGAGTAACAAGCGTGACGTAGGAGACCTGTAGTGTCTCGAGAATCTACAAGAGCTTGAGTATAAATAACCCAAGAGTATGGGTAAGATAATGAGTATAAATAACCCAAGAGTATGGGTGAGATAATGAGTATAAATAACCCAAGAGTATGGGTGAGTTAATGAGAATAAGTAACCCGAGAGTGTGGGTGAGTATAGTGCGAGTAGCCCAAGAGAATGGGTATGTATATGAATAGGTAACCCGAGAGAGCGGGTGAGGTATTGAATAAGTAAACAAGGCATAGTGAGGTTTAACCCCCAAGGCCTAAGAGTAACCAGATACAACTAACAACCTTGTTATGTTAGTTAGGAATTGAGTTCCATGATTGGATGTAGATTCCTTGAGCATTGCATGTACTTATTGTATTGCTATGATGCATGTTGTTTGACTAAAATGAACTCCATGTACATCCGACTAAGTGGTCGGCGTACCCCGGTTAGCGCTCGGGGTATGCGAATTTCATATGCAGCGTTAAGCTGAGCCCCTAGGGGCGATGTTTTTATTTTACAGGTACACCGAAGATGTTACCGTTCGAGAGTAGGACGGGGTCGGTGGTTTGCATGGGTAGTTAGATTTAATTACTTATGTATTGAAAGAGGTGTAAGACCGAATGTGTTGTCGGCATCCATATATTGTAGACTCGGTATAGTGACGAAGTGAGTTGAGTATTGTATTTGTATTGTGTACTCGGTTGCTCCAGTCCATCAGGCCGTTACTGTATGTGAGATAGGCCTGGTTAGCCATATGGGTGGCTAACGGCGTTGTTTCACCCTCGTTGTAATTAGAGTTCCGCTGCGTGATTAAGAGGTAATTATGAGATTAACGATTGGGGTGTTACAAAAATGGTATCAGAGCCAGGCCCAGGTCGGTGTGCCAGCGGGGACGCTGGGCTCCCAAGGGGGGTAGAGTGTGATACCCAGTAGGGGTCACCTCCCACATCGATCGGGAGAGTGCACGAACCACACCTTATAGGCGTGGGGATACTCTCCCCTTGTGAGACGCGTTTTGAGTGGTGTGAGTACATCACCCTCAGGAACAAATCCGTGCGGGCTGCGGCCCAAAGCGGACAATATCTCACATGTGGGTTAAGACTGGGCTGTTACATATGGTATCAGAGCGAAGTATCGCTCTGATGACTGGAAATACCGAGCTTAGGTAATACCGAGTTTGGAATTAGGGACTTAGGGCTAAGGGTTGAGTGGTAGCGTGAGAGATGCGCTAGATAGGAACTTCCAGTATGATCTGGATACCTACAATACCAGACCCGCCCTCCACAACCCCCGCATTAAAAGCTCGGGAAAGAACACCAGAGAGATGGGGAAACCCAATCTGGCAGTTAGTAAATATTTCAATATGAACTAGAACCTGTCATGCGGTTGATCCCGAGAACCGGAAATCCCGGAGACGGATCCCGCTGGAACGACAATAACCGCACTCAATGACAGAAGGTCGAGACATCCTAATCCAAGGTGACCAGAATTTGTGGCAGCCTGGGGCGACATGCTTAGCAGTCGCGAGAACCCAGCTAGTCGAGCAGCAGTGAGAAGGATGCACCAATCGTGCAACAAGACGGACTTATGAGAACTAACGAGAACCGGGACACATGTCTACGGACCGCCATAGTTAACTAATACCACCAATGGTATACGTATTGACTGAGAATCTAGTCAAAGGTAGATGCCCCCACCCTGCCACACCCAAAGAGGTTGCAATACTTAACTGATACAGCTTAGACAGCTATGAGCATAACTACGGGTTATACCCGAATAGGACTACATAATTAGTACCTAAATAAGTTAAACCTCGGTAACCACAGTAAAGACGTGGGAACGAGCAACGAGGTAGAACACCGAACTAAGTAATCAGGGAACTACGAGTTTGGAGAAGCACCTAAAAGGTTGACATACGTGTCAAGATGAACAAGTAGCAGCTCCGACGAGCAGTTATCTGACCAATGAAACAAAGGAAGAGCCAACAAGGCTACCAAACATAATGTGAACAATACCATGACCGGTATGAGTTAACCCAAAATACCGCCTGTATCACGCACTTGGCACGGCAAGTGCAGTAAAAACAGAACCACTAAGAGGAACTTTGGCAAGCGACCAGTACTTAGCAAGTACCAAGACGGCAAGAGAAGCCAATATAGCACCACAAACCCTAAGAATTCTGAAACGAAACCTTGGAAAGGCCTAAAGGCCTGACCACTGTATAAAGAACATACCAGTCTGCAAGAAGTCAGACTTAGTAAGAAGCAACCGACATTGAAATGCCGTGGAGATTTTATTTTCAACTCAAATTTTTCTTTC
Organism: Limonium bicolor; assembly: GCA_023374045.1. Taxonomy (NCBI): domain Eukaryota; kingdom Viridiplantae; phylum Streptophyta; class Magnoliopsida; order Caryophyllales; family Plumbaginaceae; genus Limonium; species Limonium bicolor. The sequence continues at coordinate 63,240,599 of CM041780.1, read as the reverse complement.
AAACAGAGAATTTTCCAAAAACTCCTAAATTTTTAAAAACCAAACCAGAGAATCACGGTAAGTTATCATAGGACGATATAAGAAGAGTTGGCAACAGAATACTTCACCTAGGCGTGTGACCGACACTACGGTGTACTAAACGAGACATGGAACGACCGCACTCCGAAGGAGCTTGCGGGCCTGACAGACCAATTATGAGTTAGTCGGGTAAGTGGCAACGTATCAATAAGATACTCCATGTATGTATACAAGTAGAGTACGGTACACGGGAAGTAGCCCACTCCATACTACGGACGAAAGAGCCAATCCAAACCAGGACAGTTGGACACCACGAATGATCGAAGAACACAAAGAAGTTTACGAAGATAAGGGAGTCTAGAAACCCGTAAGGTAACGGACCTAAGAACATAGCATGGAGAAGTGCGAGAAGCACAGAGTATTAAGCACAGACATTGGATATGTCTCAGGAAATACCTAATAACTGGAATATATACCAGCGTAAGTAATATGGCAAATGCCTTAAATGATCATATCGATGTTTGATGAACGGGATAGAATTCCCACAGTATATCTCACTAAGAGAATAACGACCTAATTAAGTAGGTAAAGGAAAAGTACTAATGCTCTACCCAATAACGGGAGACATTACAACCCTAAACGGGATAGTTTGAGTTATACATAGCCGCAAGGCGAAGTCGCAACTGAACATAACCATAAGTACAAGCCAGATGTAATGGCATTACTCAGTAACACCCAGGAGCAATCCGAGAAGGGTGCCGGAGTCAACAGTAGTTGAACGAAACATCGTGTTGAGAACACAAGTGGGTAAGCAAACACTCGGGTAGAACCCGAAGGGATCCCTCGTAACACAGGATACCCTAAATTGCCAGAGGGCATGAATTAATATTAAAATACAAAAGGGGCTTCCATGTACGGAAGTGTGGTGAGACAACCATATCAAAAACCCAGTAATACCTCCAAACCATTTAATGGTATACGGAGAAGCAGAAACCTATATAAACAGCCCGCATGGAGCGTGACTCGAGGCAAGGTGGCTTGTAAGCCGATAGAACCAACTACAACTCGTAGATTCAAACGTTGCAAAACATATGCATTAAGGCATAAGAGTTACTGTGGAGCACGAACCACTACCTTAGAGTGGGGACACCACTTATTATTGTGGAGCCTATGGAGCGGCAATTGCGTGAATCCTCCAGAGAAAGGCTACCATCTAGGTATGAAATGTGAAACCGCTAGTGCGGTGTAGTAAAACTTGAGCATGTGTATATTGCCAATGAGTATAAGAACTATAGTAGAGTGTAAAGAGGAACCTCGATTGCAGCAATTCGAAACCGAAGAGTAATCAGTTGAGTAGTAAACACTGTATGTGTGCAATGTGAACTGCAGAGTAAGCAGCGCGCAAGTGCGCAGAGAGATTTAAAGAATAGCGTATATTATTGAGCCAAATGAATGGCAAGCCATAGTGTAAATGGCGAGAACACCTGGGCGGAAGCTAAAGTAGTAGCGGATGCCATGAAAATGAGAAAGGACAAGGTACGCAGTAAGCGACCATTGTAAGAGTATATTCGGTGAGTGATATGAAGCTGATGAGGAAATGTGGTAAAGAAGACATGATCATTCCTATCTCATGAGAGATTTACTGTCAAGGGTTTACGCTTCTGCACTCTGTATGACTGAGTGTTTTGGTATTGCACTTGTGCGGTAATGATCGAGTGGGAGAGCCAGGAATTGAGAAATGTCAACGAAGCCTGTTGAGTGAGAATCTAGAGAGATAACCGTGCGGCCATTGGCTAAAGATGCACAAAGAATGTGGGCAGTAACCCACAGGGCCCAGGATCGATGTGTGGAAAAAGGCAGAGTAGTATGAATGAGGAATTCTTGTACAGAAATAAATAAACAAACATGATTCAGAAGTCATTATCAAATGAGGAAGCACTACATGCTAAGTAGCAGCTTGACCTCAACCGACAATAAGTCGGGAAAAATATGTGAATAATCACAAAGGTATACGTGTTATACGAAATAGATTTCCAGAGAATTGGAGAGAAAATCTATAACCCATCGAATTCGCATACGGTAAGAGATACCTAGCGACGATTGAAAACCTTTATTTCCAAGACAAAAGGGATAAAAGGGAGTGGATTTATACGTTGAGAATACTAAAGGGCGAATTAAGCTCTAGTTAGGTCACGCAACAGAAGCTTGTGGACCGTAACTCAAAGGTTAAGTATACCTAGCAATTGTGAGTAGTCGGCTAATCCTAAACGCCTGAAGCCTTAGAGGCTAGAACCGAGCCCGGTTTTGATACTCGAATTAGTGAACCAATGTTCAGTGATAACATATGGTCTGTTACGCGGGCGTAACCCCTTTTAAGGGGGGTAGGGCGAGAAACCGCTTAGAGTATGTTTTACGTTTAGTGCGTAAACTACTATGTGCATAGCACAAAAGAAATTGTTTTGATGATTGGAACTTATGTTACATAAACATACGTACCCATTCATTGTGTAATAATGATTATTGTGCATGAGTGATGCAAGTAACGAGTATGTAATATTTATGAAAAGAGGAGTAGCGAGACTCCTAGGGAATGAGAATCCCTATAGTATATGTCTAGTGAGATTAGACATGAGACATAATGAGTACGAATTGGTATGAAACCGATGTGGAACCTAAGAGGGAGTGAGTTCCCTAGGTGATTTTATTTGAGATGATTGATGGAGTGAGTTCCATCCTTTGGAGTTGTATGTTGTATGTTTTAAGTTGAGTAATAATTGACTAATGAGGCCACAAGTATGGAATGCCTAGGCAAGGTAAGTGAAACAAATAGAGAATAATGGATGACTTAAGTTCCATGATAAAGATAAATTGAAACAGATTGTTTTATGAATACGACTAGAAAGAGTAAAAGATAGAAAACGAAAATGTTTGACTATCTGATTGTTTGAAACTGACGTGGGAGGTGGAACTTGGTCTGCTAGCGATCAAGGGAAACCGAACACAAATTGGGGTGGAAGGATAGTTCAACACTGATGCTGATCACATCAGGGTTGGATGATTCTTGAAGCTCCCTATAGTGGTCACAAGTAATCACGCTAAGAAAAGATACAGCTACCATAAATTTGATTTGGAGTTGTGTGATGTTTAAAAAGAATTTTCAAACAGATTTTGAAAAAGAATTTTCTTCAAGTATGAAGATGGAAACGAAAACTGGTTTTGAAACCGCTATCACCCGCCGATGGCTGTGGCCTTAAGTCTTGATGACCGGTAGAACGGTGGGCGTGTACAGGTTTTGAAACCATTGCACCGTACGTGCGGCGGTCCTAGTGACCGGTTGGGGCGGTGCCAGTGTGTGATTTTTCCAAAGGCAACGGGACGGGGAGAGTACCCTGAGATGTTCCTGTGTTGAGTGAGTCAACCAGAGTGCCTGAGGATATGTATATGTGTAACGTTTTGATCAGAACCGAAGGGACCGTGGGCCAGAGAGAGTAAGTGCCCATTTGTCATGAAACGGCCGTGAACCAGAAAGAGTAAGTGTTCAACGTGACCGGTACCTGAGGGATCAGTAGTATATTACTCGGTATGGATTCGAGGACTGTAGTGCCTTCTTGTCTTCGGACCGATTCCATGGAGAGAGTAAAAAGAGTATTTTTGATTGCTATACATGCTGTGACATATGTGTGCTATGTGTAGTGTGAAATGAGACTGACTTGTGAAGTCGGTAAGGTTGTACATGTATTATAACCTTGGCATAGTACGCCCATGAGAGTAACCATCTAGATTCACCAACTTTGAGGACAAAGTTCCTAAGGGGGGTAGATTTTAATACCCCGGATCTAAAAATGGTGATTAAATTACTCTAATATGATTATTAAAGGCCTAATGGTGCCTAAAGTGTATTGGTAAAGAAAATAAAACCAAAAAAAGAGAAAACGCTTGAAAAGCGAAAAACGCTAAAATGCGCGTTAAATGAGTATATGAGATATATGATCTCGAGAGGGTCCGAGATGGATTCCTAAGGCTTAGTTAGGCCTAATAAGTATACGGGAATGATTCCCGAAGAAAACGGATCCAAATAATGGATTAAAACGCTAACGGAGTTTAAAAGCACGTTTTTCGAGAAAACCTGAAAACGAGACTTTAAGTGGTCAAACGGACCCGCAAAAATTATAGTTGATTAAATAACTATAAATAAGTATTAATGGAAGCTTAATAACCATTAAAAATAAAGAAACGAGAAAAATCCGGAAAACGGGCCCGGTTAGTGAATAGTGCCAAACCGGGTAAAATAACGAGCGTTTTCTGTCAGAAACTGAAAAACGCTCCAGCTCACACCTACAGGTGGGGCCGATTTTTAATTGGCTAGCTAGCCTCTCACACACAAAGAAAGAAAAGAAAAGAAAAGAAAAGAAAAAGAATAGTAAAAAGCAAAAAGGGATAAAGTACTCACATTAGTCTCTTTCCTCCCTCACTTCTTCTTTCTTTTCCCTCCTGCCTTCTTCTTTCTTCACGATCCTCCTCCCTTCCTCTGTACTGGAACGCGCTTGGAAGCTCCAAACATGGCTTCTCCACCTTCTTCTCCTTGCCCAAGCTTCATCCTTGCTCCGAATTGAAAAATAATTGTATATTTGAACTCCTCTCATCAAACCCTACACTTCCCTCTTTTCAAAATTCAAAAAGGTTGAGTTTCATTTTCATGGGTGTTGCCCATTTGAGGAGAAAAGCACATAATCTTGAAGCTTGAAGCTTCCTCTTCCTAACAAGGTAAAAATATCCATGAAAAAGTCATGTTTTCTCCATTTTCCCACCTTGGCCGATTTTGGCTCTTGTAATGACTAGCTTTTCTTCCTTGTTTGAGATATTCTCCAAGCTTTAAATGGTGGTGGGAGTCCCTCATAAGATTCAAGAGTTGAAAACCATTCAAGGATTTCCAAAGGTAAAACCTAATTTGGTGCTTTAAGCATCTTTGTGAATTCTAGTTTATTTGATGAGCCTAAGAGAGTTCCTTAGTGCTTACTTTCCAATTTGAATGTGGCTAGAGGAATGGGCAATTGAATTGCCTTGGCCGATTTGGAATGAAGAGAAGAGGAGAAGAGAAGTTAAAAAGGAAACTTAAGAAAAATTTAAGGTAAGAAACCTATCTTAGTGGTATCCTATATGTATTAGGATTTGGGAAGGGTTAATAAAATGAATGAACCCCACTTGAGTTGTGGTAATAATGTGCTTGCTTAGAAATAATGCAAGTGAGAAAGCCTTTGTGAGTTAATGCTTGTTTTGGGAGCTATGTATATGATGAATTATGCTTTATGGTGCTTAATGAGTTTTGCTTGATTAATGAGGAAATATTGAGTGCTGATAGAACCCTTGTGGTTTGGCTAGTTTTAGGATGATTTAAATGGTGGTATGAGTTTGGGCAATGTTAGAGAAGTAGCCAAGTTATGGCAAAATTTATGTGGTAATCTAAGTGGTTTAAGTGATGATTTGTGTGGAGAATAACCTAGGAATGGCTAGGTATGTATGGAGATTGTATTGGGTTAGTTAACCACTGTAGGAAGGCTTGTTCAAGGGGAGGAAATTGATGCTAAAATCTGTAGCAAAAGAGTGGTTAGGTGCCTTAGGAGTTTATAGAAAAACAAAGGAGATTTAAGGCTTAAAGAGTGAGCCTTGGAACTTGGTATGAGTTGTGCATTACCTTGGAAGATGTGGAATGGTAAAAATGAAAGAGAGCCTAATGCAAAGGGTTGAGGAGAAGTTAGAAATGCACAAGTGTGCATTAGTGTAAAGTGAGAATGAAAAATGTGTGAATTTGAGCAATAATTTGAGTAAGGTTTGAACCTATGATTTGAAGAGTTTTAGAGCATGTTTTAAGTTGATTAATCATGTAGGAATCTTGTGGAAAGATTAGGGAATGATTAGGGGTGGATTAAGCATTGAATTGGAGTTGAAAAATAATGTATGTTGCAGGTTTTAGCAGGGTCCGGGACCTAGTCCATGGACAAAGTCCCGGACCACCCCCTGTTTTTATGCCGAGAGTACACATCGTGCTTTGGTCCGGGACTATACTCCTGGACAAGGTCCAAGACCAGGTATTGTTTTTCACCCGAGAGTTAGTTAATGAATTGGTCCGGCACTTAGGATGAGGACCAAGTCCCGGACCACCCCCAGAATCATGCCGTGAGTGTTTTAAAGGTTGTAAATGATGGGGGTTTGAATGTTAATGTTGTTATAAGATGTTAAGGCCTTGTTTGGTGACATGTAAAGGCCCTAGGAAGTGCAAGAGAGTGTTAGAAGTGATTGAGAAGTGAGAACTCAAATTAACAAGAGTAAAACCGAGATAACGGGATAACGGGTTAAGTAGGGAGTAGCATTTAATTATGTTCCGTATGATCTTAGTATTAACAATAATGTTTGAAACATTATCAGAGAGTCGTGCGTGACCCGAGCATGGTGAGATGACACGGTAAAAGTAAAAATCCCGGTGAAAGGTATGATTTTCTCATACTCCGCGTGCTAACGGTTTTAGTTGATTTGTGTGTTTGTTGCCGGCTTAATCAAGATTAAAGCATGAAAATAATCCCTTGTTGATTATGCATGCCTTGTTGTATGTTGAATGAGCTACATACTTGTATGCGCGGTTTGGTCTAACATAGTGAATGGACCGACCGGATGTAACGTTTGCTAGAGACCCCTAGATCGGGTCGGTGCTATGAATAACGCGACGTGCAAACACACAACTATCCGTTTAAGTATAACGATAACGCAAACATATGAACTCCCTAGAATGTGAGGAGAATGTACGGGTTGAGTAAATACCCGATAATGGTTAGAAAACCACATTGAAACAATCCACAAACAAATGAGAGTGGAAAGAGAAGTGAACCTCTCAAGGGGATTTAAGACAGTTCAGAAGATGCGAACTAGTGAAGAAGTAAAAGAGACCCTGAGGGATTAGTAACTCCCTTGAGACTTGGTCGACCGCCTCCTATATGAGGATTGTACCTGATATAAGTAAATAACCGAAAGTATGAGCAACGTATATGTGGGGTAACTCTTACATTCCTAAGATTAACCAAACTTAAGTAATGTTCCCAAGGTTCATAGAAACATCGAGAGTGATGCTTCTAGACAATATACAAAATATTACTATAACTCCGAGCAGGAGTGTATGGAATGTAAGTCGTCCGAGAGCAGTCGGGCCTAAATCCAAAGAGTTAGGAACTAGAGAGAGGTTTCGCGAGCTATTGAACCTTCCCACCATGCTAACCCAGAGTAGGGTCGAAACCGGGGAAGTAAGACTATGCTAGAGAGCCATGAGTTTTGGCCTAAGTATGTATTAAGAGTACAGCGTGACGTAGGAGACCTGTAGTCTCGAGAATCTACAAGAGCTTGAGTATAAATACCCAAGAGTATGGGTAAGATTGAGTATAAATAACCCAAGAGTATGGTGAGATAATGAGTATAAATAACCCAAGAGTATGGGTGAGTTAATTAAATAGTAACCCGAGATGTTGGTGAGTATAGTGCGAGTAGCCCAAAGAATGTGGTATGTATATGAATAGGTAACCCGAGAGAGCTGAGGTATTGAATAAGTAAACAAGCATAGTGAGGTTTAAACCCCAAGGCCTAAGAGTAACCAGATACAAACTAACAACCTTGTTATGTTAGTTAGGAATGAGTTCCATGATTGGATGTAGATTCCTTGAGCATTGCATGTACTTATTGTATTGCTCTTATGCATGTTGTTGACTAAAATGAACTCCATGTACATCCGACTAAGTGGTCGGCGTACCCCGGTTAGCGCTCGGGTATGCGAAATTTCATATGCAGCGTTAAGTCTGAAGCCCTAGGCGATGTTTTATTTTACAGGTACACCGAAGATGTTACCGTTCGAGAGTAGGACGGGGTCGGTGGTTTGCATGGTAGTTAGATTAATTACTTAATGTATTGAAAGAGGTGTAAGACCGAATGTGTTGTCGGCATCCATATATTGTAGACTCGGTATAGTGACGAAGTGATTTGAGTATTGTATTTGTATTGTGTACGGTTGCTCCAGTCCATCAGACCGTTACTGTATGAGATAGGCCTGGTTAGCCATATGGGTGGCTAACGGCGTTGTTCACCCTCGTTTGTAATTAGAGTTACGCTGCGTGATTAAGAGGTAATTATGAGTTAACGATTGGGGGTTACAAAAATGGTATCAGAGCCAGGCCCAGGTCGGTGTGCCAGCGGTGCCGCTGTGCTCCCAAGGGGGTAGTGTGATACCCAGTGTAGGGGTCACCTCCCACATCGATCGGGAGAGTGCACGACCACACCTTATAGGCGTGGGATACTCTCCCCTTGTAGACGCGTTTGAGTGGTGTGAGTACATCACCCTCAGGGAAAAAATCCGTGCGGGCTGCGGCCCAACGGACATATCTCACATGTGGGTTAAGACTGGGCTGTTACATATGGATCAGAGCGAAGTAGATCGCTCTGATGACTGGAAATACCGAGCTTAGGTAAACCAAGTTAGGAATTAGGGCTTAGGGCTAAGGTGTGAGTGGTAGCGTGAAGATGCGCTAGATAGGAAATTCCAGTATGATCTGGATACTACAATACCAGACTCGCCCTCCACAACCCCCGCATTAAAAGCTCGGGAAAGAACACCAGAGAGATGGGGAAACCCAATATGGCAGTTAGTAAATATTTCAATATGAACTAGAACCTGTCATGCGGTTGATCCGAGAAACGGAAATCCCGGAGACGGATCCCGCTGGAACGACATAACCGCACTCAATGGACGACCAAGAAGAGCTCACAGAGGTCCGAGACATCCTAATCCAAGGAGACCAGAATTTGTGGCAGCCTGGGGCGACATGCTTAGCAGTCGCGAGAACCCAGCTGGTCGAGCAGCAGTGAGAAGGATGCACCAATCTTAGATTCGTAAGTAGGCTAATTTCTTTCGCTTTCTTTCATCCTTAGTGGTGTTATCTACCATGTAGTTTAACTGAATACTGAAGAAGTCATCCACTGAATCACAAGCTCTTCTGAGCATTGGTTAATTGACGTGCCACAATGTTTATCTCTGACGATCACCAATTCTTACATCCTGGTGTCGGATATGGGGTCTATCTCTGCAACCTACCTTATTACTCAAGTGTATCTGGTATATTTCAAGGAAATCTCAAGGTTCATAGTTTCCATTTCCTAAATAAAGTGTATCTCACCTCTAATAAGTGAAAGCCCTTTTGAGTTGTTCATTCCCACTCATGGCCTCACAACAAGGAGAGGTATCCCCACCCTAAAAGGCATGGTTCGTTCTCCGCTCCTGTCCTTAGCATTATCTCAATATTCTCATTGGTACCCTTTCTTGGTAATGTTCTTCACAATCTAAATTATAGGTTTGGTAACCATTCATATCTACAATTGTAGTCCCTTCGTGGCTTAAACAAGTTCTCCTATAACTTACTGCGCCTCGGGCTCTGATGTGGTTAACATCCTTGGCTCGTAGGCTCCTAATTCTTAATGTCTCAGTTCCTTATTTGTACTCTTACTCATCTGCTGGTCATTCCTATAAGATTCTAGTTCTTTGAGCACTATCCGCCGTTAGGTTACATACTAAATGTAGTATCGGATTTCATGATAAGTTGCTGCAACCTGCTTCTTGCTAGGGAAGTTGTTCAGGTGATCTAAGGTTACCTAGTGTCTTTGACAATGCTGTCATTTTACTAGACTTATGTCTTTTAATAGTCAAAGTTAGGTTCGCATTAGGCGTTTGCCTTAAGGTGTCCAAGTTGGATATCATCCAGTCATCTTATACTTTCATCTCAACGCTTCGTTCAACTTCTGTTGACTACGCCACCCATTGATGATCAATCATACTTGGGTGTTAATGAGTTAGACAAACAGTGTTAACTGTCATTCATCAGTTGTTCGGCTCGACTATGCCCGCTCTGTGGGGGTAGTCCTCTGAGCTCTCCTTTTCCAGGGTTGTACGACTTAAATTCTTAGTAGGTTATAGCTTATGTTTATTTCTCTTATCCTTGTTTCCGGGGTTTACTAACATATTCATCGAAGTTTGTTGTTGTAGTAGGTGGTACCGTTGCTAATATTTACATGGTTTAATATTCTGTCCAAGTTCCGCTCCCGGCTGACTGGTGCGTCACCTCATCTCATCATGGTCAGGCCGTTGGGCCTTTCCAAGGTCTTATTTTTCTGTTCTTATGGATTACAATCAGGTATTAATATGCGTTTCAACTGTAACGTTCTCCTATCTTGCCATGATGGCTTTCCGTGTAACTTAACCATGGTAGCACTTGCTATGGCAAGTGCGCCATGCAGGATGGGTTATTGGTACAAGGTACATTGGTAGTGACACTTCCTTCTAATTTCCATGTAATTGGTAGTCCTCGGGACTCCTTCGATAATCTTTTATTTTGGATAACCGTCCATCCGGCAGTTTCCTTGTTGTTCGACAGTACTGTCATTCATCAGGGCGTTCCTCTTTCTGAGGGAACCCCTTAATATTTTCTTATGTCTTAATCCTCGCTCCTGTCTCCACACATGTTGTTGTGGTTACTCAGTAATGATTTTCCTTTAGGCACTACATCGTAGTCCTATTTCGGTATTCAATTTATATGTGTTTCCACCGTTGTCCGCGTTATGTCGGGCAGGTTTGCACCCTTTTTTCATTGTATGGGGTTTGGAGTTCCTGTTTCTAACTGGACCTTCCAGTAATCTCAATCCTCATGCTCTGTATTATCATACTGTTATGCTCCTTCGGACCACTGTCCGGTACTCATGTCGTCTCCCTTTTTCCTTTCTATTGCACCCGTAGTGCTTTCCTTATCATTGGTATGGCGGGTTATTTCGACTGCGTAGCATGTCGACCATGTTGCCGGTAATTTCCGTTCCCTTACTGATAGTATTCCATAGGTTGCTCCTGTTTCTCAGCTACGCTCCATTAAAACCTCCAAGTTCTCCATAACTGTTGTGCAACTAGATGTTTCCCGTATTGCCCACTGTTAGCTAACTGCCAGATCGGGTTTCCCCAAGTAAGAGAAGGCTTTCTTCTCTCTGGCGTTTGTTCCACGTTTTTAGGGTTAGGGATGTGGAGGGCGGGCCTAGGTACTATGGATGTCCGGTAACACCGGGGAGTCCTGTCTAACGCACCTCACACTCTATCTCTTAACCCTTAACCCATAACTCAATCTAAACCTCAACATTCTCCTAAGTTCGGTATTTCTTGTCTTCAGAGGATAACTACGCTCTGATACCACTTTTTGTAACACCCCAACTCAATCCAATTGTGGTCTCGCAACTTAACAGCATATATATACATGTCACACCGGAATTCTTTACAATCCAGGACCTTGCCACGGTCTGACTACAGAATATACCGAACATTAGTACAACAATCTTAACCATATACATATCCTTCTTACAATCCTCTCACATCCTATACATCTTACTAACTCAATTGCCATACGAGTGTACATGCACAACTCGTAGGCCACTCTTAACCCTTAACACTTGTATCCTCTTCTTACTCTCGCGACGGCCGCCTCCTGATGTACCTGTGTAGTAAAAACAGCCCCCAAAGGGGGTCAGCACGAATGCTGGTACTATCCCCTCATGGCCCCCAAGCTAACGTGGCTACGACGACTAATTGTCGATAGCATGGAGGTTGATTAAATGCACAACATAATAGTAAATGCTGTAACAACATCCATATAAACAATCAAAGTTCACACACAACGACTTAAATGCGTTCCCTTAATTAGAGAGTTAGTTATTTAACTCCTTAAGTAATGTTCCCTCTTAATCTTAGTCTATCCTCATCTCACCTCAATCTTAGTCTTAACTTAATCTTAGGAACAACCATCCTTTAATAAGGAGTGGATGTGGCTTATCTTAATCTTAATATTACAAACCATCCTTTAAAAGGAATGGTTGCAACTTATCTTAACCTCACCTTAATCTTAATCTTAACTTAATCTTAACCTTAACGATACAAATCATCCTTTACAAAGGAATGATTGTAACTTAACTTAATCTTAACTTAATCTTAATCTTAACAATACAAATCATCCTTTAGAAGGAATGATTGTAACTTATCTTAATCTTAATAATACAAATCATCCTTTAAAAGGAATGATTGTAACTTATCTTAATCTTAATAATACAAATCATCCTTTAAAAGGAATGATTGTAACTTATCTTAATCTTAACAATACAAATCATCCTTTAGAAGGAATGATTGTAACTTATCTTAATCTCAGAATACAAACCGTTCCTGGAGGGGAATGGTTGTAGCCTAAGTCCAAACCTGGGATTTAGGTGATCCCACCGCACCATCTTAATGCCACCTACCCTGGACGGGAATCCAGCGTAGCTGAGCCGGCAACCGGCCCTAGGCTACAAGTCCGAAGACAAGTCCTTAAGCGGAGGGCGGATCTGATTCAGATACCGTCCCCCTTTTTCCTTAGCATGCATGACCGGAGATCGGTCCCGGGTTTCTTCACTCAAGTTCCAGTTAGTAGTAATCTCAAACCATATTTGTTGGTTAACCTCTTTCGGTTCATATCGTCCCTTATTAGGGGCGTTCCTTAGTCTCACTTAATTCCTTACTAAACATTGGTTAGTAAGTTCTCACGGTATGCTGTGTTAGTTTTCAAACATCACACAACAATACAATGTACATATAATATGTTCCGGTTGCATGCTTTATCTTGTTTAGTGAGCACACAAAACAAATAGCACACAAGCCGAGGGACACCTCGTTAGCAAGCAGGTCACAAGAGAAACAACTGTACCGTTCACCGTTGGTCGTTCGGCTGCTTACTCTCCTCCGGAGTCCAAACTCCCAAGTCCTAAAACATTCATTCAGTTTTAGGTTGTTAATCTCTTAGCTTAATATGACTTACTTAACTTGTCTAACTTACTTAATTCCTTAATGATCCCCACCTAACACCTCTTAGGTCTTACACTTAGCTTACAAACTTAATTTTAAACATTAAAACTTATACTTAATCTTAACTTAATTCCTTAAGTTCTTAGGGTCCCAATCATTACTACCCTACCAAAGGTATACCTCTTTACCCATTATCATTCTTAGAATTTGAAATTTCCTTTTTTTTTGTTTTTTTTTTAGGCTCGACCGGACTTACCGACCGGACTTGCCAAGTCCGGTCCATTCCAGTACCCTTTACCGTTGGAAAATTCTACCCCGACCGGACTTACATGTCCGGTCCTATGTCCGGTCGATTCCAGAGACCTATTACCGTACAAAATTCATGCCCGACCGGACTTGACAAGTCCGGTCCCATGTCCGGTCTATTCCAGAAACATTTTTTCCTCACAAAACACAAGTCCGACCGGACTTGTAAGTCCGGTCCCCAAGTCCGGTCGATTCCAGAAACATTTTCCGGTAGTGTAACAGAGCCTGACCGACCTTGCAAGTCCGGTCCTAAGGCCGGTCGGCTCTAGAAACTTGTCTCTAAATTCTCTTTCAACTCCAAACTTCTCCTCATATATTCTAATATGTTATAACCTCATTTGGGCACCTCAAATACACCTTAAGCCCTCCTTAAAATACCTTAAATCATCCACCAAGATCCACCTTAGTCATTATGCATTTTCCTTGTAATAATGCTAACACTTGTAATGTTTTCCTCTAGGTTTCTAGGTGGTGGTTCATACTTAATTTAACCACTATACCAAATGTTTTCCTCACCACTATAACATCATCTCCCAAGCATCTTTCACCATTGAAAATCCTTTTATGCATTTACTTAAAGTTCCTTCCTAAGCTTAAGCTTCCATCATCATCACATTGTTTCCTTCCTAGTTGTGCACCAACATTTGCCTAAGTCCTAAATACTCAAATACATTCTCTTGATTCTTAAATCTTCCAAGGTAATGCCTAAGTCATTATAACTCATTACCACACTTTATCTTACCCCTTTTTATCAAAACAACCTCAAAGACTTCCTAGTACTTCCTTAGTCATTAATTTCCCTTAGAACATATCTAAATCACCTTAAGCATTACACCTTCTCCTTACACTTATGCACAAGTCTTACATTCCTCATCTCATAATTTTGGTGTGTTCAAAACACTCACCATTCCCCTAATTCCTCCTAGACATCTCTAGGTCATCCTAAACCTCAAGAACTCCTTAGTTAACTAATCTCCACTCAAATTCCTCATAATGATTCCTAGTAAATCCTAGGTCATATTAGTTCACCACCATCGCCTAAACACTTATTTTCTACTCAAATTTTGCCATAGCACCTCTAGCATCATAGCATGCCCAAACACATAATTTTTTTCCTCATTTAACCATCTCACACACATCAAGTTCTTTCTCATCGTATCTCATCACCCAAACCTACTCATTCACAACAACTCAATATATTGCAATAATCTTAAATTGCATAGCACTAAGGCTCTTAAATGACATGGCTCTTAGGCCCTTAAATGACTTAAACTTAAACACTGAATTTCCCACATATAAAAGCCCTCAACCTGCAAATACACTCATCAATTCTCATAGTAGTTATAGTACTCTTAAAATCCACCTTAAACTTATATTACTAACTCATTCCCATTGGCTCCTTAGTCACAAGTTCTCAAGCTTATTTAAGTTCTTTTCCTTAGGTTACATAACCCATTACCTAATGTAAGCCCTAGGCTACATTGGTACCCATATAAAACTCATTCCTTAAAACCTAAACCACCATTAGGTAAGCAATTTACCTTGTTTTCTCAAACTTATCTTAACTTCCTCCTTAGACCTTCTTCTTGAATGAATATCGGCCACCACTCAAACTTCCCTTGCCAATGTTCTAATCAATAGCCAATGACTCATATGAGCACTAAACAATACACTAACCTCAAGGAATGAAAACCTAGGTTAGAAATGTGTTCTAAGGCATAAAAGTGGATGATTACCTTTGAAGTCTCAAAGTAGACTTGGGCATTGAATGAAATAGGACCTCCACTAGTCCTTGGTGAATAAATCAAGCTAGAACAAGGCATAAAAACAAGGCCCCATGAGTAGTGATTTTCGGCCATGTAAGAAAAGTGATGGAAACTTGGTTTTTCTTACATTTTCTTTACCTTAAGAGAATGGAGAAGCTAATGAGCTCTTCAAACTTGATTTTCCTCCATCAATGGAGTTTTCTCTTGGCACCAAAATGGAGCTTTAAAGGATTTGAAAAGATAGAAAGATAGGTCTTGACCTAACTAAGAATAATATGTGCTTAGTTTTTGATTTGGAGCTAAAATGAGTAAGTTGTTGCCAAAGCAAGGTGAAGCAACAATGGAGGCTGCTTGGGACGGTTTGGAACAGAGGAAAACAAGAAGAAACCGTGGAAGAAGAGAATGAATGAAGGAGAGAGAAGAGAAGTGAGCTAATATGAGATATTTGCTTTATTAAAGCAAATAGTAACTTTCTTACTTACTCTTCTTTTCCTTTCTTATTTGATGACTCATGTGGTGACTCACCTCTCTTAGAAAACCGGCCACCCCCTTAAATAAGGCTAACATGGTCTTTGTTGACCAATTAATTGACTTATGTTGACCAAAACTTAAACTAGTCACTAAATAGTTACTATTCACTAAACAAGGCACATAATCGGGAAATTTTTGGTTTCCCATTGATTTAGACCTCCTAATGTGATACTAATTAGTACACATGTTGATTAAAGAGTAATGATGGACATTGAGCCACTCAAAACTCAATTCTAAGACAATTTCTCAAAAATGTGCTTTAAGACTTCTTAAAGCACATTTTGTGTTTTAACTTGTTTTCAAGCTTGGTTTTCTTTGCTAATTGATTTAAAATGACCATTAGGATATTACTAAGGTCTCATCATGATATTTGGGTACTCACCCAAGTCTCTCCAAGCTTAGAGCACATTTTTGCCCTAATTGCCCTTAACGCATTTTCTTGTGTTTTCCTTGGTTTAAATTGTCTACAGATCTTTCTAAGGCATATTCTAGCCTTACTACATCATAATTTGATGTTTGCTTAGCATACTTAGGTTTGGGGTATTTCAATCTACCCCCCCTTAAAAGAACTTTGTCCCCAAAGTTCCCATACATCTTATCTTATTAGAGTACATGTCTTACCTCATTCCTTAGATCATACAGATCATGCTTATGTATACTTAATCTCATTGAATCCTTAAGTCCACCATATGCTTAGTCTTAAATATCACACAACATGCTTACGCATGTATAGCACTCAAAATTCTTTTGTCACTTTTTTGATGATTAAAACATTCACATAACTTCCATCGTATTCTCCCATGTCACCGGTCCGTAGACAATGGCTCATTCGTCCTCGTCACCATGGGCCAGAATACAAAACACGCTGCTCTCCCCATGTCACCGGTCCGAAGACAAAGGCTCGTGCGTCCTCGACTTCATGGGCGAGACTCAGTAAAAAGGTAATCCTTTTTACGAGGTCATGTGAGGAATAATTCCTCTAATTAAAAATACAAGCAACTCCAATTTCATTTTATTTTAAGGCCTCTATTCTTAGTGTGATTTAATTGTGACCACTGGTAGGGAGTTTCAGGAATCATCCAACCCTGATGTGATCAGCATCAGTGTAGAACTATCCTTCCACCCCAATTTGTGTTCGGTTTCCCTTGATCCCTAGAAAATCAAGTTCCACCTCCCACGTCATTTTCAAACATCCAAATAATTCACTCATGTCCAATTTTCTATCTTTTTAGTTCTTCTACTCATAATCAATACATCTCCAAAGTGTGGACTCATTCCATCAAACATTCCCAATTCATCTCTTAGTAATTACCACAAGACTTAAATTCCTACTAAATTCTATATCAGTCTCATACCAACTTCCACTGTCTCATACCACATAGCATTACTATATCCTAACTCATGCTCACATCAAATAATATCTCACAGTGTTATCTTATTCTTATCTCACACATAGTCTCATATCGACTCATACCTCATATATTCTTATTTCTTAAGTCTCCTTAATCCTCTTCCTTAATTCTCTTAACTTGTACTCACACCGGAGTTAACAAGATAGGTACTTATATATATGGTATTCACATCTTCTGTGTGCAATCACCATGATTTATCTCAAAATGTTTATGTAAACATATTCTCAAATTATTTTGTGCTATGCACACCGTAGTTTATGTACTCAGTACACAAACATACGCTAAGCGGTTTTCGCTCTACCCCCCTTAAAATGGATTACGCCCACGTAATCAGCGTCACATCATCTTTGAACATAAGTTGAAGATGTCTAATTCTCACCAAGCATTCTAGCTTCCACGTTATCTATCTTACTTATAATTCGATCAGAAATGACTTAGTCTCTGTATCGAGGATTCTTAACGGTACTTATACCGTATTCTTAACTTAGTTTGGTCTAATCTCAAAGTAGTGGTCTGCTAGCTTCCGCTGCACGTGTAACACCCCAACTACAAATAATACACTTAACAATACTTTGCAGCGGAAATCACAACTCGCAACATAACTCAACTCTTGGGTGTTACACGCCGTTAGCCACCCACGTGGCTAACAAGGCTAACATACATACATCGTACCGGTCTGATGGACTAAACTCCCGAGCAACTACACATAAATCCCGTTCCATGTCCAACAAACATTATACACTTACATTACACTGTACCGAGTATTTACAAACTAATGCCGATAACAATTTCGGTCTTACTACGCCTACAATACATTCTCAACTTGAATGACTACCCATGTACAACCACTACCCGTCCTACTCTCGAGCGGCTTCCAGCTCCGTTGTACCTGTAGAGTAATGGGAGCCCCCAAAGGGGGTCAGCACCTTTGCTGGTATGGTAATCCCGCAGCCCGCATGCTACCGGGCCACGCACAACTAATTGTCGTCTTAGCATGCGGTTGATTTTATTTCAAACATGCACAAAATATACACATACTTCATGCTTAAAGCACACATCCATTAAAAGAACACAAACACAAGGTTAGCACTCACACATAACAACACATTTCACTTATTAACGTACACAAACTTAATTCCATTCTTCTTAGAGAATATAATCTTTTCTTAGGGAGTGCCGGGGTGATATAAGCCCGAGCACAACATACATACATTTTCTTAACTGGAGTGACGGCCTCATATAGGACCGATCACAACATACATAATTTCCCCCTAGCTCCAATAGTGATGAGTTAGGTAAGCCTTGGTTAAGCTTGTGGGTGGTTGTAATTCAAAGAGGAAAGACAACCATAACATAACAGAGAGGGAGTCGAAGCAGGATAGGCGTCAACTCCCTAACAACATTACACATAATTTCCCTCCTAGCCCGATATGGAGGTCGGGTAGGTAAGCTTTAGCTAAGCTAATGGGAGGTCGAAATCCAATGAAGGAAAACAACCCTTAACATAACAGGATGGGAGTTAATCCACTATATATATTAACTCCCAAACATACGCGCGACCGGAACAACCGGATTCCTCTCCATACATAACATATACTTATTAGTTAGAGGTTCCCTTATGGAACTTATCAATACGCACATCACATAGTGTTACTAACTCGGTTAGACACATAAGGGGAGTAATATCCCTTTTTAACAAACATGGATAACTATATCCGATAACAACAACAACATACCAAACAAGTCACATACATCACACATAATCACAACATACACTAACGCACGGATAGCCGTAGTTAGAACGTTCCCAAGGGTTGGGACGTTTATTCCGAATACCGATCTCTCATGTGAACCTAAGGTCGGTTAACTGTTATTTAACACATAACTAAGGTTAAGCGGTATCGGAATTAATTACGCCACAATAATGAATTACTGTAAACTCATTTCATGCCTTATCTTGCAAGGTGGAAAACACACAGAAAAACACATTGGCATACAAGCCGGTGTAATCCGGTAGGACACAGGTTGCAAGAAAACCATACCTGTCACCGAAGGTGCACTCTAATGTGCCATCACATGTTCCTTGAAAATCTTTGAACAACTGATAACAATATAACTATCTTCATTAATATCAGGGTAATATAATTATTTAACGTCTAATGCGCCCATGATTAACCCCGTTCGGTAGTTTTATAACTTTACATTTTTATTACCACTTTTCACACTTAATTACCATTACAACTTACTTAACATATCCTTGACAACCTTATAACATCATTACTTATCAATCCCCATCATTGGGTATCATTCCCTACCCTTAAACAAAATTTTTGCTCAAATCTACACTATGTCCGAACTTGTGTCCGAGCTTCCGAAGTTCGGACGCAAGTCGAGACTCAATTGGCTGAAACTGGCGAATGTCCGAACTTGTGTCCGACCTTTGAAGTTCGGACACAAGTCGAAGCAAAATCCAACGGAAATTTCCAACTGTCCGAACTTGTGTCCGAGCTTCTAAGTTCGGACACAAGTCGAGGCCAAAACTGAGGAAAACTTACAGGTGTCCGAACTTGTGTCCGGACATCGAAGGTCGGACACAAGTCGAGACTAAACAGCCTGGGGAAAATTTTTTTGAGTGTCCGAACTTCCAAGTTCGGACGGAAGTTCGGACACAACTGAAACTCGGAAAATTTCATAAAACGACGGGGCATGTCCGAACTTCTATGTCCGGACGGAAGTTCGGACATACCTGAAAATTCAGCCAACAGAGGGGATTTTCACCCAGAATTTCAATTCTAATAAACCTACACTTACTCCATGTTTCACAAGTCATAAACAACCATTCCTTTCCACGTTAAACATCCCAATTCAACACCTAAATCCTCTCAACCATTAAACCATCATCAACACTCGTTTTCCAACCAAAAATTGCCATAACTTCCCCATAATCTTTACATATTCATCCTCATCAATTATCCTCAAAACACAACCTCTTCATTCCTAATCTAGCCACACCCTTTCAAGGGTCCTAAACAGCACACAACAAATCCTCCAATCTCATCAACATCAACATAATCACCAAAAATCCTCATGAACACAATATAACACAACCTCTAAACATTTGGCTCTTAAGGCCCTCAACTCAACATTAATTCACAACCTCCTCCAAAACCAACTAAACACATTCCAACATATTCCAATCCATAATTTCGGGTTCATTAATTTGTTTACCCATCCCAAACACTTAAACAATTTATAAACAAAGTTTAAGGTAGTTCTTCTTACCTTAATTTCACAAGTCTCTTAATTCTCCTCTTGCTCCAAACCTTCTCCCAAAATCGGTTAAGAGGGTATGGAGTTTCCAAACTCCATCCCAACACCCAAGAACACAAAACATACACAATTAATTATCTAAACCCTTAGAAACTCAATTCAATCAAAGGGTAGAATTAGGGTTTACCTTTAAGCTTTTAAGAGGGATTTTCACCCTTGAATCAAGAGGAACTACTCCACCATTGAAGGATAATTTGGAGCTCAAGAACAAGGAGAAAACAAGGTATCAAAAATGGTGAAAAATTTACACCAAGAGATGAAGAGAATGACTTTTCTTGGAAATTTTTACCTTAGAAGAAAGAGGAGACTCCAAGCTTCACATTGGTGCCATTTTCTCTTCAAATGGGGAAAACCCATGGAGGTCAACTTCATCCTTTTGAATTTTGAAAAGAGAGGATGATAGAGGAGGATGAGAGGAAGAAGAATATGTGATTTGTTTTTGATTTGGAGCTCAATGGAGCTTGGGCATGGAGAGAAATGGAGGAAGCCATTGTTGGCTTGGTTGGGAAGTTCCATCGGCAGAGGAGGAAGGGGAGCCGCTTGGGAGAGAGAGAAGAGAGGAAAAGAAGAAGAGAGAGAGAGAGGGAAAAGGAAAATAAGGAAGAGAGAGAGTGTGGGGGTATATGTACCCCTTTGTTATTTTAGCTCTTTTGACTTACTTAATTAGTTAACTAGTCTCATGTGAGTGGGCTGTCTACATTAATAAAACCGGCCCACTAATATAAACATGCTGGAGCGTTTTTCGTCTTTTAACAGAAAACGCTCGTTTACTTACCCGGTTTAGCACCGTTCACTAACCGAGACCGTTTTCCGGAATTTTCTCATTCCATTAATTTTAATGGTTATTAAACTCCCATTAATGTTTAATTATTGTTACAAAATCAACTATTATTTTTACGGGGTCATTTAACTGTTTAAGGTCACGTTTTCGGGTTTTCTCGAAAAACGCGCTTTAAGACTCCGTTAGCGTTTTAACGCATTATTTGAATCCGTTTTCTTCCGGAATTTTTCCCACATGTTCTTAATGTGTAATTAAGGTATATAAATATATTTATAACCCTAATAAAGGTTATGTACCTCCTAAAATAATTAAATACGCGTTTTCACGTTTTGTGACTTTTACGCATTTTCTTTTTCTTTTTGGTTTTTCATTTCTTCACCAACGATCTTAAGGACTTAATTAGCCTTAGAAAATTATAATTACATAATTAATTAACGCATTAAGGTTTGGGGTATTTCAATCTACCCCCCTTAAAAGAACTTCGTCCTCGAAGTTCACACTTCCCTAGCATCATTTGAATTAGAACACAGGGATTACTTGTAACATAGAACTTCCATAACCAACATATTTTACATCACAACCTCGGACTTAACGGTCCGGGTAACACATTCACATCCATGCATAACATAACATAACATACTTACATGATAACCTCGGACTCAACGGTCCGGGTATCTTATCAACATCTGTACTTACATAACAACCCTTAGACCTTGAGGTCTGGGCAACATAACAACATTTAGACTCGTAGGTCTTGATAACATAACAACCTTCAGACACATAGGTCTGGGTAATATAACACCTTCTGAACTTAACCACATTAGGACTCAAGGTCCAAAATAATAATTATTACACATACCACACAACATGTCTTAGCATGTATATCAACCAGAAATTCCTTTTCCATCTCTTCATGAGTTCGAGACCCATGTAGAGTACATATACACTGTGATCCCGCAGAACCGGTCGCGATGGACACTCTGGTCCCCGTTCCTTGGGAGATCAAAACAATTGCATACATCTTTAAAATATACTTCTCATGTCACCGGTCCGAAGACAAAGGCTCATATGTCCTCAGCTCGTGAGCAAGTAATACGAAAATACTCTATATGAGGTTCAGTATAATGAAATCCTTTATTGGAAGGATACAAGTTGAAAATCCTCTACGAGGTCACATAAAGGTAGTCCTTCCTTTGAAAATACCACTTAAGAATCTTAAAGTATTTATTGAAGTTTTGAAAATACCAATTTAAAATTTGAAACCACCAATTTAAAATTCTTTTGAAAACGCAATACAACTCCAAGTTCAATTATCATTAACTGCATCTTATTCTTGATGTGGTTATTTATGACCACTTATAGGGAGTTTCAAGAATCATCCAACCCTGATGTGATCAGCATCAGTGTTGAACTATCTCTCCACCCCAATTTGTGTTCGGCTTCCCTTGATCTCATGATAATCAAGTTCCACCTCCCACTTCAATTTCAACAACAGCTAATTCAAACATGTACCATTTTCTATCTTTAATCCTTCTAGTTGTAATCATTACATCTCCAAGGGATAGAACTCTGTCTATCAATCATCTTCCAGATTTATTTTAAATCAAGTTACCTAGGGAATTTAATTCTCACTAGGTTCTATGTTGGTGTCACACCTCTTCATAAATCACAATACTGTATATATATATGCTTTTATAAAAATACAATACACGGTTTTACATTTAGTATTGTATGAACATACATAGTCGGGGTTTAGTTCCCCGGGAGTTTCTTACTCCCTTATACTTATACTTTCACACACATCCGTTAACACAACAAACACACTTATCACAATGGTATTCGCATCTTCTGTGCGCAATTACCACAATTAACCATGAATGAATGCGTATGTTTATGTAACACGCGCACCAATCATCAAAACAAATCATTTTGTGCTATGCACATCATAGTTCACGTACACTTGTACGGTAAAAGACACTAAGTGGTTCTGCGCTCTACCCCCCTTAAAAGGGATTACGCCCACGTAATCAATCAGTTAATCACTTGTTTAGAACATTCTACCGTCGTGAAGTGTTTTATCTCCACGCGGTTTATTACACATGTGTTCTGGTTTGAGGGTCTTAGCCATATTGGCGGTTTAGTCCCTAACCAAGACTTCTCATTAGAGTTTATTTTAACTCTTAACTGGTTTCGATCCTGGCCTGTGAGGCTTCTAGGCATCATTAGTTTGCCATTCACTCATGTTCACTATTCGCATTCATCGTTTGAATCACTGGTTCACCAGTTTCTGCTGCGCAACTCTTGATAATTTAGAGCTTAGTTTGCCCCATACATTATTCTTACTGTACCGTATATCTTCGATTATCACCTTCATCTTGGTAATAACTATTTCTCAACCGACGCGTGGTATTTCTTACCATGAGCGAACTCGGTGAGTTAAAGACTTTCTATCCACTTCCATGATAATTTACTGTGTGTACTGCTATGTATTTCACAATGTTTAACTTGACTACTTCCGACTTACTGTCGGTTGAGTTTGAGCTACTATGTATTGTGTAGTACTCTGTCGGTTATTTCCAACACTTAAGGTATATTCCATACCGACATTTAATAATCGTGTTACTGTAGTCACTTATGTCAACCGGGTTCCTTTTTATTGGTACGACCGTGCTTGTCCTATACATCGGTTTTTATCACATCCTAAGTCTTTGTTCTTCCATCACAATTGACATCTCCCAAACTTCCTAGCTATCTCACTCGATCATTACCGTGCAAGCGCAATACCAAAACACTCAGTCATACAGAGTGCAGAGGCGTAAACTCTTGACAGTAAATCTCTTATGCGATAGCAATAGGAACTCACACTGTTTTCCTTATCACATAGTACTGACTACTGGCTCATTGCCCAGTCTGTTTGTTATCACTTACCTTGTATGCCCATTGAGTTTCACTCATAATCTGTCTTATTTGCCACATTATTATTTAACAATACTTATGCAACGGTCGCTTACTGCGCACCGGCCTCTTTTCATTGTATAACATTAACTTATACTGCATTCGCTATTATATTAGCCTCCGCCATTACACTAAGTTTCGCCACTTGTTTGGCTGATTGCTGAACACGCTATTCTTTGAGTCTTTATGCTCTTCGAGCGTTGTTCATTACACATTTAGACATCACACACTATGGTGGTGTGTATTAGACTTTTTACTCATCCGGTCTCCCAACTGGGTATAACACTTCTTTTCGTATAACACTCATTCAAAATCACTCTTAGGTAACAACATCATAGTCATTCCTAACATCTCTTCTTAAACTTGGTTTACTAAACTACCGCCGTTGCGGTCACAGTATCAAGAGGTATCCCCATTCTTAAAGCAGTGGTTCGTTATCCACTTTACTTACTTATTAACATAACTTCTGTGATTAATAAATTTACTTGACACACTCCATTTATGGTTATAAGCCTATTGCTTCGAGCTTCTACTGTAGGCTGTCCGCCGTTTTTTCGTCTTTTAACAGAAAACGCTCGTGTACTTACCCGATTTAGCACCGTTCACTAACCGAGACCGTTTTCCGGATTTTCTCATTCCATTAATTTTCATGGTTATTAAACTCCCATTAATGTTAATTATTGTTACAAAATCAACTATTATTTTTAGGGGTCATTCACTGTTTAAGGTCACGTTTTCGGGTTTTCTCGAAAAACGCGCTTTTTAAGACTCCGTTAGCGTTTTAACGCATTATTTTTGAATCCGTTTTCTTCCGGAATTTTTCCCACATGTTCTAATGTGTAATTAAGGTATAAATATATCTATAACCTAATAAAGGTTATGTACCTCCTAAAATAATTAAATATGCGTTTTCCACGTTTTGTGACTTTTACGCATTTTCTTTTTCTTTTTGGTTTTTCTTTCTTCACCAACGATCTTAAGGACTTAATTAGCCTTAGAAATTATAATTACATAATTAATTAACGCATTAAGGTTTGGGGTATTTCGCACGCCTCTGATAATTTAGGCTTAATTGTCTCAATGGACCACGTGTTATCTTATATATACACGGCCTTAATGAGTTGTAACTCGTCTATCCATTCTCCTTGAAGATCTTACGCTCATACTCTTTGTATTTTCTCGAATGTCTAAATTGTTCTCCCCAACTGACCTTTGGTCTGAGGATGATTCTTAGTCTGAAACTACTGTTTAGTGCATTTCGCGCTTACAGTCTTAATCTCTTACATCTTAAGGCATGTTCAATGTCTGTACTTAACAATCCGTGCTCTTCGCACTTCATAGTCCTTAATTATTGGTTTCTGGTTCGTCTGTGTTGCTGGTTCAACTGAGCTTCTCTTCGACTGTTTGTGGTAGTAGCATGCTCTTGTTGATCTTGCGTCGTTGTCGGTGGTACGGAGTCGACTACTTCCCGTGTTCCTTACACTACTCGTTCACATGCATGGGGTACCTTACTGGTACATTACTACTTACCCAACTAACTCAAAAATGAGCGTGTCAGGCCTGCAAGCCCCTGTGGGGTGCAGTCGTCCCACGTCTCGCTTTAGTAAACTCATAGTGTCCGTCACACGTTTAGCTATTGCTAATTATGAAGTATTCTATTGTCGATCTCCTCTTTCATTGTTCCATAATAACATTTATTGTTCTTATTGAAGTCAATCAAGGGAAGTCTATTCACTGTGTTCTTGGGTATTGTATGCTCTAATTCTTTATGTATCCCGTACTGATTCGGTCACTTAATATCTGAGGTCTCTTCCTGTAGAGCCTCTTATCTTGTTCCTCATATTTATGCTACTAGGAATGCACTTCCAGTTCCTTAAGGAATGGGTAGTGTGCTTCCTGTGAAATCTTACCTAACCAGGTCCAGACTACTGGCATCACTGCTCAGTTCATCTACCATCTTATTTTCTTACTTATGCTAATCTTAACTCATAAATCTAATTGCCTCAGTGTCAATATTTGACGGCTCATTCATAATGGTCGCCTTACCGCGCACCATGACTTAATCCACTTATCTAACTATTGTACTCACGACCATTACTACCGTGGTAGTTGGCCTTTACCATGTTGCCCATTAATGGTGCAACCCTTACTCACTTATTCTAATGTCTTACCTTATACTCAATCCCTTCTTGGTGTAAACACACTGGGAGTTCTCTCATTCCGGTATTGGCGGTTGTCGTACCGTGTTGTAAAATAGTTGACTCTTGATATGAAGATGTTATGCTCCAATCTTAGATTCGTAAGTAGGCTAATTTCTTTCACTTTCTTTCATCCTTAGTGGTGTTATCTACCATGTAGTTTAATGATTACTGAAGAAGTCATCCACTGAATCACAAGCTCTTCTGAGCATTGGTTATTGACGTGCCACAATGTTTATCTCTGACGATCACCAATTCTTACATCCTGTGTCGGATATGGGGTCTATCTCTGCAACCTACCTTATTACTCAAGTGTATCTGGTATATTCAAGGAAATCTCAAGGTTCATAGTTTCCATTTCCTAAATAAAGTGTATCTACCTCTAATAAGTGAAAGCCCTTTTGAGGGGTTCATTCCCACTCATGGCCTCACAACAAGGAGAGGTATCCCCACCTAAAAGGCATGGTTCGTTCTCCGCTCCTGTCCTTAGCATTATCTCAATATTCTCATTGGTACCCTTTTTGGTAATGTTCTTCACAATCTAAATTATAGGTTTGGTAACCATTCATATCTACAATTGTAGTCCCTTCGTGGCTTAAACAAGTTCTCCTATAACTTACTGCGCCTCGGGCTGATGTGGTTAACATCCTTGGCTCGTAGGGTCCTAATGCTTAATGTCTCAGTTCCTTATTTGTACTCTTACTCATCTGCTGGTCATTCCTATAAGATTCTAGTACTTTGAGCACTATCCGCCATTAGGTTACATACTAAATGTAGTATCGGATTTCATGATAAGTTGCTGCAACCTGCTTCTTGCTAGGGAAGTTGTTCAGGTGATCTAAGGTTACCTAGTGTCTTTGACAATGCTGTCATTTTACTAGACTTATGTCTTTTAATAGTCAAAGTTAGGTTCGCATTAGGCGTTTGCCTTATGGTGTCCAAGTTGGATATCATCCAGTCATCTTATACTTTCATCTCAACGCTTCGTTCAACTTCTGTTGACTACGCCACCCATTGATGATCAATCATACTTGGGTGTTAATGAGTTAGACAAACAGTGTTAACTGTCATTCATCAGTTGTTCGGCTCGACTATGCCGCTTGTGGGGGTAGTCCTCTGAGCTCTCCTTTTCCAGGGTTGTAGACTTAAATTCTTAGTAGGTTATAGCTTATGTTTATTTCTCTTATCCTTGTTTCCGGGGTTACTAACATATTCATCGAAGTTTGTTGTTGTGTAGTAGGTGGTACCGTTGCTAATATTTACATGGTTTAATATTCTGTCCAAGTTCCGCTCCCGGCTGACTGGTGCGTCACCTCATCTCATCATGGTCAGGCCGTTAGGCCTTTCCAAGGTCTTATTTTTCTGTTCTTATGGATTACAATCAAGGTATTAATATGCGTTTCAACTGTAACGTTCTCCTATCTTGCCATGATGGCTTTCCGTGTAACTTAACCATGGTAGCACTTGCTATGGCAAGTGCGCCATGCAGGATGGGTTATTGGTACAAGGTACATTGGTAGTGACACTTCCTTCTAATTCCATGTAATTGGTAGTCCTCGGGACCTTCGATAATCTTTTATTTTGGATAACCGTCCATCCGGCAGTTTCCTTGTTGTTCGACAGTAGTCATTCATCAGGGCGTTCCTCTTTCTGAGGGAACCCCTTAATATTTACTTATGTCTTAATCCTCGCTCCTGTCTCCACACATGTTGTTGTGGTTACTCAGTAATGATTTTCCTTTAGGCACTACATCGTAGTCCTATTTCGGTATTCAATTTATATGTGTTTCCACCGTTGTCCGCGTTATGTCGGGCAGGTTTGCACCCTTTTTTCATTGTATGGGGTTTGGAATTCCTGTTTCTAAACTGGACCTTCCAGTAATCTCAATCCTCAGGCTTGTATTATCATACTGTTATGCTCCTTCGGACCACTGTCCGGTACTCATGTCGTCTCCCTTTTTCCTTTCTATTGCACCCGTAGTGCTTTCCTTATCATTGGTATGGCGGGTTATTTCGACTGCGTAGCATGTCGACCATGTTGCCGGTAATTTCCGTTCCCTTACTGATAGTATTCCATAGGTAGCTCCTGTTCTCAGCTACGCTCCATTAAAACCTCCAAGTTCTCCATAACTGTTGTGCAACTAGATGTTTCCCGTATTGCCCACTGTTAGCTAACTGCCAGATCGGGTTTCCCAAGTGAGAGAAGGCTTTCTTCTCTCTGGCGTTTGTTCCAACGTTTTTAGGGTTAGGGATGTGGAGGGCGGGCCTAGGTACTATGGATGTCCGGTAACACCGGGGAGTCCTGGCTAACGCACCTCAACACTATCTCTTTAACCCTTAACCATAACTCAATCTCAACCTCAACATTCTCCTAAGTTCGGTATTTCTTGTCTTCAGAGCGTAACTACGCTCTGATACACTTTTTGAACACCCCAACTCAATCCAATTGTGGTCTCGCAACTTAACAGCATATATATAACATGCACAGCGGAATCTTTACAATCCAGGACCTTGCCACGGTCTGGACAGAATATACCGAACATTAGTACAACAATCTTAACCATATCAATCCTTCTTACAATCCTCTCACATCCTATACATCTTACTAACTCAATTGCCATACGAGTGTACATGCACAACTCGTAGGCCACTCTTAACCCTTAACACTTGTATCCTCTTCTTACTCTCGCGACGGCCGCCTCCTGATGTACCTGTGTAGTAAAAACAGCCCCCAAAGGGGGTCAGCACGAATGCTGGTACTATCCCCTCATGGCCCCCAAGCTAACGTGGCTACGACGACTAATTGTCGATAGCATGGAGGTTGATTAAATGCACACATAAATAGTAAAATGCTGTAAACAACAATCCATATATGAACAATCAAAGTTCACACACAATGAACGACTTAAATGCGTTCCCTTAATTAGAGAGTTAGTTATTTAACTCCTTAAGTAATGTTCCCTCTTAATCTTAGTCCATCCTCATCTCACCTCAATCTTAGTCTTAACTTAATCTTAGGAACAACCATCCTTTAATAAGGAGTGGATGTGGCTTATCTTAATCTTAATATTACAAACCATCCTTTAAAAGGAATGGTTGCAACTTATCTCAACCTCACCTTAATCTTAATCTTAACTTAATCTTAACCTTAACGATACAAATCATCCTTTACAAAGGAATGATTGTAACTTAACTTAATCTTAACTTAATCTTAATCTTAACAATACAAATCATCCTTTAGAAGGAATGATTGTAACTTATCTTAATCTTAATAATACAAATCATCCTTTAAAAGGAATGATTGTAACTTATCTTAATCTTAATAATACAAATCATCCTTTAAAAGGAATGATTGTAACTTATCTTAATCTTAACAATACAAATCATCCTTTAGAAGGAATGATTGTAACTTATCTTAATCTTATCTTAATCTCAAAATACAAACCGTTCCTGGAGGGGAATGGTTGTAGCCTAAGTCCAAACCTGGGATTTAGGTGATCCCACCGCACCATCTTAATGCCACCTACCCTGGACGGGAATCCAGCGTAGCTGAGCCGGCAACCGGCCCTAGGCTACAAGTCCGAAGACAAGTCCTTAAGCGGAGGGCGGATCTGATTCAGATACCATCCCCCTTTTTCCTTAGCATGCATGACCGGAGATCGGTCCCGGGTTTCTTCACTCAAGTTCCAGTTAGTAGTAATCTCAAACCATATTTGTTGGTTAACCTCTTTCGGTTCATATCGTCCCTTATTAGGGGCGTTCCTTAGTCTCACTTAATTCCTTACTAAACATTGGTTAGTAAGTTCTCACGGTATGTTGTGTTAGTTTTCAAACATTACACAACAATACAATATACATATAATATGTTCCGGTTGCATGCTTTATCTTGTTTAGTGAGCACACAAAACAAATAGCACACAAGCCGAGGGACACCTCGTTAGCAAGCAGGTCACAAGAGAAACAACTGTACCGTTCACCGTTGGTCGTTCGGCTGCTTACTCTCCTCCGGAGTCCAAACCCCAAGTCCTAAAACATTCATTCAGTTGTAGGGTGTTAATCTCTTAGCTTAATATGACTTACTTAAACTTGTCTAACTTACTTTAATTCCTTAATGATCCCCACCTAACATCTTAGGTCTTACACTTAGCTTACAAACTTAATTTTAAACATTAAAACTTATACTTAATCTAACTTAATTCCTTAAGTATTAGGGCCCAATCATTACTACCTACCAAAGGTATACCTCTTTACCCATTATCATTCTTAGAATTTGAAATTTCCTTTTTTTTTGTTTTTTTTTAGGCTCGACCGGACTTACCGACCGGACTTGCCAATTCCGGTCCATTCCAGTACCCTTTACCGTTGGAAAATTCTACCCCGACCGGACTTACATGTCCGGTCCTATGTCCGGTCGATTCCAGAGACCTATTACCGTACAAAATTCATGCCCGACCGGACTTGACAAGTCCGGTCCCATGTCCGGTCTATTCCAGAAATATTTTTTCCTCACAAACAAGTCCGACCGGACTTGTAAGTCCGGTCCCCAAGTCCGGTCGATTCCAGAAACATTTTCCGGTAGTGTAACAGAGCCCGACCGACCTTGCAAGTCCGGTCCTAAGGCCGGCGGCTCTAGAAAACTTGTCTCTAAATTCTCTTTCAACTCCAAACTTCTCCTCATATATCTAATATGTTATAACCTCATTTGGGCACCTCAAATACACCTTAAGCCCTCCTTAAAATACCTTAAATCTCCACCAAGATCCACCTTAGTCATTATGCATTTTCCTTGTAATAATGCTAACACTTGTAATGTTTTCCTCTAGGTTTCTAGGTGGTGGTTTATACTTAATGTAACCACTATACCAAATGTTTTCCTCACCACTATAACATCATCTCCCAAGCATCTTTCACCATTGAAAATCCTTTTATGCATTTACTTAAAGTTCCTTCCTAAGCTTAAGCTTCCATCATCATCACATTGTTTCCTTCCAAGTTGTGCACCAACATTTGCCTAAGTCCTAAATACTCAAATACATTCTCTTGACTCTTAAATCTTCCAAGGTAATGCCTAAGTCATTATAACTCATTACCACACTTTATCTTACCCCTTTTGAAATACCCCAAACCTAAGTATGTTAATTAAACATCAAATCATGATGTAGTAAGGCTAAAATATGCCTTAGAAAGATTGGTAGACAATTTAAACCAAGGAAAACACAAGAAAGTGTCTTAAGGGCAATCAGGGCAAAAACATGCTCTAAGCTTGGAGAGACTTGGGTGAGTACCCAAATATAATGATAAGACCTTAGTAATATCCTAATGGTCATTTTAAATCAATTAGCAAAGAAAACCAAGCTTGAAAACAAGTTAAAACACAAAATGTGCTTTAAGAAGTCTTAAAGCACATTTTTGAGAAATTGTCTTGGAATTGAGTTTTGAGTGGCTAAATGTCCATCATTACTCTTTAATCAACATGTGTACTAATTAGTATCACATTAGGAGGTCTAAATCAATGGGAAATCAAAAATTTCCCGATTATGTGCCTTGATTAGTGAATAGTAACTATTTAGTGACTAGTTTAAGTTTTAATCAATATAAGTCAATTAATTGGTCAACAAAGACCATGTTAGCCTTATATTAAGAGGGTGGCCGGTTTTTAATGTGGGGAGTCACCACATGAGTCATCAAATGAGAAAGGAAAAGAAGAGATAAGTAAAGAAGTTACTATTTGCTTTATTAAAGCAAAATACCTTATATTAGCCACCTTTCTTCTTCTCTCTCTTCATTTCTCTCCTTCACCCACGGTTTCTTCTTCTTCTCTCTGTTCCAAAACCGAGAGAGCTGCTCTTCCATGGTTCTCCATCTTCAATCACTTGCCAAATACAACTCCAAGCTCCAAATCCAAAACAAATTGCATATTTGTCTTAGTTAGGTCAAGACCTATCTTTCTATCTTTTCAAATCTTTCAAAGCTCCATTTTGGTGCCATGAGAAAACTCCATTGATGGGGGAAAATCAAGTTTGAAGAGCTCATTAGCTTCTCCATTCTCTTAAGGTAAAGAAAATGTAAGAAAAACCATGTTTCCATCATTTCTTATACATGGCCGAAAATTCTTTCTCATGGGGCTATGTTTTTATGCCTTGTTCTAGCTTGATTTATTCACCAAGGACTAGTGGAGGTCCTATTTCATTCAATGCCAAAGTCTACCTTGAGACTTCAAAGGTAATCATCCACTTTTATGCCTTAGAACACATTTCTAACCTAGGTTTTCATTCCTTAAGGTTAGTGTATTGTTTAGTGCTCATATGAGTCATTGGTTATTGATTAGAACATTGGCAAGGGAAGTTTGAGTGGTGGCCGATATTCATTCAAGAAGAAGGTCTAAGGAGGAAGTTAAGATAAGCTTGAGAAAACAAGGTAAAATGCTTACCCAATGGTGGTTTAAGTTTTAAGGAATGAGTTTAGATGAGTACCAATGTAGCCTAGGGCTTACATTAGGTAATGGGTTATGTAACCTAAGAAAAAGAACTTAAACAAGCTTATGAACTTGTGACTAAGGAGCTAATGAGAATGAGTTAGTAATATAAGTTTAAGATGGATCTTAAGAGCATTATAACTACTATGAGATTGATGGGTGTATTTGCAGGTTGAAAGCTGTTATTGTGGGAAATTCAGTGCTTAAATTCATGTCATTTAAGGGCCTAAGAGCCATGTCATTTAAGGGCCTAAGAGCCATGTCATTTAAGAGCCTTAGTGCTATGCAATTTAAGATTATTGCACTATATTGAGTTATTATGAATGAGTTGATTTGGATGAGAAACTATGATGAGAAAAGACTTGATGTATGTGAGATAGTTGAATGAGGAAAACAATGCATATGGGCATGATGATATACTAGAGAAACTATGGCGAAATTTGAGTAGGAAACTAAGCGTTTAGGGTGTTCTAAGGAGATTTTATGACTAAGGATGTTCTAGTGATCACTAAGGGTTGATTTGGTGAAAATGGATAAACCATGGAGTTCTTGAGTACTAGGAAGACCTAGGAATGTATAAGAGGGACTAGGGGTTATAATGGTGAGTTTCATGCACCAAAACCATGGTTAAGGAAGCTAGGAAACTTGTACAAAGTTTGAAGGAAAAGTAAGGTATAATGACTTATAAGGATGTAAGCATGTGCTAGATTATATATGGCTTTGAGAAGTTTGAGTAAAGCAAATGGGTGTGCAAAATGATGCTTGAGGAGTAGTTAAGATGGTGGTGAAGAAACATAATGATTAGTTGAGGTCTTAGGCAAAGTCACAAGAGGGAAGTGTAAGGAATCAAGTGTTAAGTGTAAGAATTTTGTAAGAAATTGAGTGTCAAGTTTGGTGATTTTTGAGGAAGGTTTAGTACATGTTTTAAGGTGTTTAAACATGTAGGAAACATGTGGAAAGATTGTGGAATGAGTGGGAAAAGATTTGGGTGAATTTGGAGTTCAAAATGAGGAGAAAAGCACTTTGGAAAATAGGTTCTGCTGTGGACCGCCCCTAGGGACCGCCCCTGTGGGGAGGTCCAGGCAAATCGTGCAGAAAATTAGCTTCTGGTTGGGACCGCCCCTGGGGACCGCCCCAGAGGGGCGGTCCAGTGCAGAGAAAAAGGAAAATTTTTGTTTTTGGCTTCTAATGATGGGGGATTGAATGGTAATGGTTTTAGATGATGTATAGGCCTTGTTTGGTGACATGTAAAGGCCTTAAGAGGTGTAAACAAGTGTTATGAATTCCTAGTATGAATTGAGAAAGTAGCTAAGGAGTTTTTAGTGGATGTATAAAGGTGAGTTTAAGTGCCTAAATGGTATTAGGACACATGGGGGAACTTGTGGAGAAGTTTGAAGTTGAAAAGAGAATTTAGAAACAAGGTTCTGGAGCCGGCCGACCTTAGGACCGGACTTGCAAGGTCGGTCGAGCTCAAATTACACTACCAGAGAAAGTTTCTGGAATGGACCGGACATGGGACCGGACTTGTCAAGTCCGGTCGGCATGAAATTTTGTACGGTAATAAGTCTCTGGAATCGACCGGACATAGGACCGGACATGTAAGTCCGGTCGGAGTGAATTTTCCAACGGTAAAAGGGTACTGGAATGGACCGGACTTGGCAAGTCCGGTCGGTAAGTCCGGTCGAGCCTAAAAACAAAAAAAAAAGGAAATTTTGAATTCCAAGAATGGCAATGGGTAATAAGGTATGCCTTTGGTAGGGTAGTAATGATTGAGACCCTAAGAACTTAAGAGATTAAGCTAAGTTAAGTATAAACTTGAAAGTTTAAGATTAAGTTTGTAAGATTAAGCGTAAGACCTAAGAGGTGTTAGGTGGGGATCATTAAGGAATTAAGTAAGTTAAACAAGCTAAGTAAGTCATATTAAGTTAAGTGATTAACAACCTAAAACTGAATGAATGTTTTAGGTTTGTGAATTGGGACCCCGAAGAAGGTTAAACAAACAACGATCGACGGTGAACGGTACAGTTGTTTCTTCTTGTGACCTGCTTGCTAACGAGGTGTCCCTCGGCTTGTGTGCTATTTGTTTTTGTGTGCTCACTAAACAAGATAAAGCATGCAACCGGAATATATATATATATATATTGTATTGTTGTGTGATGTTTGAAAACTAACACAACCTACCGTGAGAACTTACTAACCAATGTTTAGTAAGGAATTGAGTGAGACTAAGGAACGCCCCCTAATGAGGGACGATATGAACCGAAAGAGGTTAACCAACAAACAGGGTCTTGAGATAACTACTAACTGGAACTTGAGTGAGGAAACCCGGGACCGATCTCCGGTCATGCATGCTAAGGAAAGGGGGTCGTTATCTATAGTAGATTCGACCTCCGCTTAAGGAACTTGTCTTCGGACTTGTTGCCTAGGGCCGGTTGCCGGCTCAGCTACGCTGGACTCCCGTCCAGAGTAGGTGGCATTAAGACGGTGCGGTGGGATCACCTAAATCCCAGGTTCGAATTAGATACAACCAATCCCTTCCAGGAAAGGTTTGTATACTGAGATTAAGATTGAGATTGAGATTAAGATTAAGGTAAGATTAAGTTAAGTTACAATCATTCCTTTTTAAAGGATGATTTGTATTATTGAGATTAAGATTAAGATAAGCTACATCCACTCCTTATTAAAGGATGGTTGTTTCTAAGATTAAGATAAGAATCAGATTGAGGTAAGATAAGGATGGACTAAGATTAAGAGGGAACATTACTTAAGGAGTTAAATAACTGACTCTCTAATTAAGGGAACGCATTTAAGTCGTTCATTGTGTGTGAACTTTGATTGTTCATATCTGAGTTGTTGTTTACTGCACTTTCTATTATGTTGTGCATCTAATCAACCTCCATGCTATCGACAATTAGTCGTCGTAGCCACGTTAGCTTGGGGGCCATGAGAGGATCGTACCAGCATTCGTGCTGACCCCCTCGGGGGCTTCTTTTTACTACACAGGTGAACATCAGGAGGCGGCCGTCGCGAGAGTAAGAAGGAGTGCAAGTGTTAAGGATTAAGTATGACCTACGAGTTGTGCCTGTACACTCGTATGGCAATTGAGTTAGTAAGATGTATAGGTTGTGAGAGGATTGCAAGAAGGATATGTAAATGGTTAAGGTTGTTAGACTAATGTTCGGTATATTCTGTAGTCAGACCGTGGCAAGGTCCTGGATTGTAAAGAATTCCGCTGTGACATGTTTATATATATACTGTTAAGTTGCGAGACCACATCTGGATTGAGTTGGGGTGTTACAAAAAGTGGTATCAGAGCGTAGTTACGCTCTGAAGACAAGAAATACCGAACTTAGGAGAATATTGAGGTTGAGATTGAGTTATGGGTTAAGGGTTAAGAGATAGAGTGAGAGGTGCGTTAGTCAGGACTTCCCGGTGTTTACCGGATATCCATAGTACCTAGACCCGCCCTCCACATCCCTAACCCTGAACATGTGGAACAAACGCCAGAGAGAAGAAAGCCTTCTCTTACTCGGGGAAACCCGATCTGGCAGTTAGTTAATAGTAAGCAATACAAGAAACATCTTGTGGCATAACAGTTAAGGAGAACTGGGAGATTTTAAATGGAGCGCATCAACAGAGAAACAGGCGCTACCTATGGAATACTATCAGTAAGGGAACGGAAATTACCGGCAACATGGGTCGACATGCTACGCAGTCGAAATAACCCGCGATACCAATATAAGGAAAGCACTACGCGTGCAATGGATAAGGAAATTATAAGAGACATGAGTACCGGACAGCGGTCCGAGTGAGCATAACAGTGGGATAATACAAAGCATGAGGATTGAGATTACTGGAAAGTCCGGTTAGAAACGGGAACTCCAAACCCCATATAATGAAAAAGGTTATAAACCTGGCCAACATAATGTGGACGACGATAGGAACACATACAAATTGTATACCGAAATAGGACTACAATGTAGTGCCTATAGAAGAACTATTACTTAATAACCACAACAGAATGTGTGGAGACAGGAGCGAGGATTAAGACATAAGAAAATATTAAGGGGTTCCCTCAGAAAGAGGAACGCCCTGGTAGATGACAGTACTGTCAAACAACAAGGAAACTGCCGGATGGACGGTTATCCAAAATAGGAGTCCCGAGGACTACCAATTACATGGAAATTAGAAGGAGGTGTCACTACCGATGTACCTTGTACCAATAACCCATCCTGCATGGCGCACTTGCCATAGCAAGTGCTACCACGGTTAAGCCACACGAAAAGCCATCAAGGCGAAATAGGAGGACGCTACAGTTGAAACGCATATTAATACTGGATGGTAAACCCATATGAACAAAAAAAAAATATATAGGATCTTGGAAGGGCCTGACGGCCTGACCATGATGAGATGAACCGACACATCAGCCAGCAGGGAGCTGAGCTTAGATGAGATACTAAACCATATAAATACTAGCAACGGTATAACCCACTACAACAACAACCGACAGTATGGTAAGAACACCAATCTCAAACTCCAAGGGGAAAACCTAAGAGATTGCTCGGTATTGCGAGCAAAAACACTATATAAGCAATGATATACAAGGGATGTATTATAAGATACTATTGAAACTGTTGAAGCATCGACTTACAACGAAAACGGGATAAGGCTCTCAGAGTGACCATTAAGGACACCAATAACAACATTCTTCAATGAAGATGTTGGAAAACCCGGAAATCAAGGATAAAAGAGATAAACATAAGCTATAACCTACTAAGAATTAAAGTCGTACAACCCTGGAAAAGGAAAGCTCAGAGGACTACCCCCACAGAGCGGGCATAGTCGAGCCGAACAAACTGATGAATGACAGCTAGTACTGTTCGTCTAACTCATTAATACCCAAGTATGATTGATCATCAACGGGTGGCGTAGTCAACGGAAGTTGAACAAAGCGTTGAGATAGAGGTATAAGATGCCAGGATGATATCCAACTTGGACACCGTAAGGCAAACGCCTAATACGAACTTATCCTTAATTGCCAAAAGACATAAGTCTAGTAAAATGACAGCATTGTCAAAGACATTAAGTAACCTTAGATCACCTGAACAACTTCCCTAGCAGGAAGCAGGTTGCAGCAACTTATCATGAAACCCGATACTACATTTAGTATGTAACCTAACGGTGGATAGTGCTCAAAGAACCAGAATCTTATAGGGATGACCTGTAGATGAGTAAGAGTACAAATAATGAACTGAGACATTAAGCATTAAGAGCCTACGAGCCAAGGATGTTAACCACATCAGAGCCCGAGGCGCAGTAAGTTATAAGAGAGCTTGTTTAAGCCACGAAGGGACTACAATTTGTAGATATGAATGGTTACCAAACCTATAACTTAGATTGTGAAGAACATTACCAAGAAAGGGTACCAATGAGAATATTGAGATAATACTAAGGACAGGAGCGGAGAACGAACCATGCCTTTTAGGGTGGGGATACCTCTCCTTGTTGTGAGGCCATGAGTGGGAATGAACCCCTCAAAAGGGCTTTCACCTATTAGAGATAAAATACACTTTATTTAGAAAATGGAAACCATGAACCTTGAAATTACCTTAGAACATACCAGATACACTTGAGTAATAAGGAAGGTCGCACAGATAGACCCCATATCCAACACCCAGGATGTAAGGATTAGTAATGGCCAGAGATAAACATTGTGACTGCACATTGTGGCACGTCAATTAATCAATGCTCAGAAGAGCCTGTGATTCGGTGGATAATTTCTTCAGTAACCAATTAAATCACATGGTAGATAACATCACTAAGGATGAAAGAAAGCGAAAGAAATTAGCCTACTTACGAATCTGAGATTGGAGCATAACATCTTCGTATCAAGAGTCAACTATTTTACAACACGGTACGACAACCGCCAATATCGGAATGAGAGAACTCCCAGTGTGTTTACACCAAGAAGGGATTGAGTATAAGGTAAGACATTAGAATAAGTGAGTAAGAGGTTGCACCATTAATGGGCAACATGGTAAAAGCCAACTACCACGGTAGTAGTGGTCGTGAGTACAATAGTTAGATAAGTGGACTAAGTCATGGTGCGCGGTAAGGCGACCATTATGTATGAGCCGTCAAATATTGACACTGAGGCAATTAGATTTATGAGTTAAGACCAGCATAAGTAAGAAATAAGATGGTAGACGACTGTGCATTGATGCCAGTAGTCTGGACATGGTTGGTAAGATTACAGGAAGCACACTACCCATTCCTTAAGGAACTGGAAGTGCTTTCCAATAGAATGAATATAAGAAACAAGATAAGAGGCTCTACGAAGAGACCTCAATTACTAAGAGACCGAATCACGACGGAATACAGAAAGGAGCTGGAGTATACCATACCAAGGACACAGTAAATGGACTTCCTTGATTAACTTCAAGAAGAACAATAAATGTTATTATGGAACGATGAAAGAGGAGATCGACAACAGAATACTTCATAATTAGCAATAGCTAAACGTGTGATGGACACTATGAGTTTACTAAAACGAGACGTGGGACGACTGCACCCCACGGGGCTTGCAGGCCTGACACGCTCATTTATGAGTTAGTTGGGTAAGTAGTAATGTACCAGTAAGGTACCCCATGCATGTAGACGAGTGGTGTAAGGAACACGGGAGGTAGTCGACTCCGTACCACGGACACGACACAAGATCAGACAAGAGCAGCCATTACAAACAGTCGAAGAGAAGAATTCAGTTGAATCAGCACACAGAGGAACCAGAGAACAATAATTAAGGACTATCAAGTGCGAAGAGCACGGATTGTTAAGTACAGACATTGGACATGTCTTAAGATGAATAAGATTAAACTGTAAAGTGCAATAGCACTAAACAGTAGTTTCAGATTAGAATCATCCTCAGACCAAGGTCAGTTGGGGAGAACAATTTAGACATTCGAGAAAATACTAAGAGTATGAGCGTAAGATCTTCAAGGAGAATGGATAGACGAGTTACAACTCATTAAGGCCGTGTATATATAAAGATAACACGTGTCCATTGAGACAATTAAGCCTAAGATTATCAGAGTGGTGCAGCGGAAGCTAGCAGATCACTACCTTTGAGATTAGACCAAACTAAGTTAAGGAAACGGTATAAGTACCGTTAAGAATCCTCGATACAGAGACTAAGTCATTTCTGATCGAATTATAAAAGATAGTGACGTGGAAGCTAGAATGCTTGGTGAGAATTAGACATCTTGAACTTATGTTCAAGATGAAGTAACGCTGATTACGTGGGCGTAATCCATTTTAAGGGGGGTAGAGCGAAAACCGCTTAGCGTATGTTTGTGTACTGAGTACATAAACTACGGTGTGCATAGCACAAAATAATTTGAGAATATGTTTTACATAAACATTTTGAGTAAATCATGGTTATTGCACACAGAAGATGTGAATACCATACATATTAAGTACCTATCTTGTTAAACTCCGGTGTGAGTACAAGTTAAGAGAATTAAGGAAGAGGATTAAGGAGACTTAAGAAATAAGAATATATGAGGTATAAGTCGATATGAGACTATGTGTGAGATAAGAATAAGATAACACTATGAGATATTATTTGATATGAGCATGAGGAAGGATATAGTAATGCTATGTGGTATGAGACTGATATGGAATTTAGTAGGAATTTAAGTCTGGAGGTAGTTACTAAGAGATGAATTGAGAATGTTTGATGGACTTAGTCCACACTTTGGAGATGTATTGATTATGATTAGAAGAACTAAAAAGATAGAAAAATTGGATATGAGTGAATTATCTGATGTTTGAAAATGACGTGGGAGGTGGAACTTGATTTTCTAGGGATCAAGGGAAACCGAACACAAATTGGGGTGGAAGGATAGTTCTACACTGATGCTGATCACATCAGCGTTGGATGATTCCTGAAACTCCCTACCAGTGGTCACAATTAAATCACACAAAGGATAGAGACCTTGGGATAAAAATGAAATTAGAGTTGCTTGTATTTTTAATTAGAGGAATTATTCCTCACATGACCTCGTAAAAAGGATTACCTTTTTACTGAGTCTCGCCCATGAAGTCGAGGACGCACGAGCCTTTGTCTTCGGACCGGTGACATGGGGAGAGCAGCGTGTTTTGTATTCTGGCCCATGGTGACGAGGACGAATGAGCCATTGTCTACGGACCGGTGACATGGGAGAATACGTTGGAAGTTATGTGAATGTTTTAATCATCAAAAGGAACAAAAGGAATTTTGAGTGCTACACATGCTTAAGCATGTTGTGTGATATTTAAGTATAAAAATATGGTGGATCCAATGATCCAATGAGATTAAGTATACATAAGTATGATCTATATGATCTAAGGAATGAGGTAAGACATGCATTCTAATAAGAAAAGATGCATGGGAACTTTGGGGACAAAGTTCTTTTAAGGGGGGTAGATTGAAATACCCCAAACCTAAGTATGTTAATTAAACATCAAATCATGATGTAGTAAGGCTAAAATATGCCTTAGAAAGATTGGTAGACAATTTAAACCAAGGAAAACAAGAAAGTGTCTTAAGGGCAATCAGGGCAAAAACATGCTCTAAGCTTGGAGAGACTTGGGTGAGTACCCAAATATAATGATAAGACCTTAGTAATATCCTAATGGTCATTTTAAATCAATTAGCAAAGAAAACCAAGCTTGAAAACAAGTTAAAACACAAAATGTGCTTTAAGAAGTCTTAAAGCACATTTTTGAGAAATTGTCTTGGAATTGAGTTTTGAGTGGCTAAATGTCCATCATTACTCTTTAATCAACATGTGTACTAATTAGTATCACATTAGGAGGTCTAAATCAATGGGAAATCAAAAATTTCCCGATTATGTGCCTTGATTAGTGAATAGTAACTATTTAGTGACTAGTTTAAGTTTTAATCAATATAAGTCAATTAATTGGTCAACAAAGACCATGTTAGCCTTATATTAAGAGGGTGGCCGGTTTTTAATGTGGGGAGTCACCACATGAGTCATCAAATGAGAAAGGAAAAGAAGAGATAAGTAAAGAAGTTACTATTTGCTTTATTAAAGCAAAATACCTTATATTAGCCACCTTTCTTCTTTCTCTCTTCATTTCTCTCCTTCACCCACGGTTTCTTCTTCTTCTCTCTGTTCCAAAACCGAGAGAGCTGCTCTTCCATGGTTCTCCATCTTCAATCACTTGCCAAATACAACTCCAAGCTCCAAATCCAAAACAAATTGCATATTTGTCTTAGTTAGGTCAAGACCTATCTTTCTATCTTTTCAAATCTTTCAAAGCTCCATTTTGGTGCCATGAGAAAACTCCATTGATGGGGGAAAATCAAGTTTGAAGAGCTCATTAGCTTCTCCATTCTCTTAAGGTAAAGAAAATGTAAGAAAAACCATGTTTCCATCATTTCTTATACATGGCCGAAAATTCTTTCTCATGGGGCTATGTTTTTATGCCTTGTTCTAGCTTGATTTATTCACCAAGGACTAGTGGAGGTCCTATTTCATTCAATGCCAAAGTCTACCTTGAGACTTCAAAGGTAATCATCCACTTTTATGCCTTAGAACACATTTCTAACCTAGGTTTTCATTCCTTAAGGTTAGTGTATTGTTTAGTGCTCATATGAGTCATTGGTTATTGATTAGAACATTGGCAAGGGAAGTTTGAGTGGTGGCCGATATTCATTCAAGAAGAAGGTCTAAGGAGGAAGTTAAGATAAGCTTGAGAAAACAAGGTAAAATGCTTACCAATGGTGGTTTAAGTTTTAAGGAATGAGTTTAGATGAGTACCAATGTAGCCTAGGGCTTACATTAGGTAATGGGTTATGTAACCTAAGAAAAAGAACTTAAACAAGCTTATGAACTTGTGACTAAGGAGCTAATGAGAATGAGTTAGTAATATAAGTTTAAGATGGATCTTAAGAGCATTATAACTACTATGAGATTGATGGGTGTATTTGCAGGTTGAAAGCTGTTATTGTGGGAAATTCAGTGCTTAAATTCATGTCATTTAAGGGCCTAAGAGCCATGTCATTTAAGGGCCTAAGAGCCATGTCATTTAAGAGCCTTAGTGCTATGCAATTTAAGATTATTGCACTATATTGAGTTATTATGAATGAGTTGATTTGGATGAGAAACTATGATGAGAAAAGACTTGATGTATGTGAGATAGTTGAATGAGGAAAACAATGCATATGGGCATGATGATATACTAGAGAAACTATGGCGAAATTTGAGTAGGAAACTAAGCGTTTAGGGTGTTCTAAGGAGATTTTATGACTAAGGATGTTCTAGTGATCACTAAGGGTTGATTTGGTGAAAATGGATAAACCATGGAGTTCTTGAGTACTAGGAAGACCTAGGAATGTATAAGAGGGACTAGGGGTTATAATGGTGAGTTTCATGCACCAAAACCATGGTTAAGGAAGCTAGGAAACTTGTACAAAGTTTGAAGGAAAAGTAAGGTATAATGACTTATAAGGATGTAAGCATGTGCTAGATTATATATGGCTTTGAGAAGTTTGAGTAAAGCAAATGGGTGTGCAAAATGATGCTTGAGGAGTAGTTAAGATGGTGGTGAAGAAACATAATGATTAGTTGAGGTCTTAGGCAAAGTCACAAGAGGGAAGTGTAAGGAATCAAGTGTTAAGTGTAAGAATTTTGTAAGAAATTGAGTGTCAAGTTTGGTGATTTTTGAGGAAGGTTTAGTACATGTTTTAAGGTGTTTAAACATGTAGGAAACATGTGGAAAGATTGTGGAATGAGTGGGAAAAGATTTGGGTGAATTTGGAGTTCAAAATGAGGAGAAAAGCACTTTGGAAAATAGGTTCTGCTGTGGACCGCCCCTAGGGACCGCCCCTGTGGGGAGGTCCAGGCAAATCGTGCAGAAAATTAGCTTCTGGTTGGGACCGCCCCTGGGGACCGCCCCAGAGGGGCGGTCCAGTGCAGAGAAAAAGGAAAATTTTTGTTTTTGGCTTCTAATGATGGGGGATTGAATGGTAATGGTTTTAGATGATGTATAGGCCTTGTTTGGTGACATGTAAAGGCCTTAAGAGGTGTAAACAAGTGTTAT
Source organism: Limonium bicolor (assembly GCA_023374045.1). Lineage (NCBI taxonomy): Eukaryota > Viridiplantae > Streptophyta > Magnoliopsida > Caryophyllales > Plumbaginaceae > Limonium > Limonium bicolor. The sequence continues at coordinate 63,196,830 of CM041780.1, read as the reverse complement.
GAATTCCTAGTAGAATTGAGAAAGTAGCTAAGGAGTTTTTAGTGGATGTATAAAGGTGAGTTTAAGTGCCTAAATGGTATTAGGACACATGGGGGAACTTGTGGAGAAGTTTGAGTTGAAAAGAGAATTTAGAAACAAGGTTCTGGAGCCGGCCGACCTTAGGACCGGACTTGCAAGGTCGGTCGAGCTCAAATTACACTACCAGAGAAAGTTTCTGGAATGGACCGGACATGGGACCGGACTTGTCAAGTCCGGTCGGCATGAAATTTTGTACGGTAATAAGTCTCTGGAATCGACCGGACATAGGACCGGACATGTAAGTCCGGTCGGAGTGAATTTTCCAACGGTAAAAGGGTACTGGAATGGACCGGACTTGGCAAGTCCGGTCGGTAAGTCCGGTCGAGCCTAAAAAAAAAAAAAAAAGGAAATTTTGAATTCCAAGAATGGCAATGGGTAATAAGGTATGCCTTTGGTAGGGTAGTAATGATTGAGACCCTAAGAACTTAAGAGATTAAGCTAAGTTAAGTATAAACTTGAAAGTTTAAGATTAAGTTTGTAAGATTAAGCGTAAGACCTAAGAGGTGTTAGGTGGGGATCATTAAGGAATTAAGTAAGTTAAACAAGCTAAGTAAGTATTAAGTTAAGTGATTAACAACCTAAAACTGAATGAATGTTTTAGGTTTGTGAATTGGGACCCCGAAGAAGGTTAAACAAACAACGATCGACGGTGAACGGTACAGTTGTTTCTTCTTGTGACCTGCTTGCTAACGAGGTGTCCCTCGGCTTGTGTGCTATTTGTTTTTGTGTGCTCACTAAACAAGATAAAGCATGCAACCGGAATATATATATATATATATTGTATTGTTGTGTGATGTTTGAAAACTAACACAACCTACCGTGAGAACTTACTAACCAATGTTTAGTAAGGAATTGAGTGAGACTAAGGAACGCCCCCTAATGAGGGACGATATGAACCGAAAGAGGTTAACCAACAAACAGGGTCTTGAGATAACTACTAACTGGAACTTGAGTGAGGAAACCCGGGACCGATCTCCGGTCATGCATGCTAAGGAAAGGGGGTCGTTATCTATAGTAGATTCGACCTCCGCTTAAGGAACTTGTCTTCGGACTTGTTGCCTAGGGCCGGTTGCCGGCTCAGCTACGCTGGACTCCCGTCCAGAGTAGGTGGCATTAAGACGGTGCGGTGGGATCACCTAAATCCCAGGTTCGAATTAGATACAACCAATCCCTTCCAGGAAAGGTTTGTATACTGAGATTAAGATTGAGATTGAGATTAAGATTAAGGTAAGATTAAGTTAAGTTACAATCATTCCTTTTTAAAGGATGATTTGTATTATTGAGATTAAGATTAAGATAAGCTACATCCACTCCTTATTAAAGGATGGTTGTTTCTAAGATTAAGATAAGAATCAGATTGAGGTAAGATAAGGATGGACTAAGATTAAGAGGGAACATTACTTAAGGAGTTAAATAACTGACTCTCTAATTAAGGGAACGCATTTAAGTCGTTCATTGTGTGTGAACTTTGATTGTTCATATCTGAGTTGTTGTTTACTGCACTTTCTATTATGTTGTGCATCTAATCAACCTCCATGCTATCGACAATTAGTCGTCGTAGCCACGTTAGCTTGGGGGCCATGAGAGGATCGTACCAGCATTCGTGCTGACCCCCTCGGGGGCTTCTTTTTACTACACAGGTGAACATCAGGAGGCGGCCGTCGCGAGAGTAAGAAGGAGTGCAAGTGTTAAGGATTAAGTATGACCTACGAGTTGTGCCTGTACACTCGTATGGCAATTGAGTTAGTAAGATGTATAGGTTGTGAGAGGATTGCAAGAAGGATATGTAAATGGTTAAGGTTGTTAGACTAATGTTCGGTATATTCTGTAGTCAGACCGTGGCAAGGTCCTGGATTGTAAAGAATTCCGCTGTGACATGTTTATATATATACTGTTAAGTTGCGAGACCACATCTGGATTGAGTTGGGGTGTTACAAAAAGTGGTATCAGAGCGTAGTTACGCTCTGAAGACAAGAAATACCGAACTTAGGAGAATATTGAGGTTGAGATTGAGTTATGGGTTAAGGGTTAAGAGATAGAGTGAGGGTGCGTTAGTCAGGACTTCCCGGTGTTTACCGGATATCCATAGTACCTAGACCCGCCCTCCACATCCCTAACCCTGAATGTGGAACAAACGCCAGAGAGAAGAAAGCCTTCTCTTACTCGGGGAAACCCGATCTGGCAGTTAGCTAACAGTAAGCAATACGAAACATCTTGTGCATAACAGTTAGGAGAACTGGGGATTTTAAATGGAGCGCATCAACAGAGAAACAGGCGCTACCTATGGAATACTATCATAAGGAACGGTAATTACCGGCAACATGGGTCGACATGCTACGCAGTCGAAATAACCCGCATACCAATATAAGGAAAGCACTACGCGTGCAAGATAAGGAAATTATAAGAGACATGAGTACCGGACAGCGGTCCGAGTGAGCATAACAGTGGGATAATACAAGCATGAGGATTGAGATTACTGGAAGTCCAGTTAGAAACGGGAACTCCAAACCCCATATAATGAAAAAGGTTAAACCTGGCCAACATAATGCGGACGACGATAGGAACATACAAATTGTATACCGAAATAGGACTACAATGTAGTGCCTATAGAAGAATATTACTTAATAACCACAAAAATGTGTGGAGACAGGAGCGAGGATTAAGACATAAGAAAATATTAAGGGGTTCCCTCAGAAAGAGGAACGCCCTGGTAGATGACAGTACTGTCAAACAACAAGGAAACTGCCGGATGGACGGTTATCCAAAATAGGAGTCCCGAGGACTACCAATTACATGGAAATTAGAAGGAGGTGTCACTACCGATGTACCTTGTACCAATAACCCATCCTGCATGGCGCACTTGCCATAGCAAGTGCTACCACGGTTAAGCCACACGAAAAGCCATCAAGGCGAAATAGGAGGACGCTACAGTTGAAAGCATATTAATACGGATGTAAACCCATATGAACAAAAAAAAAATAAGATCTTGGAAGGCCGACGGCCTGACCATGATGAGATGAACCACATCAGCCAGCAGGAGAGCTGAGCTTAGATGAGTACTAAACCATATAAATATAGCAACGGTATAACCCACTACAACAACAACCGACAGTATGGTAAGAACACCAATCAAACTCCAAGGGGAAAACCTAAGAGATGCTCGGTTGCGAGCAAAAACACTATATAAGCAATGATATACAAGGGATGTATTATAAGATACTATTGAACTGTTGAAGCATCGACTTACAACGAAAACGGGATAAGACTCAGAGTGACCATTAAGGACACCAATAACAACATTCTTCAATGAAGATGTTGGAAAACCCGGAAATCAAGGTAAAAGAGATAAACATAAGCTATGACCTACTAAGATTAAATGTACAACCCGAAAGGAAGCTCAGAGGACTACCCCACAGAGCGGGCATAGTCGAGCCGAACAACTGATGAATGACAGCTAGTACTGTTGTTAACTCATTAATACCCAATATGATTGATCATCAACGGGTGGGTAGTCAACGGAAGTTGAACAAAGCGTTGAGATAGAGGTATAAGATGCCAGGATGATATCCAACTTGGACACCGTAAGGCAAACGCCTAATACGAACTATCCTTAATTGCCAAAAGACATAAGTCTAGTAAAATGACAGTATTGTCAAGACATTAAGTAACCTAGATCACCTGAACAACTTCCTAGCAGGAAGCAGGTTGCAGCAACTTATCATGAAACCCGATACTACATTTAGTATGTAACCTAACGGTGGATAGTGCTCAAGAACCAGAATCTTATAGGATGACCTGTAGATGAGTAAGAGTACAAATAATGAACTGAGAATTAAGCATTAAGAGCCTACGAGCCAAGGATGTTAACCACATCAGAGCCCGAGGCGCAGTAAGTTATAAGAGAGCTTGTTTAAGCCACGAAGGGACTACAATTTGTAGATATGAATGGTTACCAAACCTATAACTTAGATTGGAAGACATTACCAAGAAAGGGTACCAATGAGAATATTGAGTTAATGCTAAGGACAGGAGCGGAGAACGAACCATGCCTTTTAGGGTGGGGATACCTCTCCTTGTTGTGAGGCCATGAGTGGGAATGAACCCCTCAAAAGGGCTTTCACTATTAGAGATAAAATACACTTTATTTAGAAAATGGAAACATGAACCTTGAATTACCTTAGAACATACCAGATACACTTGAGTAATAAGGAAGGTCGCACAGATAGACCCCATATCCAACACCCAGGATGTAAGATTAGTAATGGTCAGAGATAAACATTGTGACTGCACATTGTGGCACGTCAATTAATCAATGCTCAGAAGAGCTGTGATTCAGTGGATGATTTCTTCAGTAACCATTAAATCACATGGTAGATAACATCACTAAGGATGAAAGAAAGCGAAAGAAATTAGCCTACTTACGAATCTGAGATTGGAGCATAACATCTTCGTATCAAGAGTCAACTATTTTACAACACGGTACGACAACCGCCAATATCGGAATGAGAGAACTCCCAGTGTGTTTACACCAAGAAGGGATTGAGTATAAGGTAAGACATTAGAATAAGTGAGTAAGAGGTTGCACCATTAATGGGCAACATGGTAAAGCCAACTACCACGGTAGTAGTGGTCGTGAGTACAATAGTTAGATAAGTGGACTAAGTCATGGTGCGCGGTAAGGCGACCATTATGTATGAGCCGTCAAATATTGACACTGAGGCAATTAGATTTATGAGTTAAGACCAGCATAAGTAAGAAAATAAGATGGTAGACGACTGTGCATTGATGCCAGTAGTCTGGACATGGTTGGTAAGATTCACAGGAAGCACAACCCATTCCTTAAGGAACTGGAAGTGCTTTCCAATAGAATGAATATAAGAAACAAGATAAGAGGCTCTACGAAGAGACCTCAATTATTAAGAGACCGAATCACGACGGAATACAGAAAGGAGCTGGAGTATACCATAACCAAGGACACAGTAAATGGACTTCCCTTGATTAACTTCAAGAAGAACAATAAATGTTATTATGGAACGATGAAAGAGGAGATCGACAACAGAATACTTCATAATTAGCAATAGCTAAACGTGTGAGGACACTATGAGTTTACTAAAACGAGACGTGGGACGACTGCACCCCACGGGGCTTGCAGGCCTGACACGCTCATTTATGAGTTAGTTGGGTAAGTAGTAATGTACCAGTAAGGTAACCCCATGCATGTAACGAGTGGTGTAAGGAACACGGGTAGTCGACTCCGTACCACGACAGCGACACAAGATCAGACAGAAGCCATTACCGCAAACGTCGAAGAGAAATTCATTTGAATCAGCAACATAGAGACCCGAGAACCAATAATTAAGGACTATCAGTGCGAAGAGCTGGATTGTTAAGTACAGACATTGACATGTCTTACATGATAAGATTAAACTGTAAAGTTTGCAATAACACTAAACAGTAGTTTCAGATTAGGAATCATCCTCAGACCAGAGGTCAGTTGGGAGAACAATTTAGACATTCGAGAAAATACTAGAGTATGAGCGTAAGATCTTCAAGGAGAATGGATAGACGAGTTACAACTCATTAAGCCGTGTATATATAAAGATAACACGTGTCCATTGAGACCAATTAGGCCTAAGATTATCAGAGTGGTGCATCGGAAGCTAGCAGATCCTACCTTTGAGATTAGACCAAAACTAAGTTAAGGAAACGGTATAAGTACCGTTAAGAATCCTCGTACAGACTAAGTCATTTCTGATCGAATTATAAATAATAGGTGACGTGGAAGCTAGAATGCTTGGTGAGAATTAGACATCTTGAACTTATGTTCAAAGATGATGTAACGCTGATTACGTGGGCGTAATCCATTTTAAGGGGGGTAGAGCGAAAACCGCTTAGCGTATGTTTTGTACTGAGTACATAAACTACGGTGTGCATAGCACAAAATAATTTGAGAATTGTTTTAACATAAACATTTGAGGTAAATCATGGTTATTGCACACAGAAGATGTGAATACCATACATATTAAGTACCTATCTTGTAAACTCCGGTGTGAGTACAAGTTAAGAGAATTAGAAGAGGATTAAGGATGAGCTTAAGAATAAAATAGATGAGTTGTAAGTCGATATGAGACATGTGTGAGATAGAATAAGATACACTATGCGATATTATTTGATATGAGCATGAGGAAGATATAGTATGCTATGTGGTATGAGAGACTGATATGGAATTTATAGAATTTAGTCTGAGTGTAGTTACTAAGATAGATGAATTGAAGAATTTTGATGGACTTAGTCCACACTTTGGAGATGTATTGATTATGATTAAGAACTAAAAGATAGAAATTGGATATGAGTGAATTATCTGAATGTTTGAAAATACGTGGGAGGTGGAATTGATTTCTTAGGTATCAAGGGAAACCGAACACAAATTGGGGTGGAGGATAGTTCTACACTGATGCTGATCACATCACGTTGGATGATTCCTGAAACTCCCTACCAGTGGTCACAATTAAATCACACTAAGGATAGAGACCTTGGTAAAAATTAAATAAGTTGCTTGTATTTTTAATTAGAGGAATTATTCCTCACATGACCTCGTAAAAGGATTACCTTTTTACTGGTCTCGCCCATGAGTCGAGGACGCACGAGCCTTTGTCTTCGTACCGGTACATGGGGAAGCGTGTTTGTATTCTGGCCCATGGTGACGAGGACGAATGAGCCATTGTCTACGACCGGTGACATGGGAGAATACGTTGGAAGTTATGTGAATGTTTTAATCATCAAAAAGGAACAAAGGATTTGAGTGCTACCATGCTAAGCATGTGTGTGATATTTAAGTATAAAATATGGTGGATCCATGATCCAATGAGATTAAGTATACAGTATGATCTATTGATCTAAGGAATGAGGTAAGACGCATTCTAATAAGAAAGATGCATTGGAACTTTGGGGACAAATTCTTTTAAGGGGGTAGATTGAAATACCCCAAACCTAAGTATGTTAATTAAACATCAAATCATGATGTGTAAGGCTAAAATATGCCTTAGAAAGATGGTAGACAATTTAAACCAAGGAAAATACAAGAAGTGTCTTAAGGGCAATCAGGCAAAAACATGCTCTAACTTGGAGAGACTTGGGTGAGTACCCATATAATGATAAGACCTTAGTATATCCTAATGGTCATTTTAAATCAATTAGCAAGAAAACCAAGCTTGAAACACAAGTTAAACACAAAATGTGCTTTAAAAGTCTTAAAGCACATTTTTGAGAAATTGTCTTGGAATTGAGTTTTGAGTGGCTAAAGTCCATCATTACTCTTTAATCAACATGTGTACTAATTAGTACACATTAGGAGGTCTAAATCAATGGGAAATCAAAAATTTCCCGATTATGTGCCTTGATTAGTGAATAGTAACTATTTAGTGACTAGTTTAAGTTTTAAATCAATATAAGTCAATTAATTGGTCAACAAAGACCATGTTAGCCTTATATTAAGAGGGGCCGGTTTTTAATGTGGGAGTCACCACATGAGTCAATGAGAAGGAAAGAAGATATAGTAAGAAGTTACTATTTGCTTTATTAAGCAAAATCCTTATTAGCCACCTTTCTTCTTCTCTCTCTTCATTTCTCTCCTTCACCCACGGTTTTCTTCTTCTTCTCTCTGTTCCAAAACCGAGAGAGCTGCTCTTCCATGGTTCTCCATCTTCAATCACTTGCCAATACAACTCCAAGCTCCAAATCCAAAACAAATTGCATATTTGTCTTAGTTAGGTCAAGACCTATCTTTCTATCTTTTCAAATCTTTCAAAGCTCCATTTTGGTGCCATGAGAAAACTCCATTGATGGGGGAAAATCAAGTTTGAAGAGCTCATTAGCTTCTCCATTCTCTTAAGGTAAAGAAAATGTAAGAAAAACCATGTTTCCATCATTTCTTATACATGGCCGAAAATTCTTTCTCATGGGGCTATGTTTTTTGCCTTGTTCTAGCTTGATTTATTCACCAGGACTAGTGGTCCTATTTCATTCAATGCCAAAGTCTACCTTGAGACTTCAAAGGTAATCATCCACTTTTATGCCTTAGAACCATTTCTAACCTAGGTTTTCATTCCTTAAGGTTAGTGTATTGTTTAGTGCTCATATGAGTCATTGGTTTTGATTAGAACATTGGCAAGGGAAGTTTGAGTGGTGGCCGATATTCATTCAAGAAGAAGGTCTAAGAGGAAGTTAAGATAAGCTTGAGAAAACAAGGTAAAATGCTTACCCAATGGTGGTTTAAGTTTTAAGGAATGAGTTTAGATGAGTACCAATGTAGCCTAGGGCTTACATTAGGTAATGGGTTATGTAACCTAAGAAAAGAACTTAAACAAGCTTATGAACTTGTGACTAAGGAGCTAATGAGAATGAGTTAGTAATATAAGTCTAAGATGGATCTTAAGAGCATTATAAACTACTATGAGATTGATGGGTGTATTTGCAGGTTGAAAGCTGTTATTGTGGGAAATTCAGTGCTTAAATTCATGTCATTTAAGGGCCTAAGAGCCATGTCATTTAAGGGCCTAAGAGCCATGTCATTTAAGAGCCTTAGTGCTATGCAATTTAAGATTATTGCACTATATTGAGTTATTATGAATGAGTTGATTTGGATGAGAAACTATGATGAGAAAAGACTTGATGTATGTGAGATAGTTGAATGAGGAAAACAATGCATATGGGCATGATGATATACTAGAGAAACTATGGCGAAATTTGAGTAGGAAACTAAGCGTTTAGGGTGTTCTAAGGAGATTTTATGACTAAGGATGTTCTAGTGATCACTAAGGGTTGATTTGGTGAAAATGGATAAACCATGGAGTTCTTGAGTACTAGGAACCTAGGAATGTATAAGAGGGACTAGGGGTTATAATGGTGAGTTTCATGCACCAAAACCATGGTTAAGGAAGCTAGGAAACTTGTACAAAGTTTGAAGGAAAGTAAGGTATAATGACTTATAAGGATGTAAGCATGTGCTAGATTATATATGGCTTTGAGAGTTTGAGTAAAGCAAATGGGTGTGCAAAATGATGCTTGAGGTAGTTTAGATGGTGGTGAAGAAACATAATGATTAGTTGAGGTCTTAGGCAAAGTCACAAGAGGAAGTGTAAGGAATCAAGTGTTAAGTGTAAGAATTTTGTAAGAAATTGAGTGTCAAGTTTGGTGATTTTTGAGGAAGGTTTAGTACATGTTTTAAGGTGTTTAAACATGTAGGAAACATGTGGAAAGATTGTGGAATGAGTGGGAAAAGATTTGGGTGAATTTGGAGTTCAAAATGAGGAGAAAGCACTTTGGAAAATAGGTTCTGCTGTGGACCGCCCCTAGGGACCGCCCCGTGGGGAGGTCCAGGCAAATCGTGCAGAAAATTAGCTTCTGGTTGGGACCGCCCCTGGGGACCGCCCCAGGGGCGGTCCAGTGCAGAGAAAAAGGAAATTTTTGTTTTTGGCTTCTAATGATGGGGGATTGAATGGTAATGGTTTTAGATGATGTATAGGCCTTGTTTGGTGACATGTAAGGCCTTAAGAGGTGTAAACAAGTGTTATGAATTCCTAGTATGAATTGAGAAAGTAGCTAAGGAGTTTTTAGTGGATGTATAAAGGTGAGTTTAAGTGCCTAAATGGTATTAGGACACATGGGGGAACTTGTGGAGAAGTTTGAAGTTGAAAAGAGAATTTAGAAACAAGGTTCTGGAGCCGGCCGACCTTAGGACCGGACTTGCAAGGTCGTCGAGCTCAAATTACACTACCAGAGAAAGTTTCTGGATGGACCGGACATGGGACCGGACTTGTCAAGTCTGGTCGGCATGAAATTTTGTACGGTAATAAGTCTCTGGAATCGACCGGACATAGGACCGGACATGTAAGTCCGGTCGGAGTGAATTTTCCAACGGTAAAAGGGTACTGGAATGGACCGGACTTGGCAAGTCCGGTCGGTAAGTCCGGTCGAGCCTAAACAAAAAAAAAAAGGAAATTTTGAATTCCAAGAATGGCAATGGGTAATAAGGTATGCCTTTGGTAGGGTAGTAATGATTGAGACCCTAAGAACTTAAGAGATTAAGCTAAGTTAAGTATAAACTTGAAAGTTTAAGATTAAGTTTGTAAGATTAAGCGTAAGACCTAAGAGGTGTTAGGTGGGGATCATTAAGGAATTAAGTAAGTTAAACAAGCTAAGTAAGTCATATTAAGTTAAGTGATTAACAACCTAAAACTGAATGAATGTTTTAGGTTTGTGAATTGGGACCCCGAAGAAGGTTAAACAACAACGATCGACGGTGAACGGTACAGTTGTTTCTTCTTGTGACCTGCTTGCTAACGAGGTGTCCCTCGGCTTGTGTGCTATTTGTTTTTGTGTGCTCACTAAACAAGATAAAGCATGCAACCGGAATATATATATATATATATATATTGTATTGTTGTGTGATGTTTGAAAACTAACACAACCTACCGTGAGAACTTACTAACCAATGTTTAGTAAGGAATTGAGTGAGACTAAGGAACGCCCCCTAATGAGGGACGATATGAACCAAAGAGGTTAACCAACAAACAGGGTCTTGAGATAACTACTAACTGGAACTTGAGTGAGGAAACCCGGGACCGATCTCCGGTCATGCATGCTAAGGAAAGGGGGTCGTTATCTATAGTAGATTCGACCTCCGCTTAAGGAACTTGTCTTCGGACTTGTTGCCTAGGGCCGGTTGCCGGCTCAGCTACGCTGGACTCCCGTCCAGAGTAGGTGGCATTAAGACGGTGCGGTGGGATCACCTAAATCCCAGGTTCGAATTAGATACAACCAATCCCTTCCAGGAAAGGTTTGTATACTGAGATTAAGATTGAGATTGAGATTAAGATTAAGGTAAGATTAAGTTAAGTTACAATCATTCCTTTTAAAGGATGATTTGTATTATTGAGATTAAGATTAAGATAAGCTACATCCACTCCTTATTAAATGGTTGTTTCTAAGATTAAGATAAGAATCAGATTGAGGTAAGATAAGGATGGACTAAGATTAAGGGAACATTACTTAAGGAGTTAAATAACTGACTCTCTAATTAAGGGAACGCATTTAAGTCGTTCATTGTGTGAACTTTGATTGTTCATATCTGAGTTGTTGTTTACTGCACTTTCTATTATGTTGTGTCTAATCAACCTCCATGCTATCGACAATTAGTCGTCGTAGCCACGTTAGCTTGGGGGCCATGAGAGGATCGTACCAGCATTCGTGCTGACCCCCTCGGGGCTTCTTTTTACTACACAGGTGAACATAGGAGGCGGCCGTCGCGAAAGTAAGAAGGAGTGCAAGTGTTAAGGATTAAGTATGACCTACGAGTTGTGCCTGTACACTCGTATGGCAATTGAGTTAGTAAGATGTATAGGTTGTGAGAGGATTGCAAGAAGGATATGTAAATGGTTAAGGTTGTTAGACTAATGTTCGGTATATTCTGTAGTCAGACCGTGGCAAGGTCCTGGATTGTAAAGAATTCCGCTGTGACATGTTTATATATATACTGTTAAGTTGCGAGACCACATCTGGATTGAGTTGGGGTGTTACAATCTCAAAGTCACCTGTTGATAGAATCTCACATTAGTGCTAGATTCATTAAATTTGATATTATGATTCATTGAAATTGGTATAATGATTCATTAACTATTAAGTGAATTAGATAACAACGTTCAGAATAAATACTGAATCATTATTATTTTGTGGTGTATTATTAATGTTATATGGTGTATTTTAAGTTGTATATGGTAAATCATAAGTGTCATTGATATATAGTGATATGTACATATAACTAACATAAATTTTTAAACTTATAAAATATATTCATGATTGGTATGGTTTTGAAGAGCTTGAATTTAGATGAACAAAGGTGCAACAATTTTTATTTTGGACTAGTATATGAAAAGTTATGACTATATAAAATTTAATAGAAATTTACTTCACCTATTATGCCACATAAACAGTCTGCCGCATCACTCTGCCGCTCAATGTACAGAATTAGTGACGAATCCAAAGGAGGGTCGGGCACCGGCTCCCAAAACTTTTGAACATTTATAATGTTCTTATAATTTTTTAAAAAATACAAAATAAAGACCATTAGTGTGAAAGAAAAAATTATCCCTTACCTCAAACAAAGCTCTGGATCCATCACTACGGGAGGACGACGTTCCCGCAACCCTCTTTTATCTAAAGAAAAACAGAAACGAATCTCGATAACTTATAAACCACCCTACCCATTCATCGAGATTGGGGTATCATGAGACTGAGTCTTAAATTTACGTTACTGTGTATCGAATATGAATCCGGACGCTGCTCATTACGAGGTTCATAGGACACCGTTAACACAGATGGAGATAGTTTCCAAATTCAGACTGCACTGCTTGTTGCTTTTTTTCTGGTATAAAGCAGGGGGGCGACCTAACTTATACTCCAACTACTGCTCATTTTATTTACATTTACAACCTTATCCTATAAGAATTTTTCCGACCACATGATTCATTGACATCAATATTCTTATATACTTTGTTTTTGAAAACTGAACTCGTTCGCTCAGTCGAGTTTTCACTTCGCACAGTCGGAATTTTAAAAAACTTTACGATCTTGCCCCTGCTTTAATATCTTTCATAAATTGCTATATTTAACCACAATTTTTAACATATTACAAGGTGACCCCAAATTTCATTATGCACAGTCAGAATTCCAATACGCTCAGTCAGAAAATGACCAATTTAGGGACTAATGTAGGCAAAATTTATTAAAAGCGGTTTGAAAAAAGCAAAGAAGGATTCCGAAGTACTTATATAAGTAAAAAAATATATCATAAAAATTATCATCAAAGTATACCATGACAAAGTAGACGAAAAGACGAACGCGTCGGCGCAAACGGATCGAAAAACGGAGCTATAACGAAGAAGATATGGCAATTTTAAGACCGAAACTCGGCGCCAGCGCCGATAAAGAAGGGCCGGCGCCGGCGCCGGTAAAGAAGACCGCGCGCGGGCGCGCGTCACTGTTTACCGGCGCCGGCGCCGGCCCTTCTTTATCGGCGCCTGCGCCGGGTTCCGATCTTAAAATTGCCATATCTTCTTCGTTATAGCTCCGTTTTTCGATCCGTTTGCGCCGACACGTTCGTCTTTTCGTCTACTTTGTCATGGTATACTTTGCTGATAATTTTTATGATATATGTATTATTTCTTCTTAAGCACAACATTAACTATCATCGACGTCTTGTTCAAAATTGCCTATCAACCACTAATTACATGTCCGTTGAAGAAGAATCTATTTGATAGTAAAATCAAGCATGTTCTATTCTAATTAACAGATGAACGGACACCAATCTAAATAGTTAGATGTATCGACATTAACTATCATCGATGTCTTGTTCGAACTTACCTATCAATTCCACTAAATTCATGTCCATTAAAGAATAATTTATTTGACAATCATCAAAATTGCTCAAAAAATGTCATCGTAGAAACATATTTTCAACACTTCAAAAGCGAGATCGGTTTGTCGTCGGAGATTGCTCAAAAAATGTGTTTTTTATAACAAATGAGAATGTATACATCTTTGAAACATCTTTGAAACATATTTTCAATACTTCAAAAGCGAGATCGGTTTGTCGTCAGAAATTGCTCAAAAAATGTTTTTTTTATAACAAATGAAAATGTATACATCTTTGAAACATATTTTCAATACTTCAAAAGCGAGGTCGGTTTGTCGTCGGAGATTGCTCAAAGAATGTCATCTTTGAAACATATTTTCAATACTTCAAAAGCGAGATCGGTTTGTCGTCAGAGATTGCTCAAAGAATGTCATCGTTGAAACATATTTTCAATACTTCAAAAGCAAGATCGGTTTGTCGTCGGAGATTGCTCAAAGAATGTCATCTTTGAAACATATTTTCAATACTTCAAAAGCGAGATCGGTTTGTCGTCGGAGATTGCTCAAAAAATGTGTTTTTATAACAAATGAAAATTTATACATCTTTGAAACATCTTTGAAACATATTTTCAATACTTCAAAAGCGATATCGGTTTGTCGTCTGATTTTGCTAAAAAAATGTTATGTTTTTATAACAAATGAAAATGTATACATCTTTGAAACATATTTTCAATACTTCAAAAGCGAGATCGGTTTGTCGTCGATATTGCTCAAAAAATGTGTTTTTTTTATAACAAATGAAAATGTATACATCTTTGAAACATCTTTGAAACATATTTTCAATACTGCAAAAGCGAGATCGGTTTGTCGTCAGAAATTGCTCAAAAAATGTTTTGTTTTTATAACAAATGAAAATGTATACATCTTTGAAACATATTTTCAATACTTCAAAAGCGAGATCGGTTTGTCGTCGGAGATTGCTCAAAGAATGTCATCTTTCAAACATATTTTCGATACTTCAAAAGCGAGATCGGTTTGTCGTCAGAAATTGCTCAAAAAATGTCATCGTTGAAACATATTTTCAATACTTCAAAAGCGAGATCGGTTTGTCGTCGGAGATTGCTCAAAGAATGTCATCTTTGAAACATATTTTCAATACTTCAAAAGCGAGATCGGTTTGTCGTCGGAGATTGCTCAAAGAATGTCATCTTTGAAACATATTTTCAATACTTCAAAAGCGAGATTGGTTTGACGTCGGAGATTGCTCAAAAAATGTGTTTTTTTATAACAAATGAAAATGTATACATCTTTGAAACATATTTTCAATACTTCAAAAGCGAGATCGGTTTGTCGTCAGAAATTGCTCAAAAAATGTTATTTTTTTATAACAAATGAAAATGTATACATCTTTGAAACATATTTTCAATACTTCAAAAGCGAGATCGGTTTGTCGTCGGAGATTGCTCAAAGAATGTCATCTTTGAAACATATTTTCAATACTTCAAAAGCGGGATCGGTTTGTCGTCGGAGATTGCTCAAAAATGTGTTTTTTTATAACAAATGAAAATGTATACATCTTTGAAACATATTTTCAATACTTCAAAAGCGAGATCGGTTTGTCGTCAGAGATTGCTCATAAAATATCATCTTTGAAACATTTTTCAATACTTCAAAAGCGAGATCGGTTTGTCGTCGGAGATTGCTAAAAAAATATGTTTTTTTATAACAAATGAAAATGTATACATCTTTGAAACATCTTTGAAACATATTTTCAATACTTCAAAAGCGTGATCGGTTTGTCGTTAGAAATTACTCAAAAAATGTTTTTTTATAATAAATGAAAATGTATACATCTTTGAAACATATTTTCAATACTTCAAAAGCGAGATCGGTTTGTCGTCAGAGATTGCTAAAAAAATGTCATCTTTGAAACATTTTTTCAATACTTCAAAAGCGAGATCGGTTTGTCGTCAGAGATTGCTCAAAAAATGTCATCTTTGAAACATTTTTTCAATACTTCAAAAGCGAGATCGGTTTGTCGTCGGAGATTGTTCAAAACAATAGTTCTATTGACGATATTCTACTAGACTGCAAGAGCGAAGAGGAAAGATTAAAGAAGATCAAGACTTCAAAGTGTGCAGTAAATGATGACGAAAAACATGAACTACTTCATATTGACGATCTTCTACTAGACTGCAAGAGCGATGAGGAAAGACTAAAGAAGATCAAGACTTCAAAGTGTGCAGTAAATGATGACGACAAACAAGAACTACTTCATATTGACGATGTTCTACTAGACTACAAGAGCGATGAGGAAAGACTAAAGAAGATCAAGACTTCAAAGTGTGTAGTAAATGTCGATTTTTTAGTTTTAAACAACAGGGATTTTCCATATACACTAACATTGTCTATCATTTCCACCGATTCCACTAATTAATTCATTTTGACAACTGATGCCCGAAATGCATTCCACAATCTTCAAATGACTAACATGAAAACCCTAATTGGAGGGTAAATGGTACAACTTATTCGACACACGCATCATTTTAAATCCCAGAACAATTAACAATTCAAATGACTAACACGAAAACCCTAATTGGGGGGCATGGTAGAGGAAAAGAAGAAATCTGATACATTTTGACAGGAGAAGTGAGAGGATGAACAGTGGCGTTAGGAATTAGTCTAGGTTTTAGTGCTAATTGTGGGTGCGTTAGCCCTTTAGTGTATCATGATTCTCGTGGATTCTATTTAGTGAATTCTTTTAAGAACAACGAGATCGGTTTGTCATCGGAGATTGCTCAAAAAATGTCTTTTTTAAAGACATTAAATTGTCATCTTTGAAACATATTTTCAGGACTCCAAAAGCGATTCTACTTCGGAATTACATACTTCGACAACTGATGCCCGAAATGCATTCCACAATCCTCAAATGACTAACTTGAAAACCCTAATTGGAGGGTAAATGGTACAACTTATTCGACACACACATAATTTTAAATCCCAGAACAATTAACAATTCAAATGACTAACACGAAAACCCTAATTGTGGGTGTGTTAGCCCTTTAGTGTATCATGATTCTCGTGGATTCTATTTAGTGAATTCTTTTAAGAACAACGAGATCGGTTTGTCGTCGGAGATTGCTCAAAAAGATATATATTTTTTGACAAATGAAATTGTATACATCTTTGAAACATATTTTCAATACTTCAAAAGCGAGATCGGTTTGTCGTCGGAGATTGTTCCTAAAAGGTTTTTTTATAACAAGTGAAAATATATACATCTTTGTAACATATTTTCAGGACTTCAAAAGCGATTCTATTTCGGAGTTTCATTTTCAAACAACATTGTTCGCACGTCATTTCTCATAATGTTACAACTTATTCGATACACATATCATTCTAAATCCCAGAACAATTAACAATTTTGTTGACTACCAGTACATGAAATCCAAATGTGTTTGCACTAATCAAGTCTGTGTTTGCACTAATCAAGTCGGGGGACGTCGTCTCCTCGTACTAGCCCTGTAGCATGCATTGTGTTCCCTACGGTCCGCCTCAGCCGTACTTCGTTTTACTATCGAATAAGAAATCAATGATAGTTAATGTCGATAATGATAGTTAATATTGATATTGATAGGAAATTTTGATAATTTCAAATAGATTCTTCGTCAATGGACGTGAAATTGGTGGAAATGATAGAAAATTTCAATGAATTTCAAATAGATTCTTCTTCAACGGACATGTAATTAGTGGTTGATAGACAATTTTGAACAAGACGTCGATGATAGTTAATGTTGTGCTTAAGAAGAAATAATAAATATATCAGAAAAATTATCAGCAAAGTATACCATGACAAAGTAGACGAAAAGACGAACACGTCGGCGCAAACGGATCGAAAAACGGAGCTATAACGAAGAAGATATGGCAATTTTAAGATCGGAACCCGGCGCAGGCGCCGATAAAGAAGGGCCGGCGCCGGCGCCGGTAAACAGTGACGCGCGCCCGCGCGCGGTCTTGTTTACCGGCGCCGGCGCCGGCCCTTCTTTATCGGCGCCTGCGCCGGGTTCCGATCTTAAAATTGCCATATCTTCTTCGTTATAGCTCCGTTTTTCGATCCGTTTGCGCCGACGCGTTCGTTTTCGTCTACTTTGTCATGGTATACTTTGATGATAATTTTTATGATATATTTTTTACTTATATAAGTACTTCAGAATCCTTCTTTGCTTTTTTCAAACCGCTTTTAATAAATTTTGCCTACATTAGCCCTAAATTGGTCATTTTCTGACTGAGCGTATTGGAATTCTGACTGTGCATAATGAAATTTGGGGTCACCTCGTAATATGTTAAAAATTGTGGTTAAATATAGTAATTTCTGAAAGATATTAAAGCAGGGGCAAAATGGTCATTTTCCGACTGAGCGAAGTGAAAACCCGACTGAGCGTAGTGACCCTCTTTTGAAAAAGTGGGACCTAATAAATAAGGTTGTTTTCATATGAATGCGATGCTCAGTTTTCCAAACGTTCTGGAAACACCGACCTTTGAATTGAAAAAGAGACGCAAACACCTTGGTTTGACTAGAAAATTATGCCCGGTGGAAAGACTTGACTATTTGCCCTTGATTTACGAGGTCAACACTTTTGTAGTATTTATCAACGGTTGAAATGAAGACATCTACATAGAGGTTTCCGTTATTTTAAATAAGAGTGAGTCTCGGCTACAGGTAAATGTAGCCAACTGGCTACAGGTACCCTGCGCGGCGTGGTTTTCTTTTTTTTTTCTTCTTTTTTTTTCCTTTTTTTCTTTTTTTTATGAAACACCCGGTGCCCTTTGTTGGTTTTTTTTCCATGCGGGCGTAGGTATTGTTTTTTTTTTTTAATTTTTTTTCTTACTTAATTATAAAAACTTTAAAATGTTATAATTTTTAATATATAAGTTCAAAATGAAAAAAAATTATATCATTGTTCATCTAAATTCAAACTTTTCAAAATAAGACCAGTCATGGATAGGTTTTGACAACTTTTTAAAAAAATTATTTTTACATGTATACCATGATATTTTAATATGAGGATGTATGTACATATTTTAATGTGAGAATGTACATGTTTTAATTTGACGATGTACATGTTTAAATGTGAGAATGTACATGTTCTTTAATGAACATATGTACATGTTTGTATGGTCATATGTACATGTTTATATGACCGTATGTACAAGTGTTCTTCCTTATATGTACATGTTTTAATTTAAGGATGTACATATTTAATTATTCGTACAGGTTTATATGACTATCTATATGTTTTTAATGCGAGGATGTACATGTTTTTACGTGAGGATGTACATGTTTTAGTGAACATTTGTACATGTTCGTATGACTATCTGTACAAGTTTTCTTTTATGTTTTGTACACTATACATGTAAAAATAAGTTTTTTTAAAAGTTATCAAAACATATCCATGACTGGTCTTGTTTTGAAGAGCTTGAATTTAGGTGAACAATGATATAATTTTTTTCCATTTTAAACTTATATATTAAAAATTACAACAATTTAAAGTTTTTGTAATAATAAAATAAAAAGAAAAAAATCTTTAAACCAAAAAGGAAAAAAGAAAAAAGGAAAAAAATCAAAACAGTTGCAGCGCGCCTGCAAAGGAAAAAAGGGAAGAAAAAAAAAGCAAATATGTTTGGCGCGGGACGTGCTCCTTTTTCTCTCTCCGTATGTAGCCACTAGGGGTGTCCATTCGGTTCGGTTAATTCGGTTATAGCCGAAAACCGAATTTTTTTCGGTTTTTTTTAACCGTTTTTCATAACCGTTTTTTAAAATTTCGGTTTTCGGTTAACCGAATTTTATTTCGGTTCTGTTTTCGGTTATTGAAGAGAATATTTCGGTTAACCGAATAACCGAAATATTTTTTTAAATTAAATTTAAATATATAAATATTAATCAAAATTATAATTTTTTCTTTTAAAAATTTCGGTTAACCGGATTTATTACGGTTAACCGCTACTAATTCGGTTTTCGGTTCGGTTTTGGTTATCAAGTAGAAAAAAAATCGGTTTTCGGTTATTTCGGTTTTCGGTTAATTCGGTTATTGAGTTGAATTTCGGTTAATTCGGTTATAACCGAAATAACCGAAAACCGATTTTTTTTTCGAAATTCGGTTTTCGGTTAACCGAATTAACCGAATGGACACCCCTAGTAGCCACATGTATACATTCAGTTGTAGGCAAGAATATGCCTTCAAATAAACATCCCTTTTTTTTTACAATATGAATGAAGCAAATATTATGTCAAATGGTGAGTTAGTCGAATGGATGAGATGTTCTCCACCCGCAATAATAAGGATTATAAATTGACATCCCAGAATTGTATGTTAAATAATTAAGCAAATCGTATTAATTCTTCAACTCAATAAATAAGAACTATATATATTCGAATAAATTCCTAGTGTTCCGAAAAAATTCCAATGCCCTTGCACGTGCTCCGTCTTGGTGGGTAGCTACGTAACTTCCAGAAAGTTTCAAACGGTCCAGTAGTGTTGAAGGTAGTATTGTATACTTTTCATCCCGCTTTTAAGAGTGTTTGATCGAACTTAGAGAAAAGTAATGAAGCCAGGAGAGAGCAAATTAGTGCCCTCGTTTCAAAAAAATGAACCAATAAGTAGTTTGCAACTCACCACTTTGGCCTGTGAGACTATTACACTTTTTTTGTAGCAGGAACAAAACAACTACATGAAATAACGGTGTACAATAAATACTAAAGTATGAACACGAGAGTAAAATATATAGTTCCAACACTCTTAATTGTATGGTAAGAAAGGAAAAAAAAAAACATAAGAGTACTGTTAATTTCTTGACATAATAGGTGTAATTATTTCAAACTCGAGCTAGGAAGCAATGCTTGATAATATTTTAATCTAGTCAAAGTTTTTGACAAATGACTGTGCTAGGATTTTGGATCACGAGAAGGTTTCTTTATTATTTTAAGAGCACAATTATTAGATCTTAGCACTCTCTTTTATCTTTCACACTGTCACATCATTTAAAATGTTTGTCAAGCATTTCAAGAATCATATCTTTTTTAGCAACTTTAAAAAATGCATTATTTCATTCTTAACTATATCTATTTACCATATGTTATAATATGCTTATTAATTATTATTATTGTAAGAATAAAAATATTCATCCATAATTATTAATACTACCATTACTAATAATATAAGACATAATCTTAACTAGGATTAAAATATTATAATGAATATATTTGTACATATTTTAAATTTATATATTTTTTAGTATTACATTTTTATATCATCAAAATATAAGTGTAAGTACTTATTTAATTATAATATATATTTTTAAAAAATATGAAAAACATAATCAATATGCATATCATTTTGTAGAGAATGAGATTTTAAGAATTTGAATTTAGTTTATTTATATCTTTTAGTTCTAAAAATATTAAGATCTGAAAATACATAGGTAGCATATTAAAATTATAAAAGAAAAATTAGTGGGTCTCCAAACTTAAGGTTCTTCATACTCCCCCAACCACCTATATATCTATTCATCTTTTTATTTTTTTTTAATTCTAAGAACTCTTGAGATCCATTGATAATTGTGCACGAATGAGTTTGAATTTCTTCAATATGTTCAAGACGAAGATCATGTTAGCGTCTTCTAAGTCATGGGAAGGCTACGGATTTCCAGGTTAATAATGATGGGAGTTTGCGGTTCAAGGGTCGGTGGTGTGTGGTTTAGAGTTATTACAAAGTAAGAAATCGCGCGATTGATGAGCAAGGCTCAGAATATAACACACTTTGCTTTGTTCACCCAGGTGGGAAAAGTTGTAAATCTTGATTCGGGTGTTATTTCTTCTTCCTTACACTAAAATGTCTTAAATGCATCAACATGCACCAACCAAGTAAATCTTGATAAGGGTTAAGGTGAAGTTTAGCATAAAACACCCTTTAAAGGTCGGTTGAACTATTTTCTGCTTGACCTTCTTCAGTTGCTCAACGATCAACTAGGCAGTCTCTTCTTCCTAAGACAACTCCGCTTGGATAACATCCCTCTTCTATATAGAATCCCTCTGGCGCTGACTTCTTTCTTAGTTGTCTCTGCCCACCTCACAACCTAAGACCATTGGTCTTGCTTCCAAGCCAGATTTTTTTATCTGTCTGAGCTTGAGCCAGCTATACTTCGAGTCTGTAATTCAGTCTAGTACTATGGAGATTTTTTTTGTAATGTCACTGACTTTAACACATTCTAGATAAGTTTGCTTCTGCATGCAATTATGTGTTCAAAAGAAAAAATAAACAATGTTCGACCGGGCCATAAACAACCATTCGAGTCGTCCAATGTAAAGACCATGGAGATAGACACCCGTTGGAAATTTTTACAAAGCTCATGCGGTAGGCAACCCATGGTCACAGCTAGCTGGTCTCGTGGATGAATTAGTTCCATAGCTCAGCCTGGGAAAAAAATATCTTATTGTTAAAATTCCTTCATTGTCAGTCTTGTCCATCGACCCATATGACACCTTGTTACCGGCATCTACCTTGTTGTCAGGTCTAATATTGTGCATTTCTTTAGCTTATATCAGGCTATAATATATGTCATTCAGTTCAAACTCCTTTACACCTCCTGAAGGCGCATCCTCTCCTTCATTGGCTGTCTCGGCCAGGGTCTCATGTAGGCTCAAGTCGTCTTCCCAAACCTCTTGTTGAATTTGATACCTCCATCCCACATTAGGATATAAGTAGTAAAGTGATTAGTTTATAAGGATAAAAATAGGTTGACTAAAACAATAAGGTCTTCCACTTTTAGGCTTAATTGAGGAAAAATGGCTTAAAGGGCCTAGCTTTGAAGTTCGAATGGCATTATAGCTGGGTTGTTGGATAGTTACTCGTACGGATCATTTCTTTCCCTAATCATATTACTTGAGTGGGGGCGGCTTGGCGGCTTGTTCAAGTGTGGTTGCTATCCCCTTTCGGATCAAAACTTTGGTGTTCACGGGGTTGTTAAGCGAAACCCTTACATTTCCCACATCTTCATTATGAGTTGTGCTTCTTCAGCAGGGAGAGGAAGAAACATCCAACTTGGTCAACTTATCTTCGCCATACACGGGTTTGTTAAGGGACACCCTTAAATTTCCCTAACCAAACCTAGGAATCCTACCACCGTGGACAAGGAATCTCAGGGATTACATGACAAAAATGATGTTACAAAAGAAGGACATACAATTATTCTCATATGACATACAATGTACATATAACACTTACTAACTTACTGATACTCCTTTACTTTGGCCCAAAGAAACAAAGTGTTGACTCCATATCAATTCTTACGGCTAGTTTTCGATGGTGAATATCCAGAGGTGGTTTTTAACTCAGTTTGCTT
The DNA here is from genome assembly GCA_023374045.1 of Limonium bicolor. Lineage (NCBI taxonomy): Eukaryota > Viridiplantae > Streptophyta > Magnoliopsida > Caryophyllales > Plumbaginaceae > Limonium > Limonium bicolor. Next base: position 63,173,943 of record CM041780.1, on the reverse strand, counting down.
CAACACTTTTGTTTGTGTTTGTCACCATAGTCCACAATCTAGCGGATGGATTCACCTAGGAACCCAAAATATACTCGGTCGCCGTTTCAATCTTAAGGGAGAACTATCTAGGGTTGAACAAGGCAACGATGATGTTAGTGCCTACTTCAGTCGGTTGCAAAGGATCTGGGATGAAATTGTTAATATAACTAAGATTGGGACATGCACTTTATGGTTATGGTGATGGAGTACAAAAATTGCTCGAAGAAGATAAAGTCTTTAATGTGAGAGGAAATCTCTTAATGATGTCACCATTTTCATCTATGGATACTTCTTAAGTTGTTGTTTTACAAGAAGAAATACAATGTAATCTTCATAGATTATGCCTATGATATAACTAATCTTCCTCCCTCGAGAGAGGAAGATCATTTCACAAGTTTGATCATCACAAGATTTCAAACAGAACCGTATGTCTCACCACAAAAAATGAGACAAATTCACCTTTTGACATGAAAGAACCAAAAACATATGTAGAGGTTGTCACTCATGACCACTGAAGGACAACCATGGAAGAAAAGTTCACAACATTAGAAAAGAGCAACACGTGGGAGATTACAAATCTTCCCAAAAGAAAGAAATGCATCAGCTGCAAGTGGGTGTACAAAGTTAAACTTTGCTCCGATAGTACGAAATTAAATGTTGAATAAGAGAGAATATATAGACGATAATTTAATTTTACTAATTAATAATTTTTTATATATAATCTACAAATTTAAATTTAATGTTTATGTCATATCTAATTTCAACTTTTATATGATAATTATAAATATTTTTTAACTTATGTTAATTTTTAAAAGTTAATTAATATTAATTTCAAAAACGTTTGGCCCCTTCATAAAATTTGGTTGCCTTCGTCCCTAACCTCAAGGGGAATTGTCCTGCAACATCGGTCTATCGACCAATGAAGACAGAGTATTGACATCAACCTTTGGCTCTCGATGGCAGTTATCGGTTTTAAGGAATTTTGTCTATCAAAACAACCAGGGTAAGGCAATCAAAACCAAAAAAAGAATTATGAGCAAGTGCTCCACCACATCTGGCCCATTGGATCACCTATTCAGTCTAACATTTAATTAATGATGTAGATTTCCATTTTTAAAGTAAGAGTATAGATTTGAAAGTATGAACTCTTATTATAAATAGTTGGGAAATTTCATGAAATACCACTATATTTTTTGCATATTCATGAAATGTCACTAAAAAAAGAAAGTCGTGAAATGCCACTATATTTTTGTAAAAGTCCATGAAATGTCACTATGTCATTGATTAGAAGCAAAAAAAAGATAAAAATACCCATACTAGTTTACAAAGTACTTTTAAAGTTCACAATATGTTCCTATGTGTTAAAAAATTCATAAAAATTCATAATATTATAAAAATAAAGATAACTATAAAAAATTATTTAAAATATTATAAAAAATTATAAAAATAAATATAAAAATATTTAAAAATATCATAAAACATTGAAAAAAGTAAATATTTTTTAGATTTTTTAAATTATTTATTCAAAAAAAATATTTTTAATTAATATTTGAATTTTTTTTATTTTTTATCTTATATTCTATTTTGAAGATCACGTTATGACATAATATAATTAATTTTGAATAAATAGTTTAAATTGATAAAAAGAAAAGATAATTTGAAAATGTATGATACAATTTATGGTATTTGAATGGTACTAGTTATGTGGTTAATTTGTAGAAAAATTTGTATAAATTATGTTTAAAATTATGACTAGTACCAATTTTTCTACCAATTTAGCACCATAACTTGTATCAATTAACTACCATAATTTGTACCATACATTGTTGAATTATATTTTTTATTAGTTTAAATTATTTATTCAAAATAAATCATAGTATGTGATAAAGTCATCTATAAATAGAATATAGAATATAAATTAAATATTTTTTTCAAATATTAATTTTAATTTGAATAAAAAATTTAAACTGGTAGAAAAAATAGTTTAAAAATTTATAGTAAAAATTATGTTAATAAATTGGTATAAATTATGGTAATTAATTTGTAAAATTATGGCACTATATTGGTCTAAATTTGTAGAAAAATTAGTATAAATTATGTGTTTAAATAACTATATTATTTTTTATTGTACTAAATAATTTTGAAAAAAAATCTAAGAAATATTTACTTTTTTTCAATATTTTATGATGTGTTCATATATTTTTATTTATTTTTTATAATTTTTATAGTTATCTATATTTTTATAGCATTTTGAATTTTTTGTTAATTTTAGTGAATTGTTTACACTTTGTGGCATATTATGAAATTTAAAAGTATTTTGTGAACTAGTAGAGGTATTTTTATTTTTTTTATTTTTGATCAATAGTGACATTTCATGGACTTTTATAAAAATATTGTGGTTCATGACTTTTTTTAGTGGTATTTTATGAATTAGCAAGAAATATAGTCAAATTTTGCAATATTAACTGTATATATTGTGACAGTGAATTTTATAAATTTGATTGTAGGTTTACGTAAAGGACCATACAAGCTAAAATACTAACCGCAAACCCAGGCTAAGTTTTTTAACATGATAAAAATTTGGAAAAAAATCGATACAAAATAAGTGGCTTAATGATCAAACAGGCTACTCCCGCATGTTGTGTATGTCTCGGTCGATCGAGTTATTATTATATCAGAGATCTATAGGAAGGGGACACGATCGTTATCAAATGTGATCATGCCTAATCACTCGGTATTAATTACTATAACAGAATCTAACAAAGAATTCACGTTATATGTTTGAAATTATTATTGGTTGCACTCTATAAAATTCCGAAGAGGTTACGTGCTCCCTGCACAATATTGGTAAATTCTTAGATATTGCAGCTATCCTGGCTATATTTGAGCAGTGGCGGATCCAGAAATTTTGTTTAGGGGGGCTAACAAATTTTTTGACACCCATAAATTGTTTAGGGGGGCTAAAAAAAATTTTGACAGTAATTTTCTTTAAAATTTTATATTATGTTGTATTTTTTAAAAATTTATAAGAATAATTTGACAAATTTTCAAAATTTTCGGGGGGGCTAGAGCCCCCCTAGCCCCCCCTCTGCATCCGCCCCTGTATTTGAGGATATTTTAGTCAAATTAAAATAAAAAATATCTTTACAGTAGGGTAATTTTGTAATTAATGAAATATATTAGGATAAAACTGAAAATAGGAGAAACAAAACAAACTCGGAGCGCGCGATTTCTTTTTTTTTTCTTTTTATTTATCTTTATCCCAACAACAATAATTTAAATAGTTGTAATTTTTAATATATAAGTCCAAAATGAAAAAAAATTATATCATTATTCACTCAAATTCAAGCTCTTCAAAATAAGACCAGCCATGGATATGTATTTACACCTTTTTTAAAAAAATATTTTTATATGTATAAGATGATATTTTAATGTGAGGATGTATGTACATATTTTAATGTGAGAATGTACATGTTTTAATGTGACAATGTACGTGTTCTAATGTGAGAATGAACATGTTCGTTAATAAACATCTGTACATGTTTGTATGGCCATATGTGAGAAGGGAAGAAATGGTACCAACCAAAAAGGGCATATAGAGCATCCGGTCACCTCTAGCCGGATGAAAATAGAGCTAGAGATAAGTGTAAGGCATCCGGTCATCTATGACCGGATGAACCAGGCTAGAGCTGTCAAAATTTGACCCAACCCGAAAACCCGTCCGTTTTATCCGAACCCGAAACCCGATTGAACCCGAAAATATTTAAATATAATAAACCCGAAACCCGATTGGGTAAAACCCGAAATGACCCGAACCCGAAATGACCCGAAAATTTATAACCCGAAACCGACCCGAACCCGAAATGACCCGAAATAATAGTAATTAAAAATTAGCCAAACTCGAATAACATGAAATAATGGTGACCATAAATTGTCCCAGACCTGAATGACCCAATTAAATATGTCAAAAAAATTGATTTAAACTTCGTATATCCGAATGAAATTTAGAATAGGCATTGTATTGAAAGTTATATAATCTATATGTTGTATATTCTTATAGAAATTAGGTATATATTTATATTATAATTTTTTCAAAAAAATATTAACCATGACCCGAAATAACCGAAACCCGATTCTATCTGACACTATTACAACCCGAACCCGAAATGACCCGAACCCGAATGACCCGAACCCGAAATGACCCGAAAGTTTAGTGACCCGAACGGATATTGACCCGAAAAGATATGACCCAAAACTCGAACGGATAACCCGTTTGACAAGCCTAAACCAGGCTAGATAAAGTATAATACGGCCGGTCGCCTGTGACCGGCCAAAGACCGTTAAAAGAGGGTAAAATTGTACTTGCATGTGTAAAAGGACAGGCTGGCAGCATGGGGTCAGATGTAAAAACACTATAAATAGGGGAGTACCCCCATGAAATAAGACACACTATAATCAGCAATCAAACTCAAGCTTGATTCTAGCAAAAACTCTCTCTCTCTTTCTCTTTCTCTCTTGTTGAACTTGTGATCGAAACCTGGTAACATAGGATAGTAAGGAAGGTCAAATTGGATAAGAATGAATATTTCGTTTCATTTGGCGCCGTCTGTGGGAAACGAACAGCTAGAAGCAACCACGAAACCACATGGAAGCAGGGAAATGCTCTTTGACGTCGACAGGGAAAAGTCTAAAATAACTAATCATATTTTTTGCAAGATTTAAGCACGGGAAATGGCTCCAAGATCTAAGAAGGCACCGAAGAACACCGCTGAAAAGAGTAATCGTGCTGAAGAAGAAATGAGTTCCGAAATGCCAGAAGCTATCTCTAAGAAAGATCTCGTGGATATGCTGAAAGGGTTGGTCAGATCGATCGATGAGAAGATCGTGGAAGGAAATGAGACTCTGCAACAAGAACTGATGCAAAGAGATGAGGAATATCAAAGGAAGTGGGAAGAAATGACTGAGCCTATAGAACTTTTGAGGAACAGAGACTCGAAAGGAATTAATGGCGAAGCGAGCAAGGACCAGAAGGATACTACAATCATTATCGGTGAAGAGATGGAAGAAGACGATCAGATAGACATGAGCCTCTATCAGTTCTCGAAGAGGATAAGAAAAGCGAAGCTTCCGCCGCATTTTGTCGCTCCGGCAGTCGAGGAATACGACGGAACAGGGGATCCCGCTCAACATATCAAAAAGTTTAGGTTTGCAATGAACACTCAGGGAATAAGTTCTCTCGCCTCTGCAAATTTTATTTCCAGGGAGCTTTCGAAAAGGGCATTGGGGTGGATCTCAACAAGACCGCCGCAATCTATCACCAGTTTCAAGCAGCTAACTGAGGAGTTCCAACAATATTTTGCCGCAAGAAAAAAAAGTCAAGAGGGAAACGATAGAATTGATGGATCTAAGGCGGAAGGGGAGACTGTGAAAGAATACAGTGAGCGCTTCCACCAAAAAGGTAGCAGAGATTGATGACATTGATGAGAAAATTATGATTAAAGCTTTTGGCAATGGCCTAGCACAGCCCCGTCTCGCGGGAGAAATTGCGACCAAGGCGCCCAAGACCCATGGGGAATTGGCAGAAATGATTCATGACTACTTAAAATCCGAAATAGCTGGGAAAAAAACAAGAGCTAGCGGACAGCTTTAAGGAGCAGCCGCATCAGAGAAAAAGGAAGTCAAGGTGGAAGCGCCGGAGGTTCGTTAGGAGGGGGGTCGAGGTACCGACCGTATTACAAAGCAGTGGCTGGATCCTCTTCCTAAGGATCGCAACATCAAAACTCGAGGCCCACTGTCTACATCGATCCGGGAAAGTATGTGGCTGCAGTAAGAGAAGGATACCTCCCCCACCCTAGGAACCGCCGCAAGGAGAAATCCCAGTGGCATTTTGTGAGTATCATGGAAATCAGAGTCATCGAACAGTAAACTGTGCTACCTTGGCTAAGGAGCTCAGGGTCATTGAAGAGAATAAAAAGAAGGGAAAACAGCAGACCGAATTGCAGAAGCAGTACGACAATCAAAATCCTTCCCAAAACAACAATCAGTATGCATCTCGAGGCCGTCAAGAAGAGGAGGTTCACCCAAAGCTCGACCATAGCAAATCTGTTGGTATGATTACAGGGCTTTTTTTGGAGGTAGGACCTCTAACTCCTAATGAAAGAAAAAAGCACATTCATGAGGTGCATCAGGAACTCCCAGAGAAAAAGATCGCCAAAAGAAAGAACTTCCCTCCAATTTTCTTTTCCGATGAAGATGGAGTGCTATACCCACACAATGATCCACTTGTCATTCTTGCACAAGTAAACGATCGAATGATGGAAGGAATCCTGATTGACAGTGGAGCCGGAGCAAATGTCATATCAGCAGAAGTAGTTAAAAACCTGGAAGTGTCGGAGGACCGGATCAAGCCATATTCAGCGGTTTTAGGAGGATTTGTGGGAGGAGTTTCTACCACACTCTTCGGCAGTATAGATTTTACAATAACTTTGGGTCAGGAGATGAAAGAAGGACAAAAAACTCACGACTTTCATTGTACCAGGCCTCTCTGGATATAATGTATCTCGGAAGACCAGGGATCAATGCTTTCAAAGCTATATGTAGTACCTCATTTAAAATTGAAGTATCTGACCAAAAATGGGAAATTGGTTACGATAAGAGGAAGTCAAAAAATGGCTCGGATATGTGAGGTCCGCATTATGGACAGTCTTCCAAATGAAGAGGTGGTCAAAACTGTGGGATCAGAAAAGGAATTCAATGGGAAATTGCCACTTCCCCTAGAGCCAAGTCAAGGACGAGAAGAGCACCAAGCGACTCAGGACTCCCCCAGAGAGGTATATCTAAAATCTGACCCTTCTAAGTTTTTTAAAATAGAACTGCATTTGACAGCGGAGAACAAACTCACTTAATGAGGTTCCTGGAAAAAGAAGGCAACATTCGCTTGGAGCATGGACGAGATGCCTGGAATAGACCCAAGCGTTATCCGGCATGAACTCAGAGTAGATCCAAAGCATCCGGCGGTCAGATAAAGAAAAAGAGTAATAGGGCATGAAAGGGATTTGCCAGCTCGAGCCGAAGTCCAAAAGCTCCTCAAAGCCGGATTCATCAGGGAGGTAACTTACCCACGGTGGCTGGCTAACGTTGTCATGGTAAAGAAAGCAAATGGAAAATGGAGGATGTGCGTGGATTTCACGGACTTGAATAAAGCATGTCCTAAGGATTTTTATCCCCTGCCATCAATAGACAGATTGGTAATTTCAACAGCTCAGAGTTCAGTGTTAAGCTTTCTAGATGCATTTTCTGGTTATAATCAAATTAGAATGAATGAGGAAGATTCAGGAAAAACGTCTTTTATCACATCAGCCGGAACATTCTGCTACAAAGTAATACATTTCGGCCTAAAAAACGTGGGAGCTACTTTTCAGCGAATGATTGATAGAGTGTTCGGTCAACAACTCGCTTGAAATGTAGAAGCTTATGTTGATGATATAGTCATAAAAAGCCCATCGAAGGAGCAACACATGAAAGATTTGAAAGAAACATTTGATACTCTGGATAAATATCAAATCACGTTGAATCCGGAGAAATGTGTATTTGGTGTGACTAAAGGGAGGTTTCTTGGCTTCATTGTTGGACAGCGGGGTATCGAGGTTGACCCAGAAAAAAGTCAGGCAATCCTCAACCTCTCCCCGCCCAAAAATATCAAGGATGTTCAGGCGCTAAATGGGAGACTCACGGCGTTAAGCAGATTTCGCTCCAAGCTTCAGGAAAAATCAATCCCATTTTTCAACATCCTAAGGAAAAACAACAAATTTCAGTGGGGACAAGAGTGTATAGATGCATTCGAAAAGATCAAAGAGATGCTCCGGGATCTACCTAAATTAGGTGTGCCTGCCCCTGGCCAAGACCTCTACCTTTATTTATCAGCAACAGATTGGGCAGTTGTGGCTGTTTTGATCATGGAATAGAAAAAGGAAATACCAGTCTATTATACCGGCAAAATTTTGAACCCAAAAGAAGGACGGTATACAAACATAGAGAAGATTTTGTTCGCCTTGGTGGTAGCATCAAGAAAATTACAGCCCTATTTTCAGTCACATCGAATCTTCGTCGGGACAAATTGGCCGCTCAAGCAAATAGCGAACAATCCAAATGCTTCCGGCAGAATGGTGAGCTGGACGGTAGAGCTAACATAGTATGAAATTCACTTCCTTCCCAGAACAGCAATTAAGGCCCATGCCTTGGCAGATTTCATAAAAGAAACAAACTTGCAAAGGATGAGAGACCCCCATAATCCATACGTTATTTTAGTTGACGGTGCCGATGTTAAACTGGGGCAGGAGCCGGAATAGTAGTACAAGCGCCGGATGGACAAAACTTAACTATGCTTTCCGGCTAGACTTTGACGTCACCAACAATGAACCGAATACGAAGCCCTTATTCAGGGTCTGGAAGTGGCTACCGCCCTAGGGGCAACAGGTCCCATAGGAAGATATTCTCTTTATTCCTTCATTCCTTCCTATAAAATCTTGTTAGAAATACAACTTACAAATTTTTACTTCTCGCAGAGTTGAAGTATACTCGGATTCTATGTTGGTAGCAAGACAAAATGACAACGTCTATGAGGTCAAAGAAGAGAAGCTTTGGAGGTATTTGCTCAAAGTCCAAGAACTAAAAGCAAACTTCCTAAGAGTGAATTGAAGCACCTTCTCGCAAGGAAAATGTCGAGGCAGATGCCTTGGCAAAATTAGCAAGCATGGCCGAAAGGTTGCCCAGTGAAATATGGCTAGAAATCAAAACTACATCAAGCATAGATGAAACCAAGTTTACTGTGGGACTAAGTGCAAAAACGGAGTCTTGGATGACTCCAATTATAGAGTATATACGCCAAGGAAAGTTTCCGGAAGAGGAAGGAGGCCAGAGTAATAAGAAGAAGGGCCGCATCCTTTTTCATTGAAAATAACCAGTTATACAAACGATCATTCACAAGACCAGCGCTGAAGTGTGTTACTATGGCCGAAGGGGCTGAGCTTATAAAAGAAGTACATGATGGATCCTGTGGAAACCATGGAGAAAGAGCCACTACACAAAATCTTGAGGCTGGGTACTTTTGGCCAAAAATGATGGAACATTGCAAAGAGTATGAACAAAAGTGTCTCAAGTTCCAAGAGCACGGAAACAGAATACATAATCCTCCTGCAGAACAAAAATCTATCCTCCGCCCAATCCCCTTTGCTATGTGGGGATTAGATATTGTGGGACCATTCCTGGAAGCGTCAGCTAGGAGATTCAAGTTCATGTACGTCGCCATTGACTATTTCACAAAATGGGTCGAGGCAATGCCCACTATCTCTATTACAGCTAGAAAATCATAAAAATTCATTTGGAAGTATGTGGTATGCATGTTTGGCATCCCAAAGGCAATAATAACAGATAACGGAGCGCAATTTAGTTGCGAGAGCTTTCGAGCATTCTGTGAAGAATGGAAAATTGACTTAAGATTCACATCGGTGGCTCACCCCCAGGCAAATGGACAAGTTGAGAATGTGAATGATCAGATAGTAAAAGCAGTAAAGAAAAAGCTCGATGAAAGAAAGGGAAAGTGGGCGGAATTGTTGCCCCAAGTCCTCTGGTCATACAGGACAACTGAAAGGGGGCTGACAGGGGTAACACCCTACAGACTAACGTATGGATTGGAAGCTGTCATTCCGGTGGAAATTGTGGTACCATCAATAAGGTGGGAGTTATACGATGAAAGAATCAACAATCAAGGAATACAGGACCATCTAGACCTCCTCGAAGAAACCAGGGTGGCCGCCGAAGTAAGGATGGCAAAAGATAAATCCAAAGTGGAGCGGCATTTCAACCGAAGAATAAAAGAGTAGAGTTTTGCCCCAGGAGAGTTGGTTCTCCGTGAAGTCAACAACCCAAGAAACTAGAGCCCCAATGGGAAGGGTCATACATCATACACCAAAGGACTGGACAAGCTTCATACCGTTTAAAAAATAGTGAAGGGTACGAATTGCCGCATTCTTGGCATGGGGAATGTTTGAAAAAGTTCTATGCGTAAAATCTATGATTCTTCAATAAAGAGGTATTATTTTTTGAAAAGAGTAAAAGAGGTAATAACCGGCCAACGAGCCGCATGCTATCATGCCTTGAAAGTAAGCACCGGCCAACGCGCCGCAGGCTATCATGCCTTGAAAGTAAGCACCGGCCAACGAGCCGCAGGCTATCATGCCTTGAAAGTAAGCACCGGCCAATGAGCCGCATGCTATCATGCCTTGAAAGTAAGCACCGGCCAACGCGCCGCAGGCTATCATGCCTTGAAAGTAAGCACCGGCCAACGAGCCGCAGGCTATCATGCCTTGAAAGTAAGCACCGGCCAACGCGCCGCAGGCTATCATGCCTTGAAAGTATGCACCAGCCAACGAGCCGCAGGCTATCATGCCTTGAAAGTAAGCACCGGCCAACGAGCCGCAGGCTATCATGCCTTGAAAGTAAAACCGGCCAACGAGTCGCAGGCTGTCGTGCCTTAAAAATAAAACATCCAGCTAAAAAAACCAATATGAGGTAACTACGTAACAAAACATTATGCCCAAAAAATACCGCTCAGAGAAATAGATACCCCAGTGATGGGCATTTAATTAAGGAGAAGAGTAAAAACAAAGGCACAGAAAAAGCCTGTCGCTCCGGCAAGTAAAGATAAGCTTAAGATTCTTCCCAAAAGGGGGAAAATTCATTTACAAGAGTACGACCATTACAAAAATATGAGGTTCGTTAAAGTACACGCCGAAATAAAAAAAACCTACACAAGCATTCTATTTTTCTATAGCTAACTTGCCAGCACTGTTGGCAACACTCTCTGTGGATCTCGATCTCCCTGTAGTATGCCACATTCCCCCAACAGATGGCTGAGCATCACTTCCGGCCGGCAAAAAGGACGCTTGACCAGGGCCGAAGTAGGTCTCACCTGGGAGACGCCCAAATCTCTCGAGTTCTTCGAAGAAATTGAACTTTTGAGCAATGGTGTTGAACTCTAAACCATTATACAGGTCATCGTCCAGGACCTCCCCTTTCTCCAAGAAGAACTCTGAGACAGTCTGGCGGCAGATATTAGTTATCCTGCGGCATTGGGAGGCAAAAGATTCCTTCAGATGAGCATTAATAGTACTTTACTTTTGCAGCTCCTCTTGAGTCGTCTGTCAAGAGAATGATGTGAGCTTGGCGACTTGAGATTCAAGAGTCAAGACTTGGGCCCGATACCAGTCGCGATGAGTGTTGGCTATAGAAAGCTCCTCGTTGACACAATTCACTCGGTCGCTTAATTTCCGGTTGTGCTTCAAAAGATTATCGGAAGACGGACCTGGCCGGAGTACCTGACAAGTAAGGAATAAGGACAGAAGAAGAAAGTAACAAAATCAAATCCGAAGGTTTACCTTTGTTTGACAGCTCAGTGTTCTCAATTTGAAGGCGAGACATGGCATCCTCCAAATTGTCACCCTCTCCTCCAACTTGACTTTCTCATCCACCAAGACAGTTTTTTCCGCAACAAGAACCTTCTTCTCCCTTCTAGGTGGAGCAATCCTGAAGCAGAGATCGCTTTCCTGTCAAAAGAAGCTCTTGACTGCTCTTCCAGTGCGGCCTTTTCTTCTGATAAGCAGTTGAGCTCCTGAATGAGCTTGCCCTTTTCTCTACTAGGGCCTTATTTTCACGAGCAAGAGCCTGCTTCTCCAGCTCGAGCGTCTCGACCTCCTACTTAAAAGCATTCTTCTCGTCGAAGAGGAAAGTCTTGTCAGATTGAAAGAAATCACCTCTTTCCGATGGGCAGCCCGCACCTGCTTTAGCAACCTTCTAGTCAGAGAAAGGCCGAACCAGCTCATCTTTTACAAGGGCAAGTCGATTTCGTACCTCTTTCAAAGTGCATCGGCCTGAAGATTCCGGCTTTTAAGAGAAAGATTCTCCTCTCACAGATTTGTTAGTTAAAGTTCATACTCATCACGCTGACGGCACATTCTTGCCGAGACAGCCGCAACTCCCTGTTTATCGCTTCAGTTTTCTCCTTCACTTTGAGATCATCTCATAGTGAATCTGGTCGATGTAGCATCATGTGTAGAGCGGGTTTGCCTCAGTTCCTCTTTGAGCATTGTTAGCTCGGCTCTCCTATAGCGGAGCCTGGTATGGAGGTTACCGGAATGAACCTCAACACTCTGGGCCATAGACATCACCTGAAGCACTAACACAAGTCACCAAAATCAAGAAACAAACAAAGTAGGGACACGAATAACAATTATTAGAATCAAGGAATGTATACCAACCCGAAAGATACCCTCCCACATGAAGTCGAACATCTTAATTGGAATAGAATGCCGCATAATGGCATCTGCTCCCCCGTCTCCCGTTCGCAACTTATCTTAATTGTCAGTCTAGCAGAATTGCTGGAGGGCAAAGATCCCATCCGGATGACCGGACCTCCTTATTGCCTCTTTCTAGAGGGCAGAGTATTTTGCAGACTCATAGGAGATTAGAGGAAGGGGATGGCCACGGTGGTAAAACCATCCTTCATTTTGGGAGGGACCAGTGAAGGACTCCTGAGCAGGGGGAGGAGGAGAAGAGGAGGAGGCCATGGTATCCTCCCATTGTTTACTCCGTAGTTCAGGATTTTTGGGCACCGGCCGGTATTCCATTGCCCTTTGCCTCACTGCATCCTTGGCGCCAGCAATATCATATAAGGATGAGGCCTCAGGGTTGCCGAAAGATTGTTCCTCTCCTGATGTCGCTGGTAGTGGAACCTTTGGCTTTGACGTGGTTTTCTTTTTAAGCTTATGTTTACCAGGGACAGGAACTACGACAGCAATCAAAACCAGACACATTCTCCTTATCAAAAAAATCAATAAAGCGTATACAGAACCAGGAACAGAGAAACGCTTTTAAAAAGACAGAAAGTGGTAAGGCGAAGGTGGATTGATCAAAACCTTGTTTGGTCGGAGGATCGGTGCAAAGCCCTATATCTTCCAAGGTATTGTCCTGGGCAGGATCTGAAGAAATATAACCCCACAAGTTAGGAAACTGTTCGCAAATCGGGGTCGGATGACCGGACTCCCGCTCCGGGCGAGAACCAAGGTCCAGACCCGAACCAGGGTGAGAGGGAGAAAAACACGGCGCCCAGACTCTGGAATCACGTGCCATGTACCTGGCAATCCGATGTTTGGACGTTCAGGGGATTCTAAGCTTTTCTTCTTTTTTGTTTGCCAAGCTTCGTCATCCTCTGCCCCTTGCCTGGAGCGCTTTTTGGAAGAAGTCGTGTCTCCCAAGAGCTGCTCAGCCGCACCAACGGCCGCATCCACCGAATCATAATAATTGATCCTCTCGTCCCTACTCTTGAAACTGACGAAATTCCAACTGTTAAAGGGACCAATTTTATCCCCCTTCCGGAAGAAATCTGCACACAACACACCAAAACGGTAAGAAACCAATGGAGAAAATAAAATTTATACTATCAACTGACACTTACTGTAGTAGGTCTTTAGCGAAGATAAACGCGCTTTGGTAAAAAACGCCTCGATCGTCAACGGTTCACGGCTTCGCGCCTTCAAAATCTTTGAGATGGGTAACTCGGCCGGAGGAGTAGAAGGGCAGCCGAGCTGGCCTTTGATAACTTTGGAGCAGTACGGGACACCCAGATAATGGCCGGACGGAGGAACGAGGACGAACCACCGCGAGCTCCACCCATGCACCTTCTTGTAGTCAAAAAGTGAAAAACTAGCCTTCGCAATAATGGTTAGGCTGTCGGGATCAACCATAACCGTAAAAAATCGGGCAAATTCGGTGCCCTCCGGCCGAATTTTGTTTTCTTCACAAAGGGCAACAAAGGCGTGAAGATACGAAACGGCCTTTGGATGTAGATGGGCAAAAGTGCAGCAGCGACGAAGCAAAAACCCCAAGACGAAAGGGTGTGGGGGAATGGTCAAGCTGCAAGGAAAGAAATCAGCGTAAACCACATACCCGAGACTGAAATCGTCGTAAGGGTGGGAGTTAGAATATGGTAGATAAATTTAGGTGTCTAGTGGGACTTCGACGCCTCTGAGATAGTTAGAAAGGGAGGAAAAGTCAAGGGAAGAAGGAGAAGGCTTGCGGCCAGCCAAAAAGGGTTTCAAAGATTGCAGGAAAGAAGGGCGAAAGCCACTGGAGGAACGAGAACCTTGAATTGCTTCGACGGCTGGTGAAAAGTTTGCAGCAGCCTTGCTCTTCTTTGCGGCGGAGGAAGACATTGGAAAGATTTGGCAGGAAATCGAAAACGACGCCGATGAAAGCGAAAACAGAGGGTACGACAACGGGGAGGCAAGAGAGGAGATAGCGAAAGCAAAGGTACAGAGGAGGAAAGAGAAAGAAGCCCAAAAGTTCGGACTTTAAAAGGGAAGGTTATTCCCGCTCAAGAGACTGAATAAATAAATATATATATATGTACAAACAAAAAATCACTTTTTTGCAGAAAACAGAGAGAGAACTACACGCTTCCTAAAGACGACTCTGACATTAGCCAAAAGGGAACCCTACGTATTCCACATCGAAAACAGGCGAGGAAATTCGAAAAGGGCGGCACAAGCCAGGCACGAGTGACGAGTCCTGCACGTGCCCTTTAAAAGTTCTTTCTCTCCACGTATGAAGACAAATAACTTGTGGGACTAGGATAAGGAAAGAACCGAGCGCAGACAGGATGTGAAGCTTTGGGGGTAACCACAGCCGCAAATTTTTACCTCAAACCAAGACACAGAAGTTCTACTTTCTTCATCAAAATTCAAAAAGATAGAACTTGTGGGACTGATGAGAAGGGAAGAAATGGTACCAACCGAAAAGGGCATATAGAGCATCCGGTCACCTCTAGCCGGATGAAAATAGAGCTAGAGATAAGTGTAAGGCATCCGGTCATCTATGACCGGATGAACTAGGCTAGATAAAGTATAATGCGGCCGGTCGCCTGTGACCGGCCAAAGACCGTTAGAATAGGGTAAAATTGTACTTGCATGTGTAAAAGGACAGGCTGGCAGCATGGGGTCAGATGTAAAAACACTGTAAATAAGGGAGTACCCCCATGAAATAAGACATGCTATAATCAGCAATCAGACTCAAGCTTGATTCCAGGAAAAGTTCTCTCTCTCTCTCTTTCTCTCTCGTTGAACTTGTGATCGAAACCAGGTAACATAGGATAGTAAGGAAGGTCAAATTGGATAAGAATGAATACTTCATTTCAATATGTACAATTTTTCTCCCTTATATGTACATATTTTAATCTAAAGATGTACATATTTAATGATTCGTACAAATTTATGTGACTACCTGTATATTTTTATTGTGAGGATGTACATGTTTTACGTGTGGTTGTACATGTTTTAATGAACATTTGTACATGTTTCTATGACTATCTGTACAAGTTTGCTTTTACGTTCTGTACATTATACATGTAAAAATAATTTTTTTAAAAAGTTATCAAAATATATTCATGACTGGTCTTGTTTTGAAGAGCTTGAATTTAGATGAACAATGATATAATTTTTTTCATTTTGGAATTATATATTAAAAGTTACAACAATTTAAAGTTTGTGCTATGATAGAGATAAAGAAATAGAATAAAAATCTTTTAAAAAAAATACTAAAACACGCGTGCCTAGTATGTAGCCAAATTGGCTACATTTACCTTTAGCCAAGACTGATTGATTAAGATAAGTCAAGCTAAGAAATTGACAAATTAAATCTTTTCTTTTTAGACCGAGAAATTGCAAACAGGTAAAATTGATCTACTAAAACTAAACAAATTAATCTAGAAAATAATAAATCAATAAGTCTGTCGGGTTGCAAAAATCCCGGTCACTATAGCATAGAAAGTTAAGCAACCAAGTATCGAACCGTGGGACTTGAATAAATAAGCCTAAGTCCTATCCTAAATCCTAATAAAACTGCAAATTCAGGGGGGTTGTGAATTGTTTTTGAATCCGAATCGAATAAATGCAAATCAGAATTGAAATAAGCAATCAGTAAAATGAATGATGAGTTTGATTGTACGAGTGGAACTCCGGGTTCAGGTTGTTCTTTCTTGATTAAATCTAGTAACTTCTACAACTTAATTATGAGAACGGAAAGGCCAATTCTTCTATCTCTTCAATGCTAAATCCTAGTTCATTGAAGAGCTCACCTATCAGGACATGTCAACTCTAATCTAGCAGTTGGCAAAACACATACAGGCGGAATAAGCACAAAGAATTGTTAGCGTTTGTAGGAAAGATTATCTATCCGACTAATCCTTCCCCAAATTCCCAGGTTAACTCGAACTCCCTACTAATCACCTTGTCTGATCTTAATAGGTTTCGCAGAACAACTCTATAACTCGCGAAATTAATAGAGAAGAAAATTGATAGTCATTAACCTGAAAACAATCCGTTACAGCCTCATAATCAAATTGCAGAATTCTTAACTACATTGAATCCATCTTGAACAACCCTACCCCAGAGTTAAATCCCTACTAGCCAGACATTGCCAATGAAAAGATAAATACAATCAACATAGAAACTATCTAAAGGAAGAAAAACCCTTTTGTTGATTGACTATCCAGAATCGGTGGATGCAGGTGCAAGGTTGAAGATGATAGTCGCACTTCCCTCTGTCGATGCTCCTCCAGAACGATGATGGAATGATTGGTGAATGTGGATGAAGGCGAACCGATGCAATTGGCGTGGATGATTGGAGAGAACCTCGTTTATCAGTGTGGAAGGGAGTGTTGTAATGATCGATGATGCGTGAATGCCTTCTCCCTCTGATTAGGTCATTTAAATAGACCTTTCTCTCTCTTTTCCCTTCAAAACGCCGAGTTTGTGCTGTAATTTTCGTGCCGTCCGAACATTGGTCCGAACTTCAAAGTTCGGACACAATGCTTTGAGCGATTCAATTCAGAAAGTTTCGACCTGTGTCCGAACTTTGATGTTCGGACACAAGTTCGGACATGCTCCGTACTTCAGACCTCCGGCTTTTCTCAACTATGTCCGAACTTCGATGTTCGGACCGAAGTTCGGACATCCCATCAGGCGCAGCATACAAACTCTCGACTTGCGTCCGAACTTGGAAGTTCGGACACAAGCTCGGACACACCTTAAAAATCCTCTAACTTCTTCATTTTGACTCCGATTCGACCCCCGTTTGTTGCATTACCTCCCTTGTGAGTTAATCTAGTGTTTCCTTGGCTTTTCTCTGCATTTAAAGAAAAAGTGTATCAAGCCTTAACAAACAACAAACCACAGAAAAACGCAAGATAAGTGTGGAATAGTATCAATTCGCGTATACAAATAGACATTAAAGACCATTAGAACCATTCATATTTCACACTCATCAAACCTCCTCACACTTAACCTTTGCTTGTCCTCAAGCAAAGCAGGAGTAAAATGTCTCAGAATGCCTCAGGGTCAAACCTTGGGATTGCATAAAATAAGGAGCTTAAGACACAATAATCACCCAAGAATCGATCTGCTCTTAACTGCATGTCTCTCAAACAATGAAGTACGCTTTTTAAAACAAAAGACTATGAAGAAGCTAAATCATGAAGTCAAAACGTAGAGTAACCCAGAACCTTCCAACCTTTTCTCTTCTCAAACCCGTGGATGACAAGGGGTGTGAAGTTATGCCATATTCCGCAGAACCTTTCAACACCACGTACTCATGATCTAATTTTAAGGAATTATCATAAACATAAGACTTTAAAGAACTTCCTTTTTTTCTTGCATATATATCAATTTTTCGCACATAATTCATCCCCCAGACTTTTCTCTCCATCCTTGTAACGGTATTGGGTCTTTTATCCCAGATCAGACGACCTTAGGTAAATGGGTGATGAAACACCCCTAGGACTTAATAACCGGATGGAAGAGGCCTGTTTTTGGTTCAGAAAAAGAAACTTAGATCAGAGGAGTACCTTGCCTTTATCCTTCATTCCAGACATTCTCATCATTCCCAGGGTTCCAAGTTAAACCAGTTCTAACTTCACAACCAACTTGTTCACAGATATTTAACAAAATTCAGCCATTTGAAAATATGATAAGAGAGCACACAATTTTTGAGCAAACCAACTCTAAAGGTCAGTACCGGACTCAACTCCACAACTAAAGATCCACCCAAGTATTCAACACTAAGAAGCACTCTAAGGGAATTACCCCCACATAGCCCAAAACCAAACAAAAATTAGGTAAGGAAAAATGACTGACACATTCAGAAAGATCTCCCCCTTCCTCACACTTAATGAAGAGCAATGTCCGCATTGTTCAGAAATTAATCACAAGAAGGAGATCGGACTAAATGTGTCAGACTCACAAGGGTGAATTGAACAGTGACAAAGTTATTCACAATTTAAAGCACAGGCCGAACAGTAACCAAAAAGAAAAAGAAACTAAAAACTCCCCTGATTTCTTTTGTGATGCTTTGAGGAAGTGATTCTTCCTCACACTTAGTGTCCTCGCAGGGGAGAATGTTTCCTCACACTCGCTTGAAGCTAGGGTCCGGCATGGAGTCAGCCCAATAAGGTACACTTGCACACATTCAAACAAAACATAAAAGTGTGCTAGAAGCATCGATTAGTGACAGCCAATATTCAGAGTTAAGATTCAAATAAAAAAATCAAAAGAAAAATTACAACCCAATCGAAATAAAAGTAAAGTCAACACACAAAAAACAAATCCAGAAAGAAGTCCAAGAATGGCTTCTAAACAAAAACAGCAAGCAGCATCCTAATCACTGTGGAGGCGGATAGTACGCCTGCCACTGCTGGAACTGATCGAGCAGAGCCTGATAGTCTTCCTGAGAGCGACGGGCCTGCTGCTGCAGAGTCTCGATCTCCGCCTGATAGCGCCGATCCTGTCCTCGAAACGAGACTCCAGCTGAGCAAACTCATAGCGAGTGACGTACTCGCTCCCAGGGGCGGCAGTGCAAGATAGGCCTCCTCCTCATCAGGTGAAGCAGCAGGAGCGGGCTCTGATGGTCCCTCACCGGCCTCTCTCTGGCGCTTCTGCGGTCGCGCTGCCTTCTTCCTCCACACCCCATCTCTCTGCTCAAACC
The DNA here is from genome assembly GCA_023374045.1 of Limonium bicolor. Classification (NCBI taxonomy): domain Eukaryota; kingdom Viridiplantae; phylum Streptophyta; class Magnoliopsida; order Caryophyllales; family Plumbaginaceae; genus Limonium; species Limonium bicolor. The sequence goes on along the minus strand of CM041780.1, from coordinate 63,154,833 downwards.
ACATCTTCTTGAGAGCTCCCACATCAATAGGGGACCGCGCAGCGTGCAGTCCCGCAGACGGAATGGTAACCATCTGCCTCTTAAGGATGTGGCAGAGCATAACTGGGTAGCCTAACTTGTGGCGATCCTGTGCTCCAGGATATGCTGCATGTGCTCGAGGATGACCCAAGGCAATATGTAACCTCAACAGCCCCAGCAAACGACGGATTCAGCACCGCCTGAAGAAGTAGAAAGTCTGTTTGGTTGAGGTCGGAGCTCTGACGTGGGACAATGTTCAGCCAGTAGTGCGAGCAGAACTCTCTCCTGGGGCTCTGAAGCGCATCAGCAGGGACGACCTGCTTTGATGGGTCACCCCCTGCTCGTCGAGTCGGCCCCTGAACCATAAGGGGGTGTAGTGGTGGATAGCTGCGTTTTTGAAATCAACAGGGTTGAGGTGCTCAGGGCGGTCTGGGGCAGGATAAGGAATCTCCATATATTGAGCAATCTCCATCGTGGAGACGTACTCTCTCCATCTACAAGGGACTGATCTGACCATCCTGGTAGATCGCATTGGCATAGAACATCGCACAATCCTCTCAGAGTAGGGCCTCCCATATCCAAGATCTTGCCCCAGCCAAATGGGTCAATAAAGCCCCTCACCCAGCTGCTGCTCCAGTTCGCACCACACCGCTCAGCAATTAGTCTACCTCCTTCTCAAACCACACCCGGGCTTCATCATTTCTGAATTCCGGCTCCAGACCTCGACGCTGGACTGCAGCAGCTCTGCAGCCCTTTTACCTCGGTGTGATTCGGCTCAGCATCTGCTCAACAAGGGTGACAATGTCAAATAAAGGAAGAAAGCAAAATAGTCTAACATGCACTGAATTTATCCAAAATTTGACAGAGTGTCCCCTAAAAATTCATCAATCTCCACAACACGGTTCAAGCAATCTTCCAATTTCAGTATATTTAGCACTAACAGGCAACGACCAGAAGAGACTTAATTGATATAATCAATTCCTGTAAAGGTGTTCAGCATCAACAAAGCAACACCAACCAAGTCTCAGTCAGTTGCAAATCCAACCGCAATCTCAAAACCAAACTCAACTGCTCATTTCCACACAAAGAGGTAGTTCTAATCACATCTAACCCGTCAAAAAGGGTACCTTGTTCCAACAGTTCAGCTTAATCTCAATCACTTATTTTTTTCAGCCATGCAAGATACGATTACACACTCAAATATGCATATTGAAATCATAGTTGGGCAGTTTAACACATCTCCATCCAGCAACTTACAGCAAATCGGATAATAAACCCACAATACGCAAATGAAGCTCAGAAATCGCAATAATAACCAGCATAGTCTCGTTTTTTTTATACCTCAATTCCAAATCTTGTCGAAACACATTAAAAGAGGTAGAAAAGTAGAGGAATTACCTTGTTGGAGTTGAATGAATGTTTAGAAGTAGAAATAACAGCCAAAATCTGCACAAATCGAACTCAACAACCCCCAATTCGGTAGTTAGGGTTCGAACAGGTGTGCTTTAAAATCGGGCAGATTCGAGATATTTCTGGTGGATTTCGAGTGCTAGGAGTGTAGAGGATTCAAAAACGAAGAGATTGGTAGTAAGAATGAGGGATTTGATGGAGTTTTGAGGGAGATATGGGAGATTGGAGAAGAGGGTTATATGGTGGTGTTGAGGCGTCGCGAGGTAGGGGATGAAGTTTTGAGGTTTAAGTCCGCGCCCCTTACTTAGTTCAGAAATTTTCGATCTGTCCGAACTTCGATGTTCGGACAGAAGTTCGGACGTGCATACCTGAGATAAGCTTCGTATTGTGTCCGAACTTCGATGTTCGGACCGAAGTTCGGACATCCCGTGTTTGCCTTCCGCTAGATTTCCCGTGTTGAGTCCGAACTTCAATGTCCGGACTGAAGTTCGGACATAGCCTCTTGCACAGCCCTCGGACTCTCGAACTGAGTCCGAACTTCAATCTTCGGACTGAAGTTCGGACATACTGGTTTGCGCAGGTCTCTATCTCTCGAACTGAGTCCGAACTTCAATGTTCGGACTGAAGTTCGGACATCCCCAAAAATGCACCTCTTTGTTTCTTTTTGAGCTCAATTCACTGCAGCAAAGACATTATCCTAAAGCAAAACTAAAAACAACATAAAAACACAAGATTAAGTACCGAAAACACTGGGTTGCCTCCCAGTCAGCTGCTCTTCTTTAATGTCTTTAGCTAGACAATTCTGCTTGATCAATCAGAAGAGGTGTGATGAGCAACTCCACACAGCCTACAGTGAATTCCTTCAGCCTCTCAATCTTTCCGCATTCGCCAAGAGAGTTTTTTCATTGAACCCGTCTCTTGAGTATCTTCAATGTAGGCTTGGGTTCACTCTCCACAAAGAATATTGCCTGCAAGGGAAAAAGATTATGATCAGTACCAAGATAGCTTTTTAATCGAGCACCATTTACCTTAAATGTTTCTCCAGCCTTATTTTCCAGCTCGTATGCTCCATACGATGTAACTCCTACAACTCTGAAGGGGCCTGCCCAGTGTGATTTTAGCTTCCCAGGGAAGAGACGTAGTCTAGAGTTAAAGAGCAGCACCAGATCCCCCACTTTGAAGTCTCTCTTTTGAATCATCCGGTCGTGGATCTTTTTGGTGCGCTCTTTGTAGATCTTAGAGCTTTCGTACGCCTGGTCCCTCAGTTCCTCCAACTCAGAAAGCTGAAATCGCCTCTTCTCTCCAGCGTCATGTAAATCAAAATTAAGAGCCTTTAAAGCCCAATAGGCTCTGTGCTCTAGCTCAACTGGGAGATGACAAGCCTTCCCGTATACCAGCTTGAAGGGGGACATCCCAATGGGAGTTTTAAATGCGGTTCTATAGGCCCATAGAGCATCATCAAGCTTGACAGACCAATCCTTCCTGGAGGAATTGACTGTCTTCTGAAGAATCCATTTGAGCTCTCGGTTGCTCACTTCTGCTTGCCCATTAGTTTGGGGGTGATAAGGCAAAGCTACCTTATGAGTCACCCCGTACTTAGTCATCAGCGAATTAAAAGCTTTGTTGCAGAAATGAGAACCTCCGTCACTGATGATAGCTCTTGGCACTCCAAATCTGGTAAAGATGTTCTTCTTCAAGAATTTTACCACAGTTTTAGCATCAGCAGAAGGGCAGGGGATTGCTTCGACCCATTTGGAAACATAATCTACAGCAACAAGGATGTAGTGGTTTCCGTGAGAAGAGGGAAATGGGCCGGTGAAGTCAATACCCCAGACATCAAATAATTCCACTTCTAGGATTCCCTTCTGCGGCATCTCATGCCTTCTTGAAGTGTTCCCCATTCTCTGGCAGTTATCACAGTGAGTACAGAAGCGGTGGACATCCTTGTGTAGAGTGGGCCAGTAAAAACCACACTCTAAAACTTTAGCAGCAGTCCTAGTAGGACCGTGGTGACCACCTGCCTCTCGAGAATGGCAGAACTCTATACACTGTTCACCTCTTCATCAGGGAGGCATCTTCTGATTAGACCATCGGCACATACTCTGAAGAGATAGGGGTCCTCCCAAACATAATGACGGGTCTCAGACAGAAACTTCTTCCTCTGGTTGTAGCTTAGATCATGGGGAACCAACCCAGAGGCAAGATAGTTAGCCAAGTCAGCGTACCATGGCTCTTTGACTTTCCCAATTACAAAGACCGTTTCGTCGGGAAAGAACTCATTTATGGGGACCCCGTCATCTGGAGTCTCAAGCCTTGATAAATGGTCTGCAACCCCATTCTGCTTCCCTTGTTTATCAACCACTTCCAAGTCAAACTCTTGGAGAAGCAGGATCCATCTCAATAGTCTGGGCTTGGAATCATTCTTTTGAAACAAATATTTCAAGGCGGAGTGGTCGGTGTGGGCAATTACCTTACTCCCCAGCAGATAAGGTCTGAACTTGTCCAGAGCGAACACCACAGCAAGTAGTTCCTTCTCAGTGGTAGTATAATTCTTTTGAGGCTCCGTCAGAGTTTTACTGGCATATGTGATGACCCTCAAAATCTTATCCTTCCTTTGACAGAGAGCAGCACCTACAGCGAAGTCGCTAGCATCAGTCATTACCTCAAAAGGAAGGGTCCAGTCAGGGGGAACCACAATGGGGGCAGAGATGAGTTTATCCTTGATGGTCTGAAAAGCCTCAAGCATTCTTCTGAAAAATGAAATTTTACATCCTTCTGCAGGAGATCAGACAAGGGCTTCGCGATTTTTGAAAAGTCCTGGATGAACCTTCGATAGAACCCCGCATGACCCAGAAAAGATCTGACTCCTCTGACTGAAGTGGGAGGGGTACCCCTCAATGACTTCCACTTTTGCCTTGTCCACCTGGATGCCATCTTTGGAGACCCTGTGCCCAAGCACTATACCCTCATGCACCATAAAATGGCACTTCTCCCAATTAAAACCAGGTGGGTCTCCTCACATCTGCTATATCTGATCCAGCTGATCCAGACACACATCAAAATTCTGGCCATACACGAGAAGTCGTCCATGAAGACTTCTATGCTTTTCTCAATGAATTCGCTGAAAATGGCCATCATGCACCGCTGGAAGGTGGCTGGTGCGTTGCAGAGACCAAATGGCATCCTCCTATAGGCAAACGTGCCATAAGGGCAGGTGAAGGTGGTCTTCTTGATCCTCTGGCGCGATGGGAATCTGGAAGTAACCACTGTATCCATCGAGGAAACAGTAGTACTCCTGCCCAGCCAGCCGCTCCACATCTGGTCGATGATGAACGGCAGCGGGAAATGATCCTTTCTCGTGGCCTCGTTCAACCGCCTGTAGTCTATGCACATCCTCCAGCCAGTGGTCTGTCTTTGAGGCACCAGCTCTCCCTTATCATTGGGCACCGCCACAATTCCTCCCTTCTTGGGAACGACTTGCACAGGAGAACCCAGCGGCTGTCAGAGATGGGGTAGATGATGCCCGCATCCAAGCTTTAAAACCTCAGCCTTCACTACTTCCTTCAGGTTGGGATTCAATCTCCTTTGGGGTTGCCTCACTGGTTTGATACTGTCTTCCATGTAGATCCGATGAGTGCAGAACCCTGGACTGATCCCTTTTATGTCTGCCACTGACCACCCCAACGCTCCCTTGTGCCTTCTCAATACCTCCAGAAGTCTGCTTTCCTGCGAAACAGACAAAGAAGAAGAAATAATAACCGGCAGGGCGCTACCCTCTGCCAAGAAAGCATATTTAAGATTTGAAGGGAGAGTTTTTAATTCAGAGTAGGGGGTTCTCTACTGAAGGAATGAGCCTCTGAGTAGGCCTGTCCAGTGGCTCCACAGGAGGAGCATGAGGGCGAAAATAGGTTCGTCCCTGGTTAAGCTGCTGGACAACAGTAGCTACCTCAGTGCTCTCCTTATCATCCTCAATCGAATGGCATAACACCTGTTCTAACAGATCAGAATTCTCAAACAGGAAGGAAGAGTCATTAGTACTTTCAGCGACAAATGCATCATAATCATCAGTGTAGTCGACATCAATAGAAAGTACAGCATGAGAAGAAGCATTCGTTCTCATCATTTTGGTGATATCAAAACTAAGCTCCTCATTATTAAATTTCAGGGTGATTTTTCCTTTGTCAACATCAATGACAGTTTTAGCAGTTCGCAGGAATGGTCTACCCAAAATTAATGGTACTTCAACATCCTCATCCATATCCAAAATAACAAAATCAGCAGGGAAGAAGAAGTTACCAACACCTACCACAACGTTCTCAACCATACCACGAGGTTTGATTGAGGAACGATCAGCCAATTGCAAATTAAAATTAATAGGGATAAGCTCACCAGCATGAAGCTTCCTAAACATCGAATATGGCATCAAATTTATGCTTGCTCCAAGGTCGCAGAGTCCGTACCCACAGTCCATGTCTCCAATGGTGCAAGGGATGATGGGCTGGCCTGGGTCTCCACACTTCGGAGGGAGCTTCTGCTGGATAGCTGCAGAGCACGTCTCTGTCAGCTGAACAATCTCCTTTTCCTTGAACCTTCGCTTGTTAGAAATTAAATCCTTCACAAAGCGAGCATAGTTAGGCATCTGCTTGATAGCATCAATTAAAGGAATGTTAATAGTAAGCTTTGAAAATACACTCAAAATTTCCCAAATTGATCATCAAGTTCTTTTTCTTTTAATCTATTAGGGAAAGGAAGGTCCTTAGGAACCGCCTTACCCTTGGAGTTTTTAGCATTCAAAATAGAAGGGGAAGAAATAGGAGCCTGGGTCTCCTCAACAACTACCTCAGGAGGGGCTGAGGGCCCTGATGGTGCACCAGTGCTAGAAGAAGGGCGACCGGTCTCCTCATCAGCTTGATCCTCAGCCACTTGATTTCTATTGATTAATTGCTTCCCACTTCGTAAAGTAACTGCTGCCACCTCTTCTGTATCTGAGCAATCCTCACTACCACGGTTTCTGAGACCGTCACTGCCTTCAACTGAGCTTTAGGATTGGGGTCTGTTTGGGAAGGCAGTGAGCCAGACGGTCTCTGCTGTAGGAGGAACTGAGTCAACTGACTCATCGTTCCTTGCATCTCAACCATGGCGTTCTCAAGCTTCTGCTGGCCAGCTGCCAGGTTCTGATTTATCACTGTTTGTTGCTCTTGAGAGGCCATCAGTTTATCCATCATCTCCTTAAATTAGCATTATTCGAGCTCAGTGACGATGGCTGAGCTGGAGACTTGTGGCCTAAACTGATTGAATGGGGCCTAACAAAACCGGGTGGTGCTCCCTGACTTGCCCTCTGAGGCTGCATCTGCTGTGAGTTGAGGGCGTTGTTTGGATTACCGTACCTCAGGTTTGGATGCTGGTTCTGCATCCAAGGCTGCCTGTTGTACTGACCAATACATTGCCTCCTCAGTCTGCCTCATCTCAGCAACCATCGGGCAGTCTTCGTATCATGGCTGTCTCCACACTGAGAACAGCATACTCATTGGACCAGAAGACACCTTCTTGACTTGCATGTGTCTGTCCCATAGTGAGCCTCTCGAGCATCTTCGCCATATTGCCCACTGTGGTACTCAGATGGGCCTGCTCAGCAGCAATCTGCTCCATCATAGGATCTGGAGCCCGAGAGGAGGTCTGCCCAACTGTGAAGACCCTGCCACCACTGTTGCTCCACTGGCGGAGCTCCTCGCAGTAGGACTCCATGGCTGACAAATTCCTCTCCACTCTTAGCCAGCAAATTACCACCCAATGCAGCTCTGACCTCGGCTCTGTGCTCATCTCTCAGCCCTTGGAAGAACCCCTGGGCCAAAGATGTCATGTTCTGACCGTGATGCGGGCACTGGCGGAGCAGCTCCTTGAACCTATCCCAAGCTTCACAGATCGTCTCGTTGCCGGACTGTCTGAAAGCGGTCAGATCAGCTATCATCTGCCTGGTCCTGGAGATGGGGATATACTTCTCATAGAACCTCTCTGTCAGCAGCTCCCAGGTAGTGATGATACCTGGTGGTAGACGGTGGAACCACTTCGAGGCTTCCCCTGATAGACTGTGCTGAAATAAGCACAGCCGAGCATATCCTCAAGCCCCTGAGACATCCCCAGCGAATCCAAATGGACTAAGAACCGATGGACATGGTCGAGTGCATCAGCCGGGTCTGCGCCTGAGAAGGTCCCTGCTGGATGATTCTCACAGCATTTGTCTGATGGCTTGGTTTCAACTTTGCCATTCTGCTGTTAATTCCGCTGTGAGGTTAGGTAGAGTCACAGGTCCTCTTCTAGGAGCAGCTGGCGGGCGATTAATTCTTCCCAAAGTGGACTGCTCAGCATTGGCATTGGGATTGGACTGGTCCGTTATTAGCCATGGCGAAGGTGAGTGCTCTTCTGCTCTTCGAGCTGTACGGTTGATCTCTAAGTCTAAGTTGAATCTTGGTGGACCTCGAGATCGAGTACCGTGCATTCACCAACACCTGCACAGTTAAAAAAACAAATCAAATAAAATAAAAACAATTGACAACCAAGGCAAAGGACTTGACAAAGTCAAGTCCCCGGCAACGGCGCCATTTTGCAAACAGGTAATTGATCTACTAAAACTAAACAATTAATCTAGAAAATAATAAATCAATAAGTCTGTCGGGTTGCAAAAATCCCGGTCACTATAGTATAGAAAGTTAAGCAACCAAGTATCGAACCGTGGGACTTGAATAAATAAGCCTAAGTCCTATCCTAAATCCTAATAAAACTGCAAATTCAGGGGGGTTGTGAATTGTTTTTGAATCCGAATCGAATAAATGCAAATCAGAATTGAAATAAGCAATCAGTAAAATGAATGATGAGTTTGATTGTACGAGTGGAACTCCGGGTTCAGGTTGTTCTTTCTTGATTAAATCTAGTAACTTCTACAACTTAATTATGAGAACGGAAAGGCCAATTCTTTCTATCTCTTCAATGCTAAATCCTAGTTCATTGAAGAGCTCACCTATCAGGACATGTCAACTCTAATCTAGCAGTTGGCAAAACACATACAGGCGGAATAAGCACAAAGAATTGTTAGCGTTTGTAGGAAAGATTATCTATCCGACTAATCCTTCCCCAAATTCCCAGGTTAATTCGAACTCCCTACTAATCACCTTGTCTGATCTTAATAGGTTTCGCAGAACAACTCTATAACTCGCGAAATTAATAGAGAAGAAAATTGATAGTCATTAACCTGAAAACAATCCGTTACAGCCTCATAATCAAATTGCAGAATTCTTAACTACTTTGAATCCATCTTGAACAACCCTACCCCAGAGTTAAATCCCTACTAGCCAGACATTGCCAATGAAAAGATAAATACAATCAACATAGAAACTATCTAAAGGTAGAAAAACCCTTTTGTTGATTGACTATCCAGAATCGGTGGATGCAGGTGCAAGGTTGAAGATGATAGTCGCACTTCCCTCTGTCGATGCTCCTCCAGAACGATGATGGAATGATTGGTGAATGTGGATGAAGGCGAACGATGCAATTGGCGTGGATGATTGGAGAGAACCTCGTTTATCAGTGTGGAAGGGAGTGTTGTAATGATCGATGATGCGTGAATGCCTTCTCCCTCTGATTAGGTCATTTAAATAGACCTTTCTCTCTCTTTTTCCCTTCAAAACGCCGAGTTTGTGCTGTAATTTTCGTGCCGTCCGACACATTGGTCCGAACTTCAAAGTTCGGACACAATGCTTTGAGCGCTTCAATTCAGAAAGTCTCGACCTGTGTCCGAACTTTGATGTTCGGACACAAGTTCGGACATGCTCCGTACTTCAGGCCTCCGGCTTTTCTCGACTATGTCCGAACTTCGATGTTCGGACCGAAGTTCGGACATCCCATCAGACGCAGCATACAAACTCTCGACTTGCGTCCGAGCTTGGAAGTTCGGACACAAGCTCGGACACACCTTAAAAATCCTCTAACTTCTTCATTTTGACTCCGATTCGACCCCCGTTTGTTGCATTATCTCCCTTGTGAGTTAATCTAGTGTTTCCTTGGCTTTTCTCTGCATTTAACGTAGAAAAAGTGTATCAAGCCTTAACAAACAACAAACCACAGAAAAACGTAAGATAAGTGTGGAATATTATCAATTCGCGTATACAAATTAGACATTAAAGACCATTAGAACCATTCATATTTCACACTCATCAGAAATTGACAAATTAAATCGATTGAATAGATAACGACTCTTGGTTGTCACCCACACAGACGATAACTCAACTCACTTTTGACAATATGCCGCTTGTGTGCTCTCATTGCGTCCTCTTCACCCATACAGAAGATAGATGCCCTCCCCCGCAAGCCCAGCTCTATTTGGCATGAGGTTGAGCACAAAAGTTTTTCTTGCTAGAGCAAGTTCTATGATGTCCCTCAATCAAAGCTAGCTCGAGAAGGGATAGCCTACGATCTCTTATCTGAAACACGAGATCAAATTTGGACAGGTGAGTGCCCCCATGGTAATCGTGTTCTCAACCAAGAATGAGGTTCTTTGGTTTCTGGTTCAAAAGAAGAGTGTAGAGAATGCAGGGGAATGACTTGTTGGGGTCAAGCTCCAATCTGCAAGGGCTATGGGATTTAGAGCGCCGGCAATGGGGTCAAACTATAAACTTGGCATCGCCTTCAGATTTCAGCTTCATTACCTCTAAAAAATATTCAAAATCATCCAAGTAACTCCGAGCTCGGATTAGAGTCACCATGAAGAATGAATCATTGGTAATCTAGCTGCACAATCTCGAGTATAATGAATGCAGCTAACATGGTTTTGGAAATTAAGTCTTGCAAAGAGCTCTATGTTTGTTCCTTGTTTGTCTTTAATATTTTCATGGTTAGGTTTGCACTCTCATCTAAGTTTAGTTGGACGTTTTTGAAACTCAGTTTCGTATGATGGACTTGGGGTTGGTTTAGTGTAAGATCTTACATTTTCTTGTTCTAACCCCTAGATTATCACCAATGGTCTCCCACTTATTGGTCAAGGTTGACCTCTCTCTTTGCACTCCACACAAATGGATGCTTCAACTGTCAGCTGGATAGGTAATAATCCTTCTAGACAGGGTTGACCTCAGTTGACTGTCCTTTTAGGTTTCTCCGTGAGTTTCTAGAGATGATCACATCTTAGGTTGATTACATATTCATGCTTCGATCCTTGTTTACCTTGCTTGTTAGTGCTTTTGATTTCCCCTTGGTTAGTTTAATTACTAGGCTTGTAATCCCCTTGTTTAATTCAATATATGTCTTTTTTTCATAAAACCATCTTCCAGAACCACATTTTCTAATGTACATATATACATTCACCTCATTCCGTAAAGTCTGATTAACCTGGACACAGTCAAAGTGGATACATATCTTCTTAGCTTCTAACACACATGCTAATATAATACCATTTAGTACAGCTCTCACTTCAACAACAACTGGTAAACATCTTCCATGACACCACTTATTGCAACACTCAAAACGCGACCCTCATAGTCCTTGTAGACAACTCTCAAACCTCCACACTCATCCCTTGAGACACCTGCATCACACCAGATCAAAACCATTCTATCACCAATACATTTGATATATCTCGAGTAATTTGACTATGGCCTGGCACCGCCTACATTCGATGCTAAGATATAGGAACTACAAGACTGCACCCATCCAAACACAATATCCTTCCCTTTCCATTTGAAACTTGGCATTGTGCGAACCACAAACCCATAGTACTAAAATCATATTCTTGATAGAATTTAACTCCTTTTTGACATTCAAGTCCTTGTTCCAAAAAAATCCCCAACTACGACTACCATTATTATCCATCGCCACCGCAAACAACCTACTAATTTGGTCACTCACACTGATCATCCTCTTAACTTCTAACCTAACCTTGTATCTGACTAAAACCTAAATCAGGTGATTCCCTCCTGATCAAATCCCGAACAATCTAACTGGGCAGGGGTCACTCATCCCCTCATAGTTAGTAGCTAGACAATTTATTTCAGGTAGCTCTCTTAAATAACTTGAGGAGACTAAAAAAAAGGACAGTAAAAAAGAGTAACAAATCAAAGAATTTATTAACTATCGTAGTAATTAGACATATGTCTATATTTTTATTGAAATCAGTGTACAAATTTTTAAAACTTAGAAAGTAAGGAGGGATGAGTGAAACATATCTATCAAAAAGCTCTCTCGCTCTCGGCTACTGTCTAGGCGATTCCTTAGCTGATTTATGTCACTCTTTTTAGGTGGTAGTAGTTGGGTTATAGTGGCATCAATTGTAGTATGGTATGGGATATTCTTTATGTCCCTAGTACATATAGTACTACTAATTACCCTGTTAGGGAGTGTTTCCATTGGCTTACAGTAAGCTTGGGCATTCAAGTACGCAGATAAACATCACTTCTACGTCCAATCAGAGTCATTAGAGGGGCTCAACTACCGGATTTATAATATGTTGGTGTGCGGCTTTCCTCATCGTCATCCTTTCCTAGTTACACAAGACTTGTGTCCTTTAGTTTCCTGGCCTTGCATTTTGGTTTAAGAAGATCAAAATCAATGTGGTTATCTTGCATCACGATCCTTTACTGAGTCCACTGGTGAGGGGAAGATCAGAGTTGTAGGAGTATGTATACTTTTATTTGTTGTTGTTGTCTTTGGTTGGAACCCGTGGACCAAGTTATTCAAGCGAGCAAAGAACTCTTAATCCATCCATTTGATAAGGATGTAATAGAAGGTGAGCTTCTTTATCTGAAACCGCTGAATCCTAACTTTCAAAAGTCTCTTGGAAGGGTTTGGCATCCTAACAAAATCTCTTCAAAAAACCTCCAGAACTTCCTCATCCAAATCTGGAAGCATAAGGCCTTCATGAAAGTCTCTCAGCTATCCTTTGACTGCTTTTCCTTTCAATTTTCCCATGATAGTGATATTAACTATATTTTACCAAGAGGACCTTGGCACTACCAACACCGCCTTCTTGTTGTCATGTAAGTGGATCTATCTCTCAATATTCTAGAGCATGATCCAGTCAAAAGTAGAGTTTGGACAAATATTTATAATCTTCCGATAGTTTTGTTCAATAAATCCTCTACAGTCAATCTGGGCAATAGAATAGGTAACTTTGTGGCTTGTGCTGATAAACTTAACCCTCTGGCCTCAACAGCTCTAAGGTTTTACGTTGAAGTGGAAGTCAACAAACCTCTGTGTAGGTATATGGTGGTGAAAAGTGGGAATAATGATAGTATTGTAGAGTATCTTATGATAATCTTCCTCATATATGTTATAGATGCGGAAGAATGGATCATATTGTTTTGGAATGTCTGCATAAGAAAGAAGCTAATGTTCTAGACAGATATGGCTCGTGGACTAAGACTGAGTTTGTAGGAAATCTTGCTGGAGCTTCTGAGAAGACTCTGATGGAGTAGCTAACTGGAATAGATGATAACCATGTAGAAGGTCTAGGAAGATTAACTCATCGACTTCTTTAATACCTTTGACGCCATCGACTGTCAATATTTACAAAGTGGTCACAAATACTCCTAATCTGTCCTTTGATCCTATGGAGTTGGGTGAGCATTTTGCGTGTCCTAAAAAGAAGAATTTCACTGATAAAGCCCTTAGATCTTTTAACCACGACTTTGAAGTGATGCTATAGAATGAAGGTGAGGTGGCCGATCGTGAAGCCACTGGGTGTGGGAATAGTGAAGCGACTTTACCAGATTCAAAGAATAGAAAGTGTTATCACCTGGCAGACTAGGAAGATGTTATGAAGACTTTAAACACTCAGTCAGGGAAGGACAAAGCCTTGGAAGATGAGCAGATTTATGACATTACTACTTCTATTTCTCATATCCTAAGGGAGGCATAAAAGTTTACTGAGGAGGACGGTAATGTGAAAGGATCAGTTAAAGATAGTGGAAGAGATGTGACTAAGAGTCGACTGAGAGAAGGAAATGAGGCTTTTATGGCAGGATGTTTAGACAGCCCTAAGAAAGATTTTACTAGGAAGAAAAAGAATCTGAAACTGAAAATTCAGGTGGGCGAACCCAAGACTGGGAGTGAGGTTCATGATACTTTAGGGAAAGATTTGATTTTGGATCAGGCAGACCTTGTTGACGAACAAGGATGCCAAACCAAATGAGTTGCATCTCATATTACTAGGTTTGGGTTGCCCTAGTACATTCACTTAGGTAGCTGGATTACTTCAAAATCAGACTTGAGTTAGTATTATGGATTGAGACCCATAGATCCATCAATGAAATGGATCTGATTATTACTAAATTTAAAGACTATCAAGGCTTAGCAGTGGGAAGTCATGGAAGAAATGGAGGATTAACCCTCCTCCGGATGGAGGAGTTTGATATCACTTTGATTAATAGCTATGATCATCATATAGTAGCTCAGGTGAAAATCTTAAATGAGATTTGCTTCCATTTCATAGGTTTCTAAGGGTGGGCTAATTGGTCTTTAAAATATTTTTCTTGGAATCTGATGGAAGTTCTTAGCAAACAGGTTAATTATCCTTAGCTGATAGTGATAGATTTTAAACAAAATCTCAAAACCTCAAAATGGTTGGAGATAGAATTAGAAGTGATAATTGTATGGCTTCATTTAGAGAGGTGGTGCAGGAGTGCAAGCGAATTAACTTGGGATTTTTCGGTGACAGTAATACATTCACTAATGGGCAGTTGGGTGAAAATCAATCCTGGGTGAGATTGGATAGGGCATTGGATGTGCTGAAATCTTGGAATTGTATCCGTCTATCTAAGTCCAACATCTTCCTAAAGAGAGCTCTGACCACAGTCCTATACTCATTAGACTTTTTAGGCAGTTCTGTCGTCCTAGGAAGCCGTTTAGATATGAAAATGCGTGGGAATGGATCCTCAATTTAACCAGATTGTGAGTGATGTTTGGAGGAGTGAAGGGATGGACTAGTTTGAGTTGAGCAGTTTATGTTCCAGGAAACTAAAGGAGTGGGGTGGATGGTCACTTAGTAAGATCAAATGTAAAATGCGATCCAAGAAAAAAGAACTTGAAGATCTTAACAGGGGAGTTAACTCAGTAGGTTTGGTTGCTAATAAGAAAAGATTGATGCTTGAGATAGAACTATTGGCTCATAAGAAAGTGGTGGGTAGAGAAAAAGGTCTATAAATGACTGGTTGTTGGAGGGCGAAAAGAACACAGGTTATTTTCATTCCTAGGAGTCTTGTAATAGAAGGAGGAATATGATACTTAGGCTTATGAATGCTAATTAGAAGATGGAGTTTTCCTAGGATCAGATCAATCAAGTAGCCACCAAGTACTTATAGCAGTTATTCACTTCTTCTGAACCGGTTGTACATCAACAGTTTAGAGAGGTTATGACAGACAAACTCCAACAAGCTTACGTTGATGAACTTAAGGCTGAATATAACTACCAGGGAGTCTCCACAACAATCAAGTAGTTAGGAAAAAGCAAATCTCCTGGTTCAGATGGTTTCAATGGTAAGTTCTTTAGAACTTTTTGGAATATCATTGGAAACCATCTATCTAAAATAGTTATGGATATTCTTAAAGGTAACACAATGTTTGATGCTCTTAATCAATATTTTATTATTACCCATATACCTAAGATTAAGTGTAACATCCCAGTATCCCACTGTTGTGATATTGTCCATTTTGGCACAATTCCAACCTTCTTCACAAATTCCGAGGACATAAAAGAACACGAAGCACCAGAATCAAATAACACTTTAGCATTGGTACCATGGACTGGAAAGGTACCTGTTATCACTGTCCCCTCTAGTTCTGCTTCAGTCTTGCTTATGACATTTATGTGGCCTTGGTTGTTGTTTCCTCTTCCTTGGATTCCTCCTGTTGCCTTGTGGTTGTTTCCCCGGGTTACCTCCTTGGACATTGGAATTGCTTCTTGCACCATTGTAACCAATTTTCTGCCCACCGGCTTGATTGTTGTTACCTCTATTGGTGTTCTGGTTGTTAGCTTGCCCAGAACCCCGACTGCCATTCCCACCATATCCACCTCCACCTTCTCTTCTTTCCTGCACTCATAGGCTCAATGGCCTAAAATACCACAGTTATAACACCTCACCAGCTTTCCTTCACAATCTACTTCCGGATGGTTTCTTGAACATTGCCTACAGAAGTAATATCTTTCCTTCTTACTTGGATCATTTATATTGCTACCTTGCCCAGGGTAACTTGGTTTAACCCACGGCTTTTTCCCCCCTCTCTGATTCCCTTCATACTTTCCTCGTTTATCCACATTATCACCTCCTCGATTTGACTCAAACTTCCTTTTCAAGCTCGATTGTGCCTCCTTCCTTCTCTGTTGCACACGGTATAAGTTCGCTGCTTTCTCATATGCTTCTTGTAAGGTAAGCACTGGGATAACACTCAGAGCCTCTTGTAATCCCCAA